>CM053027.1:542424060-542784060 GCA_028564925.1 Lithobates sylvaticus | reverse complement strand
TTTATTGTTTTTTTTTCAAGTGTAAATACAGGTAGACAATAAAAAGTGGAACTTCGCCCAAAAAAGGAAATTCTGCTCCCCTCTAAACAACGCCTCCCCACCCAACCCCCCCCCCCCCCCCCCAACAATTTTGGATACTTTTTTTTTTGATAAGTCTAGATCATCTTTCTAAGAAGGGACAAGTTCTATAAGTGACATGAGTGACAATTAAAGTTATCGCTCTGGCTGAACATTTAGCAGGAACATTTACAAGGACAGAAATTTCCAGGAAAAATCACATTGCATAGGCTAGAAGGCATGGAAGCCCAGTGGATCATGTTCAGCTCATAAACCATGATTAGAACTAATCTACTAATGTGCTAATAAGGCATTTTCAGCTGGCAGCCAGAAGGATAGCAGGCATGTTGGCAATGGATCAGCTTTAAATCTGTTATGCCCAATGCACATCAGATTATATGACCCAATAACTTTTCTTACCTAAGAGAACAATCTCTGACCCTGGAATGCAACAAAAAGCTAGGCTCCATTATTAGGAACCCAACTATGACTGTCAATGAGAACTTGCTGATACTTCATTGGAAGGAATTGAAAAAGGAGTCAGTTACATTCCCCTAGATTAAGACTTTAATAGCATACACAGACATGAAAGTTTGCTATAGCAACTAATTTTACCTCTGCCAAGTCAGGCAATGCCCTGCACATCCAAGCCCTTAATAAGAGGGTTTCTATTATGCCTGAAACACTTTGGCTTTTACTAATAAATAACAATTATTTGCACCCTACAACCTGATCACTTTGTCTTTGTGGTGCTCACCTATGTAGATGCAGCATTGATCCCATGCTGCACCTGTCCCCTGCTGCCTCTACATTGAGAAATAAGCGATCAAAGACTGCTGATCGCTCAGGTCTACTCTGAGCACTGTCAGTTACCACCTTGTCCTCTGGCCCTTCAGTGCACACTGGAGCTCCAGACTGTGCGGCGGGAGGGAGCGGCTGGCTTAGGATTTCAGCAGCACGCTGAGAGGCTAAGCTAGAAGCCGGTCAGGCATTTGAGCGGAGCCCAACAATATTGTTGGGACCCCTGCAGAACCCGGACAGGCTCTGTGATGTCAGGTGACAGCGTACTTTAGCCTGCTGCGACTGAATCCGGTTTACACGAGTGAAAAACTAAGTGCACTCCTGTGACCTACACGAGAAGTGTGGCCAAAAAACATTGGCCATACTTCTCCTTTAAAACTGACACTGTACACCAGTGAAGGGGAGGGGGGTTATTAATACTGATACTAAATACTACTATTACTGTAGCACCCTCTAGTGTGCAATTAGTGTAGGTAAATGTGTTTTTGTGACTCATGGTAAGTTGTGTGGGTGTCAGGGAAATGGCCGACGAAGGACTGGCAATTCCACCCAAGACAATCATGGCCACCATGGTGCACAGTATGACTAATGTGGGCGGTATTGCCTCCTTGTAACCTGAACAGATCACATGACTTAATTCCTGGTCTATTTAAGCCTGCTGCAGGAGCTGCTCATTGCTGGATTATCTTCAGCTTCTCGTTGATCCAGATTGAACGTCTGTTATTGACCAGGCTTGCTCTGACCTGTGATCCTGATCTCCTGATTTACCCTTGGCTTGTACTTCTGTCTGGCTTGCTCCACCGTGTCTGACCTTGGCTTGGCTTATCCACTCTGCTACAGATCCATCCTGCTGTGTATGACTCCGGCTATCCAATCTCATCATCTGAACTCATGTTACCGTGTATGACCCACCGGCGTGGCTCTCGTTTCTGTCTCTGGTTGCTACTCTGTCAAGCTTACCTGGTACTCCACAAGCACATCAGCTTTACAGTACACCTGGTATGTGACAGTGATTGTGTAATTTGGGTTAGGTTACTCCAAATCAGGCTAGAGAGCTCTACAGGGCCGGCCTCTGGTACCTCCCCTGGTTCTAAAAGCTAGGAGAAGCTTCTGGAAGATAGTGGGCAGAGGCCAGTAGGTCCTGATCTGCATACTTGAGGGAATCTGGCCAATTCTCAGGCAGAAGGCCTAGCAGGGTGGCTTGATCAGCCCTTAAATAAGGTGAAGCCTGGCCAGCAGGGGAGTCGGGTGGAAGATGGAGTAAGGAACCTGTGTTGTGTGGCCTGGGAGGGGACCCTGGGTTGAGTTGGGCTCTGCCTCCAGGCTGGGAGCTGAGAAAGGAAGAAGTTTGAGGGATCTCCACTCACCCGTGGTCTCAGTTGGGAGTTGGTTTGTGGAGAAGGACCTGTACAGCAGGAGGTCATCTCTTCTGGGCAGCAGGATTTCCAGGGACAGTGTGAGTACTGAAACTGTTTAAGTTGCAGGATTTAATATTCAGCAAGTTTTTCTGGGACTGCTAGCAAGCTGTGACCCAATCCCTGTGACCCAATCACAATCTGTGCCTGCCTTCCAGCGGGTGGGGGGTCTGATCGGACCCCCTCCCCCCCCCCCCGCCGGCGGAGACAGTCGGCTTCGCTTCAGGAGCGATCCGAGATGAGGGGGCGGCCAGTGATTTCTGGCCACCCCCTCGCTCCTGGCGAATTAGAAGCTTCCCCTGCCTGTGAACTGTAAACACAGGCAGGAGGAAGTGATTTCACACTCCTCATGTCGGTCTTTCTGACTGGGACGCTGAGGAGTGAAGACATCAAGTAAGTGCACCAACAGTACACTGACACCAGGCACACATAGGCACACATTTCACCCCCCAGTCACCCCCAGATCACCCCCAGATCACCCCCTACCCCCCCCCCAGTCACAGTGTCACTGATTGCAGTGGTCATTTATTTACTGATCACTGCATTTAGTGTCATTTGTGACTGTAAAAAGTATCAGGGCAGTTCGATTTAGGCCCCCTTTAGGTCCAAGGTAGCCCCCTACCCCCCCTAATAAAGGTTTAACCCCTTGATTGCCCCCAGGCAACCCTTTCATCCCCTTTTGCCAGTGTCACTAAGCAATCGTTTTTCTGATCGCTGCATTAAGCCCCATACACACGGTCGGACTTTTTCATGGATTCTGTCCGATCGGACCATGTTGTCGAAAAATCCGACCGTGTGTATGCACCATCGGACAGTGTACGTCGAATTGTCCGACGGACAAAGTCTTATCTCCTGCTGGATAGATTTGCCTACAACCCGGTCCGATCACACCAAATTCGATCGTGTGTACGGTTGTCCGACCGGACAAAGTGCTACGCATGCTCAGATCACATTACAAGACCAAAGCTATTGGCTACTAGCCTCTACGTAGTCCCGTCGTAGGCAACAAACGTCACCACGTTCAGAATGATCGGATTTTTCGACAACTTTGTCCGACCGTGTGTACGCAAAACCAACATCGGACAAAGTACGACGGACAGGATCCGACGCACCTGGTCCGCGGATTGTCCGACCGCGTGTATGGGGCTTAAGTGTTACTGGTGCCGCTAGGTAGCCAGTTATTTTTTTAGGTTGTCCGCCAGATTTATATAGGTTCATAAATAGGTTTATAGGTCAGGTACCCCCATATACAACCTAAATGAAGGTTTTAACCCCCTGATTGCCCCTAGAGTTAACTCTTTCACCAGTGATCACTGTATAAGTGTCACTGGTAACGCTGGTTAGCCAGTAGGTTATTTAGTTATTTAGGCTCCCCGTCAGGTTTTTATATAGCGTCAGGTACCCCCATATATTACCTAATAAAGGTTTTAACCCCCTGATTGCCCCTAGTTCACCCTTTCACCAGTGATCACCGTATAACTGTTACGGGTGACGCTGGTTAGTTTGTTTTTTATAGTGTCAGGGCACCCGCCATTTATTACCCAATAACGGTTTAACCCCCTGATAGCCCGGTGGGTGATATCAATTAGGTTTTAGGGTCAAATAAGGTCTGCGTCGCCCCAGGTTAGTGCCAGTACCGCAAACACCCACGCGCAAAGCATACACCTCCCTTAGTGGTATAGTATCTGAACAGATCAATATCTGATCTGATCAGATCTATACTAGCGTCCCAGCAGTTTAGGATTCCAAAAAACGCATTGTTAGCGGGATCAGCCCAGATACCTGCTAGCACCTGCGTTTTACCCCTCCGCCCAGCCCAGCCCACCCAAGTGCAGTATCGATCGATCACTGTCACTTACAAAACACTAAACACATAACTGCAGCGTTTGCAGAGTCAGGCCTGATCCCTGCGATCGCTAACAGTTTTTTTTGGTAGCGTTTTGATACAGTCGCTAACAGTCAGGAGCTTTTTTACCTGTGAATCTCACTAGTGTACTACTAAATTTAGAGCCCAAAATGGCAAATCGAGTACACTAGTGAAGAGGCCTACACGTTTCTGAACATGACAGATAGTGAAGAGGAGGTCACTCATCTGTCAGAATCAGGCTCAGAATACATACGATCCTGTAGAGGACAGCGGCTCCATGACAGATAGCTCTGGCGACAGAGGTGTGGTCCCTGCTAAGGTCAGGCGTACCCGATCCCGATCTTCTGCTGTTGTTGAGATGCAAGAACCGCAGGTCCCTCGTATGGAGCAGAGAAGTACTAGCGCCGCTATTCCTTCTGGTGAACTGGCAAGCACCAGCGGCCTAGTACACCATGGACGTACATCCAGCACTGCAGTATCACGTGGTGACGTTGCAAGTCCCATAAGTGCAGTTCAAGCTGGCGAGGTGGCAAGCACAAGTAGTGTCCCGCTGCCACCAAGAAGAAGACAAAGGCAGGCCCGTCGATCCCATAGTGTCCTTCCTGCAGAATTCGCCAATCCTGATTGGGTGCCCACCACTTCTGCAGAAAGAACCTGTACTTCCCCCATTCACTGGCCAACACGGTATTCAGGTGGAAACAGCTGATTTTAAGCCACCCCATTTTTTTTCGCTGTTTTTCACGGAAGATTTCTATAGATCTATTGTGGACCAAAGTAATATATATGCTGGTCAACACATCGCCGCTAATCCCCAGTTGCCTTTTCTTGCCAGAGATTTGAAACCAATTACGGTTTTGAATTTAAGACCTTTCTGGGCCTTTCCCTCAACATGGACCCACATAAATTCCGGACTCTGCGGACTTATTGGTCCACCCACCCAGTCGACCATATGCCTGTGTTCTCTGGTTCCATGTCCAGGAAACGAAACGAGCAGATCTTGCGGTTCATGCACTTTAACGACAATGAACTTTGTCGCCCTCGTGGAGACCCTGAATACGATCGGCTCTACAAAATTCGGCCCCCTCATAAACCATTTCAACCAACGTTTTGCAGCCTTGTTTACTCCCAATCAAGTTGTCTGCGTTGATGAGTCCCTGATTAAATTTTCTGGCCGCTTGTCTTTCAAACAGTACCTTCCCAGCAAGCGTGCCAGATACGGGGTCAAGCTCTATAAGTTCTGTGACAGGGCAACAGGCTATACATGGAGCTTTACAGTTTATGAGGGAAAGGATAGTTACGTAGAGCCGGAGAACTGCCCAGATTACATAGGGAGCGCTGGCAAGATAGTGTGGAACTTGGTGTCACCCTTATTCGGAAAGGGGTACCACTTGTACGCGGACAATTATTACTTGAGCGTGCCACTGTTTAGTCACTTGTTTGATCATCAGATTGGAGCATGTGGCACCGTGCGACCTAATCGCCGGGGCTTTCCCCAGCGGCTTGTAGATTCCCGTCTCAGGCTGGAGGAGAGAGCCAGCTTTCAGTGTAATAACTTGCTCGCTATGAAGTGGAGGGATAATAAGAATGTTTTCGTTCTTACCTCCCTTCATGCAGACACGACAGTCCAAATTCGTACGGAGGCTGGTGTTGTGGAGAAACCCCTCTGTGTCCACGAATATAACCAAAATATGGGAGGGGTGGACCTTAATGACCAGTTGTTGGCGCTGTATCTAGTTGCCCGTAAGGCCAGACGCTGGTACAAAAAAGAAGTGTCTGTTTACTTATTTCAATTGGCTTTGCTGAACGCTCATGTGCTATACAGAGCTTCAGGCGGGACTTTATCCTTCCTTGAATTCCAGGAAGAGATTGTCACAGGCCTTCTGTTTCCAGACGGTTCTGCACCTAACCATTCCCAACCAAATGCAGTTAGCCGGCTGTATAAGAGGCATTTTCCTTATGCCCTCCCGAGTAGCCCTACCCAACGAGCCCCCCAAAAAAGATGTTGTGTCTGTAGCAAACGCGGCTTTAGGCATGACACCCGTTATTATTGTCCACGCTGTCCTGACAATCCTGGTCTTTGCATTGGTGAATGTTTTGAGCGCTACCACACACTAGTGAAGTATTAGCATAGGGTACAGCATTTCACAGGCTAGGATACACTTACACAGGGTCTCCCAAGATGCCATCGCATTTTGAGACCTGAACATTACAGTTAAAATTACAGTTACAAAAAAAAAAGTGTCAAAAAAAATAAAAAAAAAAAACATAAAAAAATAAATAAAAAATAGTTTTATTTTTCTCTCTATTCTCTCTCTATTGTTGCTCTTTTTTACTGTATTCTATTCTGCAATGTTTTATTATGTTTTATCATGCTTGCTTTTCAGGTATGTGATTTTGTTATACTTTACTGCTTACTGTGTTTTATTGTTAACCATTTTTTTGTTTTCAGGTACGCCATTCAGTTGCAGCGCAGATTTATTTATCTTGACAGCAACAGCGTTTGCTCCCACGATACATAAAGCCGTGACTCCAACGCTGTAGGAGGTGATTTCACCACCACAGTTAAAAAAAAAAAGAGCATATATGCCGAAGCATGAGGGCAGCAGGGGCGGAGGAGCGATTTGCTCCTAATGCCACGTACATACGGTCGAAATTCCGACGGAGGCTTGCCCGTGGAAAAGTCCGACCATGTGTACGTGGCATAACTTTTTTGCGGGAGGATGTCCCCATGCTTCGGCATATATATATTTTAGGCACAGGTTGCGTTAAAAAATGTTTTATTTTTTACTGTTTTTTTTTGGTATTTGCTTTGCAGGTATGGTATGGTAAGGTCTTACTGTTATACTGTAATGTTACTTTGTTTTAATGTTAACCATAATTTGCTTAGCAGGTACGCCATTCAGTTGCAGCGCGGATTTATTTATCTTGACAGCAACAGCGTTTGCTCCCACGATACATAAATCCGTGACTCCAACGATGTAGGGGGTGATTTCACCACCACAGTTAAAAAAAAAGAGCATATATGCCAAAGCATGGGGGCAGCAGGGGCGGAGGAGCGATTTGCTCCTAATGCCACGTACATACGATCGAAATACCGACGGAGGCTTGCCCGTGGAAAAGTCTGACCGTGTGTACGCGGCATAACTTTTTTGCGGGAGGATGCCCCCATGCTTCGGCATATATAAATGGTGCATGTATGCCCATCATTAGAAGTGGGTGGATGAAGGAAGGTATTCTAATGGTGGGCATACCCACCGATCAATCTCTTTTTTCGTTCAGCTAAGAGGCTGCATGAAAAAAAAAAAAGATTACAATATATGTCCAGTATGTTGCTGGACTTTGAATGGTTATACCAGAATGATGCCTGCAGGTTTAGGTATCATCTTGGTATCATTCTTTTCAGCCAGTGATCGGCTTTCATGTAAAAGCAATTCTAGCAGCTAATTGGCCTCTAGACTGATTTTACAAGCAGTGGGAGGGAATGTCCCCCCTCCCAGATATAAACAGCGCCATTGGGAAATTGGGAAAGCGTTTTATCACACCGATCTTGGTGTGGTCAGATGCTTTGAGGGCAGAGGAAAGATCTAGGGTCTAATAGACCCCAATTTTTTCAAAAAAAGAGTACCTGTCACTGCCTATTGCTATCATAGGGGATATTTACATTCCCTGAGATAACAATAAAAATGATAACAAAAAAAAAAAATGGAAGGAACAGTTTAAAAATAAAATAAAAAAGCTAAATAAATAATAATAAAAAAAGCACCCCTGCCCCCCCTTATCTTGCGGAAAGGCGAACACAAGTGTCGGTCTGGCGTCATGTGTAAACAGCAATTGCACCATGCATGTGAGGTATCACCGTGAAGGTCAGATCGAGGGCAGTAATTTTAGCAGTAGACTTCCTCCGTAAATCTAATGTGGTAACCTGTAAAGGCTTTTAAAGGCTTTTAAAAATGTATGTAGTTTGTCGCCACTGCGCGTTTGTGCACAATTTTAAAGCATGTCGTGTTTGGTATCCATGTACTTGGCCTAAGATCATCTTTTTTATTTCATCAAAAATTTGGGCAATATAGTGTGTTTTAGTGCATTAAAATAAAAAAAGTGTATTTTTTCCCCAAAAAAATGCGTCTGAAAAATATTTTTTTTAATTTTTTTTGTCCCAAGAGATTGAATAATGACAAAAAAAAAAAAAATGTTTACAAAAAGTTGTCACTAAATGATATATTGCTTAAACATGCTATGGGTATATGTGGAATTACACCCCAAAATACATTCTGTTGCTTCTCCTGAGTACGGGGATACCACATGTGTGAGACTTTTTGGGAGCCTAGCTGCGTACGTGACCACAAAAACCAAGCACCGCCTTCAGGCTTTCTAAGGGTGTCATTTTTTTATTTCACTCCCCACTGCCAATCACAGTTTCGGAGGTCATGGATGGCACAACCCCCCCCCCCCCCTAAATGACCCAATTTTGTAAAGTAGACACCCCAAGCTATTTGCTGAGAGGTATGGTGAGTATTTTGCAGATCTCGCTTTTTGTCACAAAGTTTTGAAAATTAAAAAAAGAAAAAAAAATGTTTTTTTCTTTACTTTCTTCATTTTCAAAAACAAATGAGAGCTGTAAAATACTCACCATGCCTCTCAACAAATAGCTTGGGTGTCTACTTTCCAAAATTGGGTCATTTGGGGGGGGTTGTGTGCTATTTTGGCATTTTATGGCCTTCGAAACTGTGATAGGTAGTGAGGAGTGAAATCAAAAATTTGCACCCTTAGAAATCCTGAAGGCGGTGATTGGTTTTCGGGGTGCCGTACGCGGCTAGGCTCCCAAAAAGTCCCACACATGTGGTGTCTCCGTACTCAGGAGAAGCAGCAGAATGTATTTTGGGGTGGAATTCCACATATGCCCATGGCATGTGTGGGCAATATATCATTTAGTGACAACTTTGGGCAAAAAAAAAAAGTTTGTAATATTCCTGCAACTTGTGGCAAAATATAAAATATTCCATGGACTGAACATGCCTCTCAACAAATAGCTTGGGGTGTCTACTTTCCAAAATGGGGTAATTTGGGGGGGGGGGGGGGGGGTTTGTCATTTTATGGAGTTCGAAACTGTGATAGTTAGTAAGGAGTGAAATCAAAAATTTGCACCCTTAGAAATCCTGAAGGCGGTAATTGCTTTTCGGGGCCCCGTACGCGGCTAGACTCCCAAAAAGTCCCACACATGTGGTATCCCCGTACTCAGGAGAAGCAGCAAAATGTATTTTGGGGTGCAATTCCACATATAACCATGGCATGTGTGAGCAATATATCATTTAGTGACAACTTTTTGTAATGAAATTTTTTTTTTGTCTTTATTCAATCGCTTGGGACAAAAAAAAAATATTCAATGGGCTCAACATGCCTCTCAGCAAATAGCTTGGGGTGTCTACTTTCCAAAATGGGGTCATTTGGGGGGGGGGGTGTGCCCTCTTGGCATTTTATGGCCTTCAAATCTGTAATAGGTAGTGAGGAGTGAAATCAAAAATTTGCACCCTTAGAAATCCTGAAGGCGGTGATTGGTTTTCAGGGCCCCGTACACGGCTAGGCTCCCAAAAAGTTTTTTTTTTTTGTCTTTATTCAATCACTTGGGACAAAAAAAAATATTCAATGGGCTCAACATGCCTCTCAGCAAATAGCTTGGGGTGTCTACTTTCCAAAATTGGGTCATTTGGAGGGGGGGGGGGGTTATACTGCCCTGCCATTTTAGCACCTCAAGAAATGAGATAGGCAGTCATAAATTAAAAGCTGTGTAAATTCCAGAAAATGTACTCTAGTTTGTAGACGCTATAACTTTTGCGCAAACCAATAAATATACGCTTATTGGCATTTTTTTTTACTAAAGACATGTGGCTGAATACATTTTGGCCCAAATGTTTGACTAAAATTGAGTTTATTCGATTTTTCTTATAACAAAAAGTAGAAATATCTTTTTTTTCAAAATTTTCTGTCTTTTTCCGTTTATATCGCAGAAAATAAAAATCACAGAGGCAATCAAATACCATCAAAAGAAAGCTCTATTTGTGGGAAGAAAAGGACGCAAATTTCGTTTGGGTACAACATTGCATGACCAGGCAATTACCAGTTAAAGCAGTGCAGTGCGAAATTGTAAAAAGACCTCTGGTCCTTAGGCTGACAATTGGTCCGGGTCTTAAGTGGTTAACTACAATAAATATAGCTGTTGTCTTATAATTTTTTAATTGGAAATTGTAAAAAAAAAAAAAAAAAAAGGTTACATTTTAGATGTTGCCTACCATTTGATTTGTGGATACTAATGAGGTCATTGAGCTCTACTGTTTAGAATAGTAATGTCCAACCTAAACACACTTTCAAACGAGCCCCGTACTGCGCTCTGTAGCAGAAGGCACTGTGGACAAATGAATCCTCAAATTTCGTATGATATCTGATATCAGCAGCTCAGCTTCCCTTGCTCTTCCTGCCAACAGCAGCCTCCCAGTCTTTTAATGTGAACATAGAGTAGAAGTTCTGAAAAGGAGGGGGGCAGGGTGAGCAGAGCTGTTAAAAGTGAGGAATGAAGAACTTCAATGCTTCTGTTGTACAAGAAGAATTGCTCCACAGTGTCTGCAGTTACAGTGCTCAGTGGGGGCTTGCATTGAATCTCATTTATTGCTTGGTATAAACATGTAATCTATAGCTTGGCCACAGGTTCACTTTAATATGTAAAAGAAAACTGAAAAAAGGAATAGTAGTCTACCGATCTACATTTCTGCCAGATCCCAGATAATTGAGGAACACAACATTCTTGTTGGCTGCTCAGAAACCCCATCTGCTGGACATAAATGTATTTTGTCTTTTGTCTTGAATGCTGGATCTCTTTATCTGTCTCTTCATTGCCTCCCAACTGATATATGTAGCAGTTTCAATGTTGTTAGTTATTTGTTAGTAATTGAACATGTGCAGGATAGATTATTACTTTTTTCCTCATTACAACACATGCTCACAATTGTTTTTGTTCTTCCAAATGTCAGAACAAAATTAAAGTTAATACATATATACCAGGGGTGCCCAACCTTTTGAAGAGCGAGGGCCACTTAAGCGACTTGGTAACCAGTCGTGGGCCACAATGAGCAGAGCATGTGGATGAGATGTCCGTGTCTGCTCTGCATATGCAGAGTGGACACGGACACAGCCCACTATACTCATTTTTAGTTTTTTATTGGATTGGAGGTAGGACGCAAGTTGGTTTATGTCTGCTACTACTTAGGAGGTGAATGGAGGGTCCAATTGGTCGGACCATCAGACCATGTGAAAGGAGCCCAAGGCTGCTTTCACACTGATGCGCTGCGGTTTACCCAACGCAGTGTACTTTTGGCTTTCCTGCACTTTGCAATAGACTTCTATTATATTCTGCAGGTTTGGTGCACTTTCAGAAAGCTCACCAAACTCTCAGGTAATAACAGAAGTCTATGGCTCAGTGCAGGTAACACACAGGTAAACTGCTCTGCACCTGCAGATCAGTTTGAAAGCAGCCCAGTAACCACTGCAGAACAGATATGCCCATATATACACTGTTATTTTAGTAATAAACTGACCTTTAATAACAGTATTCTATTCCACCCCAGAGCAAAAGGTCGCGGGCCACATCAGAGGGCTCCGCGGGCCACATGTGGCCCCCGGGCCACTGGTTGGGCACCCCCGATATATACTGTATGTGGCAGCCTTTTTTAGGCATGTAAAGGTCTCATCAGCTAGGGCCCAGAAGTATTGTAGAAACCATAATCTGGCCAAAACAGTCCAGTCCACAATATAGTAGGTGTTTTGGGCAGGTGGGGGATTCATCAAATTACACCAAAATCCTTTCTCCTTTTTTTTTCTTTAATTTTTCCATATACAACAATTTAAAAAAAAATCCCATTTATTTAAAGGGTAACTCCACTTTTGTGAGAAAAAAAAAAAGCAAATAAAGAAAAAATAATATAGCGTGCACATCTGCTATACAAGTCATATTGTAATTGAATGTTATTAAAAATAGCCTTTTCTTTTCAATCTGCAGCCGCTGTAAATTTCTATAAATGCAATATGGCTACATGGAG
This sequence comes from Lithobates sylvaticus, assembly GCA_028564925.1. Taxonomy (NCBI): domain Eukaryota; kingdom Metazoa; phylum Chordata; class Amphibia; order Anura; family Ranidae; genus Lithobates; species Lithobates sylvaticus. The sequence continues at coordinate 542,771,833 of CM053027.1, read as the reverse complement.
TAGTTCTGTACACGGAATGTGTACTGACCACTCCCCAGAAACATAATTTCCTGTTTGTTTGATTGGCTCACCCATTTTCCCAGAAGTCTGCCTAAGATACAAGTCAGATATCAGGCATCCCCTGAAACAAAAAGTAATTTTTGGTGAGATATTCCCAATAAGAACACGTCTAAAGGGATGCAGGCTCAGCAGATTTCTTCATTAGTGACCTGCAGTTGCCACAGCTGACTGATAATTATGAAACCACTCCCATTAGACCCACTCAAGACAGAGCAAAATATTACAGCACACACATGCAAAAAAGACATTTACCTCCTGCAAGGCTATTTAAAACACCTAGACAAATTAAAAAAATATGGGGACTTAATAGTGTGCAGGCACAAGCGCAGTATAGCGCGGACACTATCCGATGGGGGACATTTCTCGACAGGACACCAAGCCTCTTTCTGAAATTTGTTGTTTACAAGTTAAAACCATTTTTTTTTGCTAGAAAATTACTTAAAACCCCCAAATATTATACATTTATTTTTATAACACCCTAGAGAATAAAATGGGTGTTGTTGCAATACATTCTGTCGCACCGTATTTGCCCAGCGGTCTTACAAGCGCACTTTTTTTGAAGATACACTTTTTTGAATAAAAAAACAAAAAACTTTTTTGGAGAAAAATAAGACAACAGTAAAGTTAGCCCAATTTTTTTTTATATTGTGAAAGATAATGTTATGCCGAGTAAATTGATACCCAACATGTCACGCTTCAAAATTGCGCCCACTCGTGGAATGGCGACAAACTTTTACCCTTAAAAATCTCCATAGGCGACGTTTAAAAATTTTTACAGGTTGCATGTTTTGAGTAACAGAGGAGGTCTAGGGCTATAATTATTGCGCTGACTGTACCGATCACAGCAATACCTCACATGTGTGGTTTGAACACCGTTTTCATATGCGGGCACCACTCACGTGCATTCGCATCTGCACGCGAGTTCGTCGGGATGGGGCACGTTTAAAAAAAAAATTTCTTGTTTAACTTTATTTTTACACAGTTTTTTTTTTTTTTTAAGTGTCACTTTTATTCCTATTACAAGGAATGTAAACAGAAAATGTAATAGGAAAAAAAAGCATGGCAGGACCTCTTAAATATGAGATTTGGGGTCAAAAAGACCTCAGATCTCATATTTACACTTACATTTAAAATGCAATGAAAATAAATAAATAATAATTTTGTCATTTAAAAAAATGGCCCTTTAGGAGCTGTGGACGGAAGTGACGTTTTGACGTCACTTCCGCCCTGCATTGTTATGAAGGCGGGTGGGGGCCATCTTCCCCTCTCTCGTCTACATACCTAACAGGAGACAGGACGCAATTGCCTCCGCCACTGCCGACAGCTCCGGTAAGCGGTGGAGGGCACTGGAGCATGGCGGGAGGCCCCTCTCCCACCCCCGATAAAAGGGATCTTGCGGTGAATCTGCATAAAACTGCGGCGGGCTGTCCGAAAGTGATTAAACCCTTCATTTTTGTAGGCACTTGCAGCAGCTGATGGTGTGGGCTCACTCCCTGAGCTGGGCTGGGCTGAGCTGGGCTGTGTGCATCCATAGACACACACAGTGTGGCTCGGCCCCACCACTTGCCTGTTCCTCACAGGATTTGATCGACAGTAGCAGAAGCCAATGGCTCCCACTGTTGCCTCTGTATCCTATGAACGTGGTCGGGCTCCTTCCGGGCCAGCACTCGCAGCAATAGGCACAGGCGTACAATTCCTTGAAGCCTGAGGGTCTCACATAAACACCATGGGTTCCTGTGAGAAGATGAACTGAGAACGCAGGAGGCAGATGGATACAGGACTCAGGTTGGGTGTATAAGGGGAGGAGGGCTCTACAAATATGGGACATTTTTTACCTTAATGCAGGGAATGCAATAAGGTAAAAATGTTTTGCCTTTAGAACCACTTTAGGCTGGTGCCCCAGGTTTTCTGTTTAGGGATGGCTTGCAGCATGACTCCATACATCATGTGCATCAATAGAAACACACAGCCCCATAGCCTAGAATAGCCTAGGATGGCAGACCACTCCCCTGCTGCTCCGTACCCTGCTCCACTCTTCTCCAAGCTAACAGAGTGACTGGAGACTGCACTGTCCACTCTTAACTCTATCCTGTAAAGACCGGAAGTTTAGAGAAGTAGCACTGAGAAAGCAGGAGCCAGCACCATTAAAAGTTTTAAACTGCAAGTGCCAGAGTAAGAATTTTAACAGATAGAACTGTGAATTGTTTTTTTTTTCTTATGGACCTGAATGCAGCTGTATTCTTATTATTGGAAACATTCATACAGGTGCGTAAACATACAATGCTTTCAGATCTGTAACACAGAATCCAAAAATCTGCATCTGAGGACATGTGTATACACGTATGCCAGATGCAGATTAGTGTTGCCACCTGTCCGGGATTCACCCAGACAGTTTGGGTTCTGAATCATGAATCCAGGTTTCAGACTGCCTGCAACCTGGACACATTATTCAGACTGCACTATGGCTTCCAGATACATCTGGATGAGAGTTACTGACTGCCAAGGGGTGAATGAGCCTCACTATCCCTCTCTGTCTGTGACTGAAGTCTCCCCCCTTCTCTCTCCTGCCTCTGAGTGAGTACACTAAGGTTATTAAGGGTTCTCAGAGCACCCTTTACATCAGAGTTCCCCTTTACACCAGAGGCCACAGTGTTCCCCCCTACATCAGAGTCTTCTCCGTACATCAGAGTTCTCAGTGTTCCCCCTTAAATCAGGGTTCCCAGAGCATCCCTTATGTTAGAGGTCCCAGAGTTCTCCCTTATATCAGAATCTGCAGAGTCCCCCCTTACAGTGAAAAGGAACTGTTCGGGTTTGACTTGAAGAAAAGGTACCTTAATGCAGATATTGGGGAAAAAAACAACTCTGTTGTGTATGTGTTACATCATCAGTGGCTGGCCAATATCTAAAAAAAGGAGATGCTGGATCAAAAAAAGATTAGCAAAAGATGGCAGCAGTGGCCACAGAGCATTAATGAAGGAGGACACACAAGGGGGTAAAGCAAGCCAAAGATGCAGCAAATTTATTTTTTCAACCTTGGTTGTTGCAGTGTTGACAGGGAAAAGCCATTGTGTTCTCATGGCGAGGGGTGGGGGGAAGCTGCCCCTGCCGGGAGAACACAATGATTTTTGCTAGTGGCTATAACAGCCACTGGCAATAATCAAATGTAAAATCCGGCAGGCTGATTGTGCCCAAGTTGATCGATCAACTTATGTACATTCAGCCTGCCCATACATGCTTTGAATCTCGGCCGTTTCCTGCTAAACCGACCAAGATTTGAACAATCCATGGCCGGTTTAAGTCTTCCATTATGTGCAATTATGTTGTGTACACTATGGCAACTGCTACAGACCATTCTGGCCACAATCACCAGTTCAGTATAATTACATAACGTAAGCTCTGTCCTATGAAAGAACTACTGGGCATGTTGACAATGACCCATGCATACAGCAGATAAAATAAGTATTGAACACGTCACCATTTTTCTTGATAAATATATTTCTAAAGGTGCTCTTGACATAGAATTTTCGCCACATGTCGGTAACAACCCATGGAATCCATACATACAAAGAAACCAAAACAAATAAGTTCAGACATTAAGTTATGTGTAATAAAATGGAATGACACAGGGAAAAAGTATTGAACACATTAAGAAAGGGAGGTGCAAAATGACATGGAAAGCCAAGACACCAGCTGAAATCTATCAGTAATTAGAAAGAAATCCTGCCCCCTTATCAGTGCAAATTAAATGTCAGCTGGTTCAGTCTCAACTGATGGTCTATAAAAAGGTGTCTCAATACCAAGGCGTCACACAAGAAATCTCTCCTGATGGGTTAAGCAAACAAATGTCATTGAAGGAAGGATGAATGGAAACATGTACCAAGACATTCTTGATAAAAATCTGCTACCATCTACCAGGATGATGAAGATTAACCGCTTCCCGACCAACCGCGCAGTAATACTGCAGCAGGTAGTGGGGGTCAGGATAGCGGGTGTGGGCCCGCTGCACAGCGGGGGGTGCCGGTGCTCGTGGCCGACGGTCGCGATGACCGCCAACCACGAGCGATCGTGAAGAGGAGAGACAGAACAGGGACGAGTGTGTGTAAACACACACTTCTCTGTTCTTTTCTGACAGGAGTGACAGATCATGTGTTCCTATTAGCTAGGAACCACGATCCGTCACTTCCTCCAGTGAGTCCCCTCCCCCTTCAGTTAGAATCACCTCCCAGGGAACACAATTAACCCCTTCACTGCAGTGACATTTTTACAGTAATCAATGCAATTTTATAGCATTGGTCTCTGTATTCATGCCAATGGTCCCAAAAATGTGTTAATTGTCCGATGTGTCTGCCATAATGTCGCAGTCACAATAAAAATTGCAGATTGCCGCCATTACTAGTAAAAAAAATATATATATAATAAAAAAAAATGCTATAAATCTATCCCCTATTTTGTAGACGCTATAATTTTTGTGCAAACCAATCAATATACGCTTATTGCGATTGTTTTTTTTATTGTGGGATTGTAATGGCTGTATATTTGTCTTCCAACTGTTAAGAGGTGCATAATGGGAGTCTAAACTTGCCCAAATATTCCACTGGGAAAAATTAGATCCTGAGATGCACAAAAATATACACCAACCAGTTTATTTTTTAGAAGATGTAAGTCTTTTATCGAAAAGTATTTTGACATGCAAGAGACTGATTAACTGATGACCAAAGTTTGCTATACAGAATGGAATGCTAAGGTACAGTTAAGAAACACACTTCGGAATACAAATTTAAAGCTAAAGTTTAGTCAAAAAAACATGTTGATCTCTAGAGCTTTAGTTCCATTACTTACCTGTAATGAAGAATGTCCCATGATGTGTAGATCAGTCCTTGCCCTGGATGCGGCCGGTGAGAGCAGCAGTTGGGTCTTTATGGAGTGTGGAGCTGATGCGTCCTGAAAGGGACCAGGCTAATTAATAGGGGGGCAGTGTTAGGGGGGCCACGCCTGTACACCCACAATGCACAGGCAGCTGTTGGATTCTGTAGAAATCAACACAGCAGAGCTGCCCTGTCCTCTTCTTGTTACTGAACTTCTGGTGCTTTGGGGGTTAAAGCGGCAGTAAACCGCTGCTGTTGGGGAAAAAAAAACAGCAAGGCAATGTCATAATGTGCTAGTATGCATCGCATACTAGCACACTATGAGAAACATGCAGGAGTAACGGCAGGAGCCTTAGAACAAAGCCCTTCATCGTCCCGATGTCACCGCTGAGAGGGCTTACATCTTCCTTCTGGGTTTGCGGCACTTGGCTACATGAGTGGCCCGGGGTGCGATGCCGTTACTCCTGCATGCATGCACTCTGAATATCTCCTAAACAGTGCAAGTTTAGGAGATATTCACAGTACCTACAGGTAACCCTTATTATAGGCTTACCTGTAGGTATAAGCAGGGGCGTGGTTAGGTCAACAAAAGATCTGGGGCTAGAGCCGAAGTAAAGAAAGTCATACACTTTACATCAGGGTCTCCAGAGTGCCCCCCTCCTTACATCAGGGTCCCTAAAGCCCTCCTTGTTACATCAGGGTCTCCACAGTGCCCCCTCCTTACATCAGGGTCCCAAGAGATCCCCTCCTTACATCAGGGTCCCCAGGGTGCCCCCTCCTTACATCAGGGTCCCCAGAGAGATCCTCCTCCTTACATCAGGGTCCCCAGAGAGATCCCCTCCTTACATCAGGGTCCCCAGAGAGCTCCCCTCCTTACATCAGGGGCCCCAGAGAGCTCCCCTCCTTACATCAGGGTCCCCAGAGAGTTCCCCTCCTTACATCAGGGTCCCCAGAGAGCCCCCCCCCTCCTATCATCAGGGTCCCCAGAGAGCCCCCCCGCCTATCATCAGGGTCCCCAGAGAGCCCCCCTCCTATCATCAGGGTCCCCAGAGAGCCCCCCTCTTTACATCAGGGTTCCCAGAGCCTCCCTTGTTACATCAGGGTCCCCATAGAGCCCCCCTTACTTCAGGGTCTTCAAAGAGCCGCCCCCCCCTTACATCAGGGTCCCCAGAGCTGCTCCACCTCTAGGATTAAATAGAGGCCTCCTAAAGTGTCTTACCTTCTTTAAATTCACAACGTGTGAAGAGGAGGCGGGGGACTGACGTCAACAAGGTCTAAATGAGAAGGTTTGACACTGGGAGGAAGCAGAGTCAGACAAACTGTGGTTGGTTGATAGCAACCAACTACTGAGGAGACAGTGAGCCCGGAGGTGTGGCAGCAGCCAGCCCTAGACAGGACTGCAAGCCAGGAAAAGTTCCGCTCTCAGCTGAATGCCGGGAGTGGAGTCACGTGGTTGGTTGCTAGACGCTGGGCGGTCCTAGCAACCAATCACCGCTGGAATGTCAGTCAGTAGTGAGCAGCAACTGGGACTGCCGCAGTAATAGCCTCAGGTGATACGCAGAGATGAAACAAATCCTTCTATATACAGTATCTGACAAAAGTGAGTACACCCCTCACATTTTCATTAGTATGAAACTTGCGACAGTCGATTACGATTTTTCGTACGACAAAAGCTGGATGTGCAGACTATAACATTTTTGTAGGATGTGAACACGATGTCCGAATTTCGTTTAATCACTATGGTTTTCGTCAAAAAAAAAATTGTAAGAGCAAGACTACGCATGCTCAGAAACGAAAGAATACATGCAAAACTATTCAACACATTACGTCACTTCTGAAGCTGATTTCTGTCGTACGAGAATTTTCACTTTCGACATGAGACTAGCATGCCACAAAAAATCTGATCGTGTGTACGAGGCATTATACATGATGTATACAGTAAATGCATACTAACAATATTAAAGTTTGGTTGTGTTTAAAATGTTCAACTTGAGAAGTTAGTCTTCATTTTTCAAAATTTGGTTCCTTCAGCATCCACATTACAATACAAATTAAAGGAATCAAAGGTGAAACGCAAATGTTGTCACATGGGATTTGTTGCTAAGGTAACCTCTTCCTTGGATTCTTGATATCCGTATTTTCACAGCATGTGTGACCCATTTTGAGTTTCAATGAAAAAAGGAAAGAATTTCAACAATGAAACTGTTAGTCTCAAATGCTTTGGAATTATGGATGAAGACATGCCTTAGATCTAAAAGTAAATGCTGCCCTGGCTTATAAATCAGAAACAAAATGCAATAATTTATGTCCCATAACCCATAATATACTAAGATAAATGATGATGTATACAATATTTATGTATAGTTAGTTACATGTAGAAAGTCATTTATATTGTTTGCAGCATTTTTTAAATCATTAGCATGCAACAGTGCAAGGAGTGGATATATCAATATATCGTATTTATCGGTGTATAACACGCACCCCAGGTTTAGGAGGGCATTTTAAAGGAAAAAAAGTTTTAGGAGGGAAGTTTAGGGGAAAATAAAAACTTACATTTAAGCGTCATTTGTAGCTTGCCCAGCGTCATTTGCAGCTTGCCCAGCGTCATTTGCAGCTTGCCCAGCGTCATTTGCAGCTTGCCCAGCGTCATTTGCAGCTTTCTCAGTGTCATTTGCAGCTTGCCAGCGTCATTTGCAGCTTTCCACGTTTAAATTTCCCGCCGCCGAGACAGACCGCACGAGCGCCAACGAAAAGGACCGAGCACCGACGAAAAAGACCGACTGTTTCGGGAGTGAGCGCAGGGAGGCGGGACGGCTCGGTCTTTTTCGGCGGCGCTCGTTTTTTTTTTTTGGCGGCGCTCACTATCTCTCGGCGCCGCTCGATTTTTTTTGTCACGCTTTTTGGAGGGATCGGCGTATAACACGCACCCACGACTTTCCCCCGATATTAAGGCGGGAAAAGTGCGTGTTATACGCCGATAAATACGGTACATTATATTGCCAAAAGTATTTGGGACACCTGCATTTACACACATGAACTTTAATAGCATCACAGTCTTAGTCCGTAGGGTTTAATATTGAGTTGGCCCACCCTTTGCAGCTATAACAGCTTCAACTTTTCTGGGAAGGCTGTCCACAAGGTTTAGGAGTTTGTCTATGGGGATGTTTGACTATTCTTCCAGAAGTTCATGTGCGTGTAAAGGCAGGCATCCCAATACGTTTGGCAATATGGTGTACCTAAGGTACAAAGAGGAAAGGGGTGGTATGGTTGACCGATGGGCTAGGCCTACATCCCAAAAAAACAGTAGAGTGGAGAAGGAACTCCCCCTAACAGGACTTCTCTATGCCCCTAAAAAATGTAAGACAGATGTCACCACCCGTTTAATAATCTGATACTGCAGCCAGCACTCACAGGTTAGGAGAATCATGGCCAAATACTGGCATCTGCTAAGCATGGATTTCACCCATGGCCCCTTTGTGCCAGATAAACCAGTCATCACTTACAGACGTGCTAAATCGGTCGAAGATCAATTGGTACACACAGTGAATTCAAGGGCAGCACTAGAAAAGACCCTTGCAAGTATCCTGGAACCTTTCGCTGTGGTGGCTGCAACTTTTGTCAATATATGTGCACTAGGGATGAGCCGAACACCCCCGGGTTTGGTTCACACCAGAACCTGCGAACAGACCGAAAGTTTGCACGAACGTTAGAACCCTATTAGTTACAATGGACGCGAACGTTCGAAATCTAAAGTGCTAATTATAACGGCCAATATGCATGTTATTGTTATAAAAAAGGTTTGGGGACCCGGGTCCTGCCCCAGGGGACATGTATCAATGCAAAAAGAATTTTTAAAAACTGACGTTTTTTCTGGAGCAGTGATTTTAATGATGCATAAAGTGAAAAAAAAAGTGAAATATTCCTTTAAATATTGTACCTGGGGGGTGTCTAAAGTATGCCTGTGAAGTGACATGTGTTTCCCGTGTTTAGAACTGTCCCTGCACAAAATGACATTTGTAAAGGAAAAAAAGAAGCCATTTAAAACTGCTTGCGGCTTTAATGTCATGTCTTGTCCTGGCAATATGGATGAAAATCTTTGAGAAAAATGGCATGGCTACCCCATCCCCCCCTACCCCAGCCTATTACCAGCCCCTTTGGGTCTTGTATGGATATTAAGGGGAACCCCACACCCAAAATTAAACCTTATACCTAAAACCCTATATTACTGGCGCAGTGCATTGTGGACCGTTCGCATCACACGAATTTGTAGCGAACGGCCCTCAGAGTTCTGCCCTCGACGAGCGGACGAACGGCCGATGTTCGATTCGAACATGGGTTCGAATCTAACACCGGGCCCATCCCTAATGTGCACCAACAAGACAATTAGCTTGCCTAATGGTGCAATTTTTAGGCACAGACATTATGCAAACTCTAAAACGATTGGCGTGATATATCTCCTGACCTGTGAGTGCAGCTCCTTTTTTATGTGGGTAAAACCATTCAAGAGTTTTGGAAAAGAGCATATTGGCATATCTTATCGAGTATATATCATATTGAGTACGAAATCGAAGAACCCTGATCTTCCATGGGGCCGCCATGTGATATCTGCACACAATGGCAGATTTCACAATTTTTTTGCTTTAACTCTCCTTTTATAGGTCTGCTGTACACAGTTCTATTCTATCTTCTGTGCATCAATGCACCATGATAATCAGTATTGTTTATGATGTATCTCGTGTGTATTAATGTACCATGACAATCAGTATTTTCCATGATATGTCCTCCTTCCCTCCTCTCCTTATTCCTTTCCCACTCCCCCTTGGTCCTCCCCATACCGTGCCTCCATTCTCCAGTGATCCTCCACCCGGCGTGCCCAGGCCACTTGGTGCTTTGTGCCTCATAGCAAATGCTTTCCACTCTATGGACCCCACTTTCTTTGGCATTGGTAAGCATTGCGGCTTGTGGCGTTTCCTAGCAACCCTGGCCCATGCTTCTTTCTCTGCCAATGGCCCCTGTGCCGGTCGGCGGGTGAAGGACACGGGGCGCAGCTCCGCCTCCCTGTGGCTGCTCATCGCGCCGCTCGTCCGGGGACCAGCCTGAAGCACACGTTGCACCTGCATGACGTCATTACTTTGCAACGGATGCCTCCACAGGTGACGCTGGCTCGTACGCCGCTCGTATGTGGCGTCTGCACACCGCACTGACCAGCTTCACTGACGGATTCTTCCACCTTCAATCCTTTTTAGCTGCAGGTTGGGGCAGGTGGGTGTGGCAGTGATTGGCCACAAACCTGTTGTGGACTATAAAATGAGTGCTTCAGCACTCTATACTCCGTCCATCTCCCACCGGCCTGGCTACATATATGCTGTGCGCTCCCTCTCTTGGGGGGCTAATTAGCAATGTTCCATCGCCTTCCTGATCAGGTAACATTTGCTTTCATTTAGGGGTTCACTGCCTCTTTATTACTCATTCCTTGCTACCTGCATACTCCACAGACATATCTTTTATCCCACTATTCTTAAATCTACTTTTACATTTTCAATATCAGGTGTTTCATCTGCTCTGGATAGTAATTCCAGCAGCACTTCCCTTTTGTTTTTAGTAGCATCTATATGGACGGTATAAATTATATATTATAGTCACTGCCTATGCATTTATATATACAGAGAGTAAGTATATGTAGCGCTGGTATTTTTAATAGCAGATGCTATAAGGACAAATTGAGTTTGTCTGAAGCTGTAGTTTAGCTCAGACCGATTGTGTTGTAAATTCTGGTTCTGTTTCAACTTGGCTGGTTGTGTGGTTTTTTCCTTGGCCTAGGAATGGCGCCCTATTATTCGACCAAGGTTGGAAATTTCAAGAAGCTGGGTGTATTGAGTGCCTCTTTGCCCAGAAACAGTCAGTGGGTGTGGTCTGCCCGCTGTGAATTCTGGTAGAGGGTACTTAAGGGACAGACCCTGTGACAGGGTGTGTTCCGACCTGATGGCCCTCCTGGCCTAAGGTGTGTTGCTGCCTGCTAAATTGTCTTGGGGCCGGCTGGCCCGAGGCTCCGTTGCTGAAGGGTAGGCCCAAAAGTCCTGGGGCCTACCGATCCATGGATGGTCCTGTGCTGTCTTGCCTGCGGGAAGAAGCCAAGCGACTGGAGGATCTAGGGGAGGACTTTTCAGAGAGAGGACCGAGCAACAAGGCCGGTCCCTCTAGAAGGGCCTGGAGACTCAGTTGGAGGACGCATCCCGGGTCACTTGCAACACAGTACCGCTGGTTCGAGAAAAGGAAACTGGTACTGTGTGATTGTTCCTTGACATTGCAAAAAGTCGCTAGTTACCCAATCCTGTGGCAGGAGGATTGTGTAACGGTTCTACTGATTCTTAAAGTCTGTGGCAGAGACTATGACTGAGCCATGTGTCAAAATAAAATTTATAAAAACTCTTTGGTGTATCTTGCTATATATACTCCTCTATACACTCATCATTTCTTATGTTTAAATGGAGCATGAGGATTTCCTCAGTGTTATAAGAAGCCTTCCCATGTACTGCCACAGTGATTGGGGGATTGGCAGTGATTGGCCACACACACCGGTTGTGGACTATAAAATTAGTGCTTCAGCACTCCACACTCCGTCCATCTCCCACCTGCCTGGCTGCATATACGCTGTGTGTGCCTCCCTCTTCTGGGGGGCTAATTTGCAATGTTCCATCGCCTTCCCAATCAGGTAACATTTGTTCTCATTTAGGGGTTTACTGTGCCCCTATTACTAATTTCTTGCTACCTGCATACTCCATTTACATATCTTTTATCCCACTAAAATCTCTTTGGTATATCTTGTTATATATACTCCCCTATACACTCATCCTTTCTTATGTTTAAATAGAGGATTTCCTCAGTGTCATAAGAAGCCCTCTCCTGTACCTGTGTGCATCCTGTGGCTGTGCTTTACTCTATGCTGGTCTCGCTGGTTGCTCACTGCTGTTTCCATCTGAGGGCCTCTGGTTGTGTCAATCACATCGTTGTTGGGACATGGCTGTCTGGTTTTTACAAAATCACTCTGTGACTGTGACATTGTGATGTATTTTGGCAACATGCAACCGTTTCTTTATATTTTCTCTTTACCTGTACTCAGATAACGAATGTGTGTGTGTGTGTGTGTGTATGTTTTTTTTTTTTTTTCCTTTTCTGTTTTTTAAAGATGGAAACAAAATTGCTCTACACACCCCTAAAGAAAAAGTTTCCTGAAATGCGTCGGGTGCCGTCCATGCGACTTGCCGTGGTGACCTTTATCACGGTAGTCCCTGGACCTCTCTAGAGTTTTGTTCTGGTTTTTTTTGCCATATCTATGTAATTCAGATGTCTATAGCCACCTATTGATTCAAATTGTATTTGTTTATATTTCAATAAATTTTGTATAGGCCTTTTACATACTTTGTGTACTACTTGGGCCATTAAAGTACCCTAAGGGGGAGTTCCTTTTCATCCACTCTATAGTGTATCTAATGGCTAGAAAAAAAATGGAAACTTTGCCCACATAACAGAAATAGGACCATCTCACTTTTTTCAAATGTAGAACCTTTATACTAATACTATTATACAGTACTTAATATATCCACTTTTTCAGTCAAAGTTGAGAAACCCCACTATATGTTTCCTATGTGTTCCCATTCACACAGCATGCCAAACATTTTTTAACCCCTAGGCGCCGACTGTACGCAAATATGCAGCCTCACGGCGGCCGGGCCTTGGCGCCACATATTTGTGCGCATTAGCACCGATAAAGCTGTGCCGAGAGCGCGCGCCCTGCGCACTTCCGGCGCCTCACAAAAAAGCTCCCGATCTCATCTTAGGATCAGGAGTTTTCCGTTCATGTGACCACCATGACAGCCAATCACGGCGGTCACATGGTAACAAACCCCGCCCCACCTCCCGGAATGCCAAACCCCTTAAAGGGCCGGCAGGAGTCGGCGCCAAGGGTTAAATATATTTCTTACTTTTTAGGCCTCATGCACGCTGGGCATTTGATTTTATACTGCTGATGAGAAAAGGTATTTAACAGTTTTTGTTTACTAAAATAATCCCATTTCCATGTTGTGTACTGTGGGAGACCAGATATAGTGAATGCAGGGTCCTGGGTTTAGTAACACTTTAACTTAGTCTGACCACTGGAATGAATGAATGAATGCTTATTCACTAAATGTGTCTAGTGTTTAAGCACTTTAAAAAGGAGTTTCAAGCATTTTCTCTGCCCAAAACCTCCTGAACGTGCGGTGATGCATTTTTTTTTTTTTTGCTTACCTTTTGTAAGGACATATGGAAGAGCCCTGGGCCATCATAAAAAAAAAATACAGAATTATGTTTATGAAAAATTTTTTTTTTACAGAATTCTGAGTTTGAAAGTCAGAATTCTTAGATTAAATGTCAGAATTCTGAGATTCAAAGTCAGAATTGTAAGTTTAAAAAAAAAAAATTCTACAGAATTCTGAGATTAAAAGTCAGAATTCTGAGTTTCAAAGTCAGAATTCTGAGATTTAAAGTCAGAATTCTGAGTTTATAAATATAGTAGTCTCTCTATTAGGAAGATTTTAGGGCCAATGAGCAATAGTGTAGTAACACCCACAGACCATCATTCTGCAGACATACATGTCTTCTGCTCTGTATATGGATATGTAAATCTATCTTAGTTACAGCACGCAGTATAGAAAAGCAGGCAGTGCTGGGTTCTCTGGTTCCTCTACTGTATTAATAGTTCCTTGGTTTGCTGTCTTATCCTCCTTTTCTGTCATCTGCTCCAACATAAAGAGCCATGCTGAAAACGTGTGTATTGTGTGTGAGTGGGGGGAACACAGCTTCCATAGATAACAGAACACAATGGCCAGCACAGCTCTGCACCCCAACTTGTAGTAAACATTGCACTATTGCCCCTACATGAGGGAATTGTGAATGGCTAGAAGGCAGCAGGACAATGTGTTTTATGGTCATAACGAATTGATCATAGAAATTACTTGTCTGGACTAATAGAGTTGTTTCACAAACAATTGACCTCATATTAAACATAAAAGCAAGCTAAAACAACTAATGTGAGTTAGTATAGTGGTTAGAGTAGCAGGCTTACATAGGTGAAGTCGTGGGACTTTGAATCTCAGAATTCTGACTTTTAATCTCAGAATTCTGTAGAATTTTTTTTTTTTTTAAACTTACAATTCGACTTTGAATCTCAGAATTCTGACATTTAATCTCAGAATTCTGACTTTTAAACTCAGAATTCTGTAAAAAAAATGTTTTCATAAACATAATTCTGTATTTTTTTTTTTTTTAGGATGGCCCCAGGGCTCTTCCATAATATTGGCTTTTGAACTTTACATATGCAACAATTTAGAAATTGGATGAAAGTTTAAGCACTGGGAAACACTTTCTTTTCTTTTTCTTTTTTTTTAAAGTGCATTTTATATACAACTGTATAGATCAGACCAAAATTAAGGACAAATGAGGTGGACAGAGAGATTGTTCAAAATCAGGGACAGTCCCTCAAAATCAGGGACAGTTGGGAGCTATGCATATGTAACAAATATAAAATAGGTGCTATACCAGTGGTGGCTGCAGTTTTTATTTGGGAGGGGGGGCAAACACCCTGGTCGGCCTGTGGCACCCCCCCAGCTCCCGCTCGGACGGGCCACCCACAATCCCCCCCCCGGGTCTCGCTGTCGGTCATCCAGCCCCACCCCACACTTGCCACAGAGGCTCTAAGAGGCTTCAAAAAAAAGTGGGCTCCGGTCGCAGAGCATTATTCACTATTGTCTTCCTGATTCTCCTCCCGGTCAATCAGGACCTGATCCTATCGCTGCCTGTCACCTGTCACCTGGAGGAAGCGCTGCCTGATAGATGGGGTAAGTGCAGGGCTGGTGACCGACCTAGCTCTACTGCTCTATCTGTCCCCTACATATTCACTGTTACAGTAATTTAATGATTGTCCTCTTCTGGTTTGAATGACACCCAGCTAGTAATCTAACAGTTCAAATTAAAGCAATTTAAGCAGAATTTTACTATATATCCAGCAGAATGACAGGTGGGAATAGAGGCCATATGGTATCACTGACAGAAATGGAATATTGGTCTTTTACTGGTTGTTCTGCCTTTTTTTTTTTTTTTTTAAGGCATTTCCCTGAAGGGAAATTTGAAGAGTTTTTCATGTAATCTCATACTACAGCTGCTCACTGCTGCATCTGTGTTACTAATTTCTGTCCACAGTCTGTAATGACTTCCTCCAGCTTCTGTCTTTTTTCCCTTGTTTAATAGTGTAACAATGTATCATTGCTGATAGCAAGGCTAAAGCTGGCCAAACTCATAAGGATTTCATAGATTCCCTCATCTGCGCTAAACAGCATGGATAGGCAAATCTCCAGCTATTGTATTCTGACAGCAGGCACAAGTAGTTGCAAAATACCTGAATATTGACCAATTTTTCTCCCCCTGGCTTCTTTGATTTCTCAAAATGAAGCTTGTCTAGCTGGTTTGTATCAGCAGTAGGGAGGAGCTTAGGCATGTTCGGACACTCGCCTGAGCTATCCCACCAGGAAGCCCTCAATGCCAATCATAGGCATTGGAGGCATTCCCTGCCCTAAAGCCATATGCCAGGGGCATTTATATCTGCAACTGCAGGGCAGGGAATGCCTCTGACGCCTATGCCTGGCTGTTAGCATTGGCAGCTTCCCAGCAGGATAGCTCAGAAGGTTTTAGACTCGTGTGTGTGTGTGTGAATGCATCTGAGCTCATCACTAATCAGCAGGGGCACCCATGGCTTGAATTTGAGCAGATGTACAGGCATCAGCCGAAATGTAAGCCACATATGGCCAATTTAACAGCATATAAGCTCTAAAAAGGTGTGCAGAGCTGTGTAAAGAGTTTAAATAAGAGCACTAATTGACTAAGTACTGTATATGTAAACCCTAATGAATGACATAAAGAGTTGTCATTTTTCTTTTTTTAAATAAAAATAGGATTTTTATAACAGCTTACTTGTAAAATCCTTTTCTTCGAGTACATCACGGGACACAGAGGTCCCTTCCCTCTTCTAATACACATATATTGCTTTGCTACAAAACTGAGGTACTCCCAGTAATGGGAGGGGTTATATAGGGGGCTAAACTTCCTGTCTAGGGTGTGCCAGTGTCCATCACCTAGTGGTGCCTATAAAACCCATCAGTAAATAATGTGGCGCTGTGTCCCGTGATGTACGAAAAAGAAATACAGTTTTCACCTTTTTTCATCCTTTGTTACTTCTCTGTGCTGCTAATATCCTGGAGCCTCTATGCAGCCACTTTCTGTCTACAACCATGCATTCCAATGAAGGCTACATGGTATTGTTTAGATCATGTTTCAGGATTGTGATGACCAGGGCTGCCATCAAGGAGGGATGGCCCAGGACATGTAGGGGGCTCGGGTGTCATGAGGGGCCTGGGGGTTCTGAGAGGCCCGGACCCCACCTAAGGAGACCGAGTTGTTGCTGCTGTAGTAACTAGCAATTGCTAAAGCAGGGCATCCACAGAGTGAGTCGATGCATCTCACAAAGTTCTGGCTGCAGGGGAGAGGCGGAGTGATATCATCTGCACTCCGCCTCTCCCTGCAGATCAGATGCTGGTTTAGATGCTCGTCACTCACTGTGGATTGACCTGGAGACAAGTTGTTAGACATCACAGTGGTAAATTGATTGACAATGTTGCTTGGTGTGGGCCTGTGCTGTGACTCTTCGTGGGATTGGGTTGTTTGTGACTGTCTTTGTTGGGTGTGGATGCTTTTTTTGCTGGATTGGCTGTATTTTTGCTGAATATGTGGGGATGTCTCTTTGCTGGATTGGGCTGTCTCTTTGCTGAATATATGGGGCTGTCTGTTTACTGCATTGGGCTTCTCTTTGCTAAATATATGGGGATGTTTCTTTGCTGGAATGTGATGTCACTTTGCTAAATATATGGGGGTGTCTCCTTGTATTGAGCTGCCAGTGGGAGGATTTGGTGGGACAGACAGTGGGCGGGTCTTGGGAAATGTTAGTTGTCAGGCCCGGGGGGGGGGGGGGGCCGGCCTAAAGCTGTGTAAGGGGGCCCCAACATTTCTGATGGCTGCCCAAGTGATCCCTCATACATGTGTCAGCAAAGCTACTTGCAGCCTCCATTGGGAGAGCGTATAACAGGGTGCACAACAGGTATTATTTTAATGAATGCTACAGAGTTAAAAATATCAATATGGCACTTGAAATTACATTTACACGTTAAAAATGTTAAACAATTTTAGTAACTGATTGTATATAAATTTAACAAATATATATCTAGCCATAATTTTTGCATCCTAAGAATGCATTTTATTATGATTGCAACTTTTTTATGCTGAATTTGTTTTACTTAATCTAGAATTAAAATAAAATAAGAGGTGTCTTGTCTATGTAGTACAAATGGAGCCTGAGATATGAGCTATTTATACCATCATCTAACAGGCTCCATTTTTGGCAATTGTCCCAGGACTAATGACTTTTACCCCTGTGGCTTATTCTCATGGTTATTTTTTATGTTGTAGAATTGTAAAAACCTTTTATTTGGAACATTTTAGGAGAAAAGTTTTTCTTTAACAGACAAGGTGTTCGCACACTGCACTTAATCTGGTAATTCATTAAAGAAAGGCAGACAGATAATAAAGTGTGTGAGAACAATGACACATTAACAAGTAGAACTCAGTGAATTGTCACATAAAATAAACAGAGCGAACACAAAATGAGAAATAGGAATTACTATCTAATATAAATCTCTTTGTAGTATGTAAATGAGCCACATAAAAGCATGAGCAAATAATTATATGGCCCAAGACAGATGTAATCATAGAAATACAAACAGATGTCGAGCTGAAGATTACAGTATAAATTACATTGTAATTTGATGATAAAATAAACACCAAAGAAGAATATATTAAACCTGTCTTTGAATAAGAGGAAAATAACTTACAGATAACCACAATAGAAATTTGATTAAAGGGTCAACATTCAAAGTATTGGGACAATAGTTTGTAGCGGCGACACTTTTACAAGGTGTCCGCTATGCGGAAATTTAGTTTTTTCCTCAGAACATGTAATGGGGTTCTGAGGGTTAATTGTGCAGGTTTAACTTTGGCATCAGTTTGGCTGGGCTGTGCTAGGGTTCTGCCTGGTCATGGGTACACTGAGGTGCACATGACAGGCCCAGAACCAGGCCTGGTTGGACGTTTTGAGTATCAACATTCCCCGAAGCCAATCAGTGGGTGCGTCTGGCCCCGCTGAGGAGTCTGGGGAAGGGTACTTAACCACTTGCTTACTGTGCACTTAAACACCCTTCCTGCCCAGACCAATTTTCAGCTTTCAGTGCTCTCGCACTTTCAGTGACAATTGCGCGGTCATGCAATGCTGTAACCAAATGAATTTTTTATCATTTTGTTCGCACAAATAGAGCTTTAGTTTGGTGGTATTTATTCGCGACTCCGTTTTTTTATTTTTTGCGATATAAGCGTAAACATAGCGGAAATTTTGAAAGAAAACAATATTTTCTCCTTTCTTTTTTAAAAGAAATCCAATAAAATCAAATTTTGTCATAAATTTAAGCCAAAATGTATTCTGCTACATGTTTTTAGTAAAAAAAATTCCGTTAAGTGTATAATAATTGGTTCGCGTGATCACGGACAGATGTACGCAAATGATCATGTACATATGTGTGCAGGTGATCACGGACATATGTGTGCAGATAATCATTGGCACATGTTATTTTACTGGGACATATGTGAGGGACATGTGCTTTTATTATTTGGGGACATGTGTTTTTATTTGGGGACATGTGTTTTTATTATTTGGGGACATGTGTGTTTTGGGGACATGTGTGGGGACATGTGTGTTTACACTGTGGGGACACTACTGGTGATCAGTGAGTAAAAAGCTGTAAAAAAAAACAGCTCATACTCACTGATCACCAGCCGGCTGCAGCGATCCGCTCTCCTCTCCTCACCGACGACTTCCGTGTGAGGAGAGGAGAGCCGATTGCCTAGCAACCGGCTGTTTGTTTACATCACATGACGGCTGTGATTCGACACGGCCGTCATGTGATCAGGAGGGCCAATCACCGAGCCCTCCTGCCGATCCGAGATGCGCCGTGTCCGGGTGACACGGGTGACACGGCCGCATCGGGATCGCGCCGCTGCGCGGGCACGCGTGCGCGCGATCCCTCTACTTCTGAAGGACGTTCCGGAACGTCCGATCAGAAGTAGACGGCTCCCACCCGGCCATATATGTACAGTGGCCGGGTGGGAAGTAGTTAAGATGCTGAAGTCACGTGTTCGGGTTCGGCCGTAGCTGCCTGTTCCTGGATCTGGACTGGGGTAGCCCCGCGAGGGGTCCCAGGCCCGGGAGCGTTTGCCGTCCCGAAACATGGTCAGTTTGACTAACCCCATAGACCCGCTTGGTCTGGGGCAAAGGATCCATCTATTCCCGAGTCTCGGAACCGGCTGGTCCGAGGCGCAGTAACTGAGGGAGGATTCAAGGTGTCCGGGTGTGCTCTCAACTTGGAGGGGCAAGGCAGCTCGTGTAAGCGACCGGGGGAGGACTCTTCGGAGGAGGGCCAACAAGCTGGCATCCCAAGAAGTGCCTGGTTGCTGGGTTGTCAAGGACACTAATGAATCCACAGTTTCGCAGTACTGCCAAGGAGACAGAAAACGTTCCAGGTACTGAGAAAAGGTTCCTATTTCATTCTCGGTTGAGACTTTATTCAAGGTAAGAGACTTTGCAAGTTTTCAGATCAAAGTGCTGACTGCCATAATCTCTGGCTAGAGATTGTTCAGCTTTAAAGTGCCCAGCTGTGAGTGGCTACTCTCTGGGTTTTGTGTTAGAGACTTTTCAATTGTCAGCAGTTCTAGGTGCCTGAGTTTCTTCACCCCTGCCCTTTGTTCCCATACGAGACTGTGTTTATTGGATGTTACCCCTGCAAATAAAAACCTTTCTAAAAGGACTTTTATGGTGTCAGCATCCGAAGTTGTTTGGTACTAACCTTGGGAACCCCTGGACATGGAAGAACAAGCCAAGCAGAGGTAACCGGTGAGCGTAAATGTCAAGGCCGCCCCATCGAGGGTTATGGACGCTACAAGTGGGAGCCTTCTTATTTTTGGATAGAGAACACTTGCCTACCTATTTTATTATTGCAGCACATATGCCTTGGTACAACCAGCTGTGGATTGAGTGGGGGGTACAAAGGTAGACTGACCTGGGGGCTGTTTTTTTTTTTTTTTGGGCTGTAGCAGATCCATCCAGACCTGTTAGATTGGGCCCAGTAGATATAAAAACAGCTCATCGGCTTCCTGAGACTCCACTGTCATTTGTTATCAGAGTCTGCCCGGCAGAGGAAATCGTTCACTACTCACTTCCTTTGCAGCACACTTCATTAGATCATGCGATCTTTCAAAGCTGTAAAGGAAGTAGTTGTAACAAACCTTTTCTCTGATAATGTGTGACAGTGGAGACTTGGGGAACGGGTCAGCTTTTTTCATATCTGTGGGTTTCCAGTCAGTAATAAGTATGTGCTAATAAGGTCTGCAAAAATTTAAAATGAAAGGCATGAAAGTGTTCATGTGTTTAATGAAGCGCCACCTGCTTGCAGTGATAAGACTGTAGTAATGCAACCTGCTATGCTGAAAAATGTGTTTTCACAATCTGGTATGGTTAAAGAAAATATAAAAATTGTGTCTACTGTTCAGCCACTTTCTTCTTCTGTGTCTCAATGGAAAGATGAATCGATCACCTTTGCAGGAACTTTTCCAATACATACATTTACATCATTATGTAGCTTCTCTTCTTTCTAATACTGAAACTGCTATTTCTTACTGGTTTTGAGAGTAAATGCCAACCCGCCCCCTACGCTCCTCTAAGCATATCTTAAAATGATTTATGGGATATGATTATATGACACGCTGGGAAGAAGAACTAAACACGACCAACTCAGATGAAGACTGTGTGGAAATCTGGACTTCTACAGAAAACAACTCTTTCCATATCCTAGATCTAAGAAACCCTAATAAAGTTTTATTTCACTGTTACCTAACTCTTGCCCATATTTCCAAATACTTTTTCACACCTTTGCTTTCAGGGCTGTGGATAAGCAGGAACATGCTGCATATTTGGTGGGCATTTTGGTTTATTGTTTAATATATACACTCTAATGCCTCGTACACACGGTCGGATTTTCCAACAGAAAATGTTCGATGGGAGCTTGTCGTCGAAAATTCCGTCCGTTTGTAGGCTCCATCGGATATTTTCCATCTGAATCTCCGACACACAAAATTTGAGATCTGGATCTCAAATTTTCCGACAACAAAACCAGTTGTCCTAAATTCCGATTGTGTGTACACAATTCCGACACACAAAGTTCCACGCATGTTTGGAATCAAGCAGAAGAGCCGCACTGGCTATTTAACTTCATTTTTCTCGGCTTGTCGTACGCGTTGTACATCACTGCGTTCTTGGCAATCGGAATTTCCGACAAGATTTGTGTGACCGTGTGTAGGCAAGACAAGTTTGAGCCAACATCCGTCTGAAAAAATCCATGGATTTTGTTGTGGGAATGTCCGATCGTGTGTACGCGGCATTAGATTGTAACCTATGCAAAGACCCTATTGAAGCCCTCCTTAATAAACCAATCCAGGATGTTCAACAAAAAACAAGGAGAGGGGCGCCTCTGAATATATATCAAAATATAATTTATTACAAAGAAAATATCCACTCACATGAAAAACTGCAACATAGCGTTCAAGCACGTCTCTGGGCAGGAAGAGAGGAGGTGGACTACAAGTCACAGCAGGTCCATATATGGCTGGCAGCACATCAAATCCGATAAGGATGGAGTGAGGTAGTTCAGTACAGCAGTAGCTCCTTTTAGATCTTCCAATAGTAACACACCAGGTTAAGGATGAAGTCGGCAGTAAGTTCATGTGGCCAGGTGTGGGTTCCGGGAGTGAGGGGGGGTCTGACGCCAGCACCTGTCACCAGCTGTGTTGTGACATCAGTATCGCCTCCGTGCTGTTGGTAATACACGGCCGTGTATTGGAAGCCAGAACGAGGCTTGGGGGCACAATAGAGCGTGGCGCCGGGCTATGACGTCACAGATATGCAACGCGTTTCCGAGTATTCACACTATTAATGAAACGACTAGCGGCACTCCTTTCTCAAGCATAGGGAGTGTGGGCACGGGGCAGTATCTTTATAGTCTATCAGGGGGTGGGGCCAAAATGAATACACACATTTTTAAAAAAAAAACACAAGCGCTAGAAGATAAACAGCACACTAAAGGAAACTGATAAATAAAAAGGAGGTTGTGAATGAAGATTAATAATTAATGGAATAGAAGATAAATAAATATAATTATATAAAACGGCATATTGCATCAAAAATCATAAAATGGATAACAATAATAAATATTTATTTTATTTATTTATTACAGGATTTATATAGCGCCAACAGTTTACGCAGCGCTTTACAATATAAAAGGGAGACAATACAGTTATAATACAATAAAATACAGGAGGATTAAGAGGGCCCTGCTCAGAAGAGCTTACAATCTAATAGGGTAGGGGAGGTGGTACAAAAAGTTTGTAACTGTGGGGAAAGAGCTGATGGAAGTGGTAAAAGATTAGTTGGAGACGTGATAGGCTTCCCTGAAGAGATGAGTTTTTAGGGATCGCCTGAAGGTGGCTAGAGTAGGGGATAGCCGGACAGGTTGAGGCAGCGAGTTCCAGAGGATGGGAGAGGCTCTGGAGAAATCCTGGAAACGAGCATGGGAGGAGGAAATGAGAGAGCATGACAGGAGGAGGTCTTGAGAAGAGCGGAGAGGACGGTTTGGGATATGTTTGGAGACAAGATTGGTGATGTAGCTCGGGGCAGAGTTGTGAATGGCTTTGTAAGTTGTGGTTAGTATTTTGAATTTAATTCTCTGGGTGATTGGGAGCCAGTGTAGGGATTGGAGGAGAGGGTTGGCAGACACTGAACGGTTGGTAAGGTGGATAAGTCTGGCAGCAGCATTCATGATAGACTGAAGGGGGGATAGCCTATGGATAGGCAGGCCAATGAGAAGGGAGTTGCAATAGTCAAGGCGGGAGATAACAAGGGAGTGAATGAGGAGCTTGGTGGTTTCATTTGTCAAAAAGGGGCGAATTTTAGAGATGTTACGGAGGTGAAGTCTACAAACTTTTGACAGCGATTGGACTTGAGGCTGAAATGACAAGTCCGAGTCTAGGATTACACTGAGTACCCTGGCGTGAGGGGAGGGACTGATGGTTGCATTGTTGATTTTGATGGAAAAGTCATGAAGGGGGGCACGGGCGGGGGGGATATTAATAGCTCAGTTTTAGAGATATTTAATTTAAGGAAGTGGTGCGACATCCATGCTGAGATGTCAGTTAATAAATTAGTAATGCGAGAGTAGACTGAAGGAGTGAGGTGAGGAGTAGACAGATAGATTTGGGTGTCATGGGCGTATAAGTGGTATTGGAAGCCGTGGGCGGTTATCAAGTGACCAAGGAAGGAGGTGTAGATAGAGAAGAGAAGGGGTCCAAGGACAGAGCCTTGGGGGACCCCCACAGAAAGGGGCAACGGAGAGGAGACAGAGTTGTAGGTAACACTGAATAATACTATGCACCAAAGCATCGGGGGGGGGGGCAGGGGATTAGGAGGGAACAAGAAAGGAGATGAAGGAGGGGAAGGGAGGGTGGGAAAGGAACAATGGATCGGGGGAGGGAAGGGGAAGAAATTTCTATGGGAAGGGGGTAGGGCAAGGTAATACTTACTGGACGACCCTGCCACCCCCACATATTAATACATAGAGAAAGTCTATATAAAAACCTGTAGTGAAAATTACAAAAAATATATAATGTAAGTTTGGTCAATGCTGGCATTAAGGATGACAATAATGTCTAAAGGATTTAAATAATTTAAATAACAAATAGTTACAGTATGATCATAGTACAGTCACAATCTTGATACCTTCATTCAGGATGTTCAACATAACACAACAAAAAGTATTGGATTTATATTTAATGCCACCAAACAACAATGACTAAAAGGTGTAATGATTAATGAAAAATGAATGGCTGCTTCAGCGGACAAACATGCAAAATTTCTAAAAGTGTGGTCTCCATGGATAACCTACTCACAACCTAACCAGAGAGCCCTAAGCTTATGATACAGTGTTAACTTCCTACCCTTCCCTTCTCTAAAACCCTATAGTTCTAACAGATCTAGAGTCTTTCACTTACCCTTCTATATCTTCCTTCCACTTTGTTCTTTCTTTTCTTTCTCTGTAGGCAACGCAGATACAATACATTCTCAACCTGAAGCTTCTCAGAGCCCTGCAAAGTAATATTAAAATCTAGATTAGGATGTGGTATAGCTTTCAGATTTGTACCACCACTGACTATCTGACCTAATTTAGGTACTTCCATTCTTTATTAGGAAAAAGTAAATTACCTTGATACTCCATGATTAATATGAGGAGCTCTTTTGCTATTTTATTGTTCAACTGAGTATGTATATGCAATTATCTACATTACTTACTTTGTATCTGTAAAACTCTAATAAAATATACTGAACAAGTAAAAATGAATCAGTGCTGTGAAATACCTTTATTTGAAGCACAGAATAATAATGCCCCGTACACACTGTCGGAAATTCCGATGGAAAATGTCCGATCGGACCATGTTGTCGGAAAATCTGGCTGTGTGTGGGCTCCATCGGACTTTTTCCGTCTGAATTTCTGACAGAAAAAGTTTGAGATCCTGCTCTCAAATTTTCCGACAACAAAGTCCGATCAGACTTTTTCCGATCGTGTGTAGGGAATTCCGACGGACAAAGTGCCACGCATGCTCAGATCAAATTACGAGACCAAAGCTATTGGCTACTAGCCTCTACGTAGTTCCGTCGATTGCAACGAATGTCACCATGTTCAGAATGATCGGACTTTCCGACAACTTTGTCCGACCGTGTGTATGCAACACCAGTGTCGGACAAAATCCGTTGGAAAAAATCCAACGGATTTTGTGGTCAGAATTTCTGACCGTGTGTACGGGGGCTTAGACTTGGATAGTTTGGCAAAAGGTTTATTCCCAATATTGAAAGCTAGGTCTCTGTGTAATAGTGGGGGGGGGGGGGGGCAGTATTTCTGCTATTCAAGAAAGAGAGACTGAAGAACAACATTTAATCCAGGACATGATTGCAGGTGCAGCAAATATTCCTCAAAAAATAGAAGAGCCAAGAACAAGCACACAGCAGAAGTTTTGTCTGTGACCCATGAAATAATTAAAAATGTTGTGGTTCAAAACAAGCTGATATTGGTGGAAGCACCAGATGGCACAAGCATAAAAGATGTAGACACAGTGCAGTGAGACTAGGCCCCCTACAGGTTCAGGACAGTAGTCTGAGGAAAGCTTTTAATTTAGGAAGCACCTGGGTAGAAAAACGTGCTTCTTGTTTTGCCCACAAGGAAGAATTGAATTATGAGTTTAAATCTTTAAAGGTGTCACATGACATTTAAATGCCAAGATAGGTGGTCTGACTTTCAAATAGAACAGTCAATGCATTTCGGGGTTCAGAAACAACTCATCAGGGCCTTCGATTAAAATAAATTGAATAACCTTGAATAGACTCAAAATAGACTTCCTGCGGTAGTTGTTTTTTTATCCCCCAAAATGCATTGGATGTTTTTAAGTATAAACTAAATAAATGCATTTGGAGTCTTTTATCATTGCAGTTCGTTGAACAGATATGTTCTACTCTTAATCCCATGCTTTTGGTAAAATTGTCCTTAGCAAAAATGAAGTTGATTATTAGATTTGGTTTCTAAAGGATTCTGCAATTCCATATGAGCGTGGAGTAATTCCAAGGTTACATTTGAGGCTAGGGAGTGTTTGTTGTTTTTTGAGTGTTGTTACTCATTTAGTTCATTTTTGAATACGCTTTTCTTTTTTGTCTTTTTTGATTTTGGACCATAGGCTAATGAATTTTCACTCGTGAGCTTCCCATATACACATCAGGAAAATGTCCTTGAATAAATTCTCTTTAAAATATTTTCATGTTGTAGTTCCAATATGCTGATGTGTGGGGTAATCTGTGAAATCAGGTTTAATATCCAATTCAATTGTTTTGATTCTGAGGTGTCAAAGGAGATAGTGATGAATATAAGCTCATTATCTGAGATTGGCTAAATGACTATCTTCACATCAGGTAGTTAGAAAGTAACAAGGGGAACTCTGGACAGCCGCACACCAGACGAAGATGAAAAATCAAATGGATTTGTTTAAAAACAGGAATCACATTAAAGTCCAAAAACACAGCAAAACAGGGAAGGGGGGGCACACAGCTGACGCGTTTCACGCTAAATACAGCGCTTACTCATAGCTAGCTATGCGGCTGTCCAGAGTTCCCCTTGTTACTTTCTAACTACCTTGTTATTAGCCTGCACCTGGAGCTCCACACTAGGAGTAGAAGCATTCGCCTTGAAGGATCCCTCTGAAGCGGTGGTCATCTCTCTCCCTATCTTCACATCAGTTATTTTGGGGTGGTCCTGTTGGGATATAACTATATAATTGATTCAAGTGCATTGGCTATGTGGAGCTAAATAAAGAGTAGACTTTACCTGCAGGATGTAATGTGCGACAAGTGTCCACTAATTTTTAAATAGGACTAAGCTAAATGTGAATTACAAAACAACAGCACAGCCGTCTCGCTGCCCTCTCAGGATTGCAGGTATCCTAAAGCCTCATACACACGATCGGACTTTGTACAAACTTTCCCGTGGATTTTTGTACAAAGGGCGTTGGCCCCAAGTTTGTATTGCATACACACGATCAGACTTTTTAGGCAACAAATGCGAACGTAGTGACGTTTCAACGTACTGACGACACTTCAAAAGAGGACGTTCAAATACTCCAGCGCCACCTTTGGTCAACTTCTGTATTGTTGTCTGATCTTTTGCATTGGTTCTGAGAATGCGTGTTTGTACTTTGTACAAAAGTCCGATGGTTTTGTGTACACACGTTCGGACTTTGCTCCATCGGACTCTTGTTGGCAGAAAGTTTGTCCGTTCGCACAGCTAACAAAAGTCAGATGAAAACTGAAAAAGTTTGTCCGATAGAGCGTACACGCAGTCGGATGTTGCTCCAAAACAGCTAATTTGCATGTTTGTTGTCAAAAAGTCTGATCGTGTGTACGGGCCTTTAGGCTAACTATAAAACAACAAAAGAGAGGGCGCAATGACCCAGTGCATTACCATAACTTACATTTTGTTAGAACAATAAGTGAATACTTTAGTTCCCCACCCTCTGCTTTCTGAGGGTCGGACAAGCTGTATAAATTCTGCACTTTGGACAGCTATAGAGAAGAGAGGGCTACAGAGAAACAGGTACAATGTATATATGTAGCACCCTGATGTTTAGG
The DNA here is from genome assembly GCA_028564925.1 of Lithobates sylvaticus. Taxonomy (NCBI): domain Eukaryota; kingdom Metazoa; phylum Chordata; class Amphibia; order Anura; family Ranidae; genus Lithobates; species Lithobates sylvaticus. The sequence continues at coordinate 542,744,446 of CM053027.1, read as the reverse complement.
TGGGGTTGCTCCTAAATTTACGTGACAGGTGTAGTTACCTTGGCTCATTGTTAGGGATCAATTGAGTCCACCCTAAGTCTGGAATTGCTGCACTTCTGTCTTCTGCCGTCTGACTGCGGCTTGCAGTCCAACCAGAAGTGACGGTTCTGCCAGCCGGAGAACCTGTCATGGTTGGAGGTAAAGGGGAAGCTGTCGTCACTAAGGGACCACTGTGAGTAGCTGAAGCAAGTACCTGAGCAGTTTTCTTACCAACTGGGGATGGTAAAGAATTGAGAAACTTCAGCAGGTGTCAAGCCAGGGACTCAGCCAGGGGAGGTGACGCTTTCAGAGCAGCCTTGTGTGTCAAGCCAGGGACCGAGCATGCCAGTGGGGGGAAGCTTGAGAAGTATCTGGAGTGCCAAGCTAGGGACCCAGCAGAGAAGCTGGGGTGACGCTTGAGAAAGATACTAAAGTGAAGATTGGAAGAGCTCATGGGATTCAGTGGCAGTGAATCAGAAAGGCTATAGAGAGACTGGGAGCTCAGTGGGTTGAGAACCTGCAAGAAGTGATTGTAGAAAAGTAAAGGAATTTGTTACTAATTTTGTTAGGAACTGTTCTCAGACTGTTGACATAGGAGACAGCATTCCTACACATGAAGATGTGGTGTCTTGCTGGATGCCTTTCCCTTCATGGCTGTCTACCTTTAGAAGTCTCAAAGTCTACCAATTACCATTGCAACTAGGGATGAGCCGAACACCCCCCCCGTTCGGCTCGCACCAGAACCCGCGAACGGACCTAAAGTCCGTGCGAGCTTTAGAACCCTATTAGTTATAATGGATGCGAACGTTCGAAATTAAAAGTGCTCATTTTAAAGGCTAATATGCATGTTAATGTCATAAAAAGTGTTTGGGGACCTGGGTCCTGCCCCAGGGGACATGTATCAATGCAAAAAATTTTTTTTTAAAAACGGCCGTTTTTTCAGGAGCAGTGATTTTAATAATGCTTAAATTGAAACAATAAAAGTGTAATATTCCTTTAAATTTCGTACCTGGGGGGTGTCTATAGTATGCCTGTAAAGGGGCGCATGTTTCCCTTGTTTAGAACTGTCTCTGCGCAAAGTGTCATTTTTGAAAGTAAAAAAGCTATTTAAAATCACTCGCGGCTAATGTTAATTCACGGCTCCCGTAACACAGAGAACAGTGATTCATTGAAACTCATTCATAAAAAAAAGTCATTGATAAAATATAAAAAAAAAAAAATGAAAAAAAAAAAGCGTAGGGGTCCCCCCAAATTCAATAACCAGGCCCTTCAGGTCTGGGATGGATATTAAGGGGGATCCCAGCCAAAAAAAAAAAAAAAAAAAAAAATGGCGTAGGGTCCCCCTCAAAATCCATACCAGACCCTTGAGGTCTGGTATGGATTTTAAGGGGAACCCTAGCCAAAAAAAATGGCGTGGGGTCCCCCTCAAAATCCATACCAGACCCTTATCCGAGCACGCAACCTGGCAGGCCGCAGGAAAAGAGGGGGGGACGAGAGCGGCCCCCCCTCTCGCCTGAACCGTACCAGGCCACATGCCCTCAACATTGGGAGGATGCTTTGGGGGTCTAAGACCCCTAAAGCACCTTGTCCCCATGTTGATTAGGACAAGGGCCTCTTCCCCACAACCCTGGCCGGTGGTTGTGGGGGTCTGCGGGCGGGGGGCTTATCGGAATCTGGAAGCCCCCTTTAACAAGGGGACCCCCAGATCCCGGCCCCCCCCCTGTGTGAAATGGTAAGGGGGTACAAAAGTACCCCTACCATTTCACCAAAAAAGTGGCAAAAATGGTAAAAATGACAGGAGACAGTCTTTGACAATTCCTTTATTAAAATCTTCTTTCTTCTTTCTTCATCCTTCGGATTCTTCATCTTCTCCTTCCTTCATCTTCTTCCATCTTCTTCTTCCATTTTCTTCTTCCTCCGATCCGCTTCTTCTTGCGCTGGTCTTCTCGTCCTTCTCGTCCGGCATCTTCTTCCGTCGGCGTCGGCGTCGGTGTCGGTGTCTTCTTGGGCCGCTCCTTAATTGCAACTACCTAAGGGTGTCCTGGAATTAAACCCTCTCCTTGTATCACCTGAGACCAGTCACTTCACTGGGTATACAGTGGGGAAAATAATTATTTGATCCCCTGCAGATTTTGTAAGTTTGCCCACTTACAAAGAAATGAAGGGTCTATAATTTTTATCATAGGTATATTTTAACCACATGCCGACCTGCGATATAGTCGAAAGACGTCTACAGCGCGGTCGGGTTTTCCTGAGTGGACGTCCTACGGACGTCCTCCCAGAAACTTGCTCCCGCGCGCCCCCTGGGGCGCGCACTCAGGAACATCCGTGACCGCCGGGTCCCGAAGACCCGGCGCATCACGGTAAACAGCAGCTGATAGCGGCCGTTTACCACGTGATCGCTCCGTCAAATGACGGAGGGATCACATGTACACAAACCGGCGTCACGTCATGACGCCGGTTCCTCCCTCCCCTCTCTGTACCGATCGGTACAGAGAAGGGAGAAGCGGAGAGGGGGAGAGACGGGACCAGCGCTGTGGGCTGGATGTGTAGTGCCCACATCGCTGGTCAATACACTGCCACCACTGTGCAATGCTCTGTCACCACTGTGCAATGCTCTGCCAACCACTGTGCAATGCTCTGCCAACACTGTGCAATGCTCTGCCAACACTGTGCAATGCTCTGCCACCACTGTGCAATGCTCTGCCACCACTGTGCAATGCTCTGCCAACACTGTGCAATGCTCTGCCACCACTGTGCAATGCTCTGCCAACACTGTGCAATGCTCTGCCACCACTGTGCAATGCTCTGCCACCACTGTGCAATGCTCTGCCACCACTGTGCAATGCTCTGCAACCACTGTGCAATACTCTGCCACCACTGTGCAATGCTCTGCCACCACTGCAATACTCTACCAATACTGTGCAACACTGTAATACTCTGCCAATACTCTGCCAATACTCTGCCAATACTCTGCCAATACTCGCCAATACTCGCCAATACTCTGCCAATACTCTGCCAATACTCTGCCAATACTCGCCAATAATTTTTAATAGAAACAAAGAATTTTTTTTTTTTTTTTACCGAATTTTCAGTATTTTTTGATTTATAGCGCAAAAAATAAAAAACCCAGCGGTGATTAAATACCACCAAAAGAAAGCTCTGTTTGTGTGAAAAAAAAGGACACAAAATTCATTTGGGTACAGTGTTGCATGACGGAGTAATTGTCATTCAAAGTGTGAGAGCATCGAAGGCTGAAAATTGGTCTGGTTAGGAAGGGGGTTTAACTGCCCAGTGGTCAAGTGGTTAAATGATAGAGACAGAATATCAACCATAAATCCAGAAAAAAATATATAAAACAAATGCTATAAATTTAGGTTGCAGTTCAGTGAGTAAAATAATTATTTGATCAACAAGCAAAACATGACTTAGTACTTGGTGGAGAAACCCTTGTTGGCAAGCACAGAGGTAAGACATTTCTTGTAGTTGGTGACCAGGTTTGCACACATCTCAGGAGGGATTTTGGTCCACTCTTCTTTACAGATCTTCTCTAAATCCTTAAGGTTTCTTGGCAACTCGAAGTTTCAGCTCCCGCCATACATTTTCTATAGGATTAAGGTCTGGAGACTAACTAGGCCACTGCATGGCCTTAAAGTGGATGTAAACCCAAACATTTTTTTTTTTATGTCATAATGTAGAGCATAAGATTTCCTTTCATTTCACTTTGTCAAAAACGCCCCATTGCTGTGAGTGACAGGTTATTTACATATCTCATGCACTAGCCTGAGACAGGCACATCCTGTGTAAAAAGTTCACAATTCACATCCCCTCCCCTCCTCTCCAGCTCTCCCAGGATTGCCTGCCTTTACTGTGTTTTGACTGGATGTTTCTCATCATGGGATGCAGTAAACAGTCAGAAGACTATAGACAGACAAGTGATTTAGGGGACATGTATGCAGTCAGAGCTGGGCAGAGTAGAACATCCAGTGATCTAATGATAACCTGTCTCAGGCTAGTGCATGAGATATATAAATCACCTGTCACTCACAGCAAGGGGGCGTTTTTGACAAAGTTTTCAAGAATTTTTCAAGATTTCTCTAACTGAACAATAAAAGTGGATTGCTCAGGCCTCAAGTAAATCTGTGTGGCAAGACTGGGCTCAAATGAAAGGAAATCTTATTCTCTACATTATGACATCAAAAAAATTGGGGTTTACATCCACTTTAATGTGCTTCTTCTTGAGCCAATCCTTTGTTGCCTTGGCGGTATGTTTTGGGTCATTGTCATGCTGGAAGACCCATCCACAACTTATCTTCAGTGTTCTGGCTTAGAGAAGGTTTGCATCCAAGAATTTACAACATATGGCCCCATCCATTGGCCCCTCAATGTGGCAAAGTCAGTCTGTACCTTTAGAAGAGAAACAGCCCCAAAGCATCATGTTTCCACCTTCGTACTTGACTGTAGGGATAATATTCTTAGGGTCATAGTCAGCATTTTTCTTGCACAAAGAGTTCAGTCGTGTCTCATCTGACCACAGCGCTTTCTTCCAATCCTTCTATGAATCATTTAGATGTGCATTGGCATGACCATGCATGTGCCTTCTTGAGGAGGGGGACTTGCTGTGTTTGGAGAAAGAAAAAAAAAATAGGATTTTTATAACAGCTTACCTGTAAAATCCTTTTCTTGGAGTACATCACGGGACACAGAGCCATAGTAATAACTATGTGGGTTATATAGGTCCCCTTTAGGTGATGGACACTGGCACACCCTAAGACAGGAAGTTGACTCCCTATATAACCTCTCCCATTACCGGGAGTATCTACGTTTTTGTAGCAAAGCAATATACGTTTATCCAAAGGGGGGAGGGACCTCTGTGTCCCATGATGTACTCCAAGAAAAGGATTTTACAGGTAAGCTGTGATAAAAATCCTATTTTCTTTATTGTACATCACGGGACACAGAGCCATAGCAATAACTATGTGGGATATCCCAGAGCAATGCTATCTGAGGGGAGGTAAACACAAACAAAAGTAGGGCGCCATCAGACCTGAGGAGCTATACTGCTGCCTACAGCACATTGCGCCAAAAGGCGATATCCTCATGCCTTTTTACATCCACCTGATAGAATCTGATGAATGTATGGACTGAAGACCAAGTTGCGGCCTTGCAGACTTGAGCCATGGAGGCTTGGTGATGCACTGCCCATGAAGCACTAACAGCCCTGGCGGAGTGCGCTTTGATTTGAAAAGGTGAAATCTTCCTCCTCAAACCATAAGCTTGAACAATTACTTGGCGAATCCACTTAGAAATAGTAGATTTCAATGCTGCCTGTCCTTTTCTAGGACCTTCAGGCAACAAAAACAGAACAAGATCCTGGAAAAAAATTAAGGTAGAACAACATCCTGGTTTAGATGAAAACCTGACACTACCTTTGGCAGAAATTTAGGATGAAGACGCAATACCACCTTATCTTTGTGAATAATTAAATATGGTTCTTTACAAGAAAGAGCAGCTAACTCTGATACCCTTCTTGCAGAGGAAATAGCAACCAGAAAAATGAACTTCCTTGTCAAAAATTATAAAGGGAGTATGTCGTATCGGCTCAAAAGGCTGTTTTGCAATACCGACAGAACTAAAATTCAAGTCCCAAGGTTTTAAGGGTGACCTAACCGGCGGATTAAGCCACGTTACCCCTTGTATAAAACTACGGGCCAAGAAAAGTGAAGCAAGTGGTCGTTTGAACAAATAACGATAAGGCCGAGACCTGGCCTTCGATGGTACTCAAGGCCAGCTTCATCTCTAACCCTACTTGCAGAAAGGCAACAATTCTACCTATGACATACTTTCTAGGATGCCAACCCCTGGATTCACACCAGGAAACATATGCCTTCCAGACTCTATAATAAATGACTCTGGAAGCTGGCTTATTTGCATTAACCAAGGTAGATATCACTGAGCCTGAAAGCCCACGATTCTTCAAAATGTGGGTTTCAAAAGCCAAACCGTTAAATTTAGCGTTTGTAAGGTAGGATGGAATACTGGTCCCTGTGAGAGCAGGTCTGGACGTGGTGTAAGGGGCCATGGGTCCCCTACCGCCATCCTTATGATCTCTGCATACCAAGATCTTCTAGGCCACAAGAATTACCGACTTTCTTTCCTGCTTGATCCTGCGAAGAAGTCGTGGTAGCAGCGGAATAGGAGGGAATGCATAAATTGGTGAAAACCGATCCCGCGGGATCACCAAGGCATCTGTTCCACATGCGAGTGGATCCCTTGTTCTTGACACAAAGTTGTCACCTTTGCTGTTGAACCTGGACGCAAACAGATCTAAATCCGGGACCCCCCATCTTTGGCATATAGCCAGGAAGGTGTCGGGGTGAAGGGACCATTCCCCGGGAACAACTGCTGGTGAATCAAATAGTCCGCCTGCCAATTCTCTATCCCTGGAATGAAGATTGCCGATATGCATGACACATGCTTTTCTGCCCAGGCTAGGATATGGTTCACCTCTCCCTGGGCTGCATGACTTCTGGTGCCCCCTTGGTGATTGATATAGGCCACTGCTGTGGCATTGTCAGATTGGATCCTGACAGGACAATTCCGCAACCTGAACGTCTAGGCCCTCTGGGCCAAGCTCGCCCGAATCACTAGAATGTTGATGGGCAAGGTCGTTTCGGTTCTGGACCATTTCCCTTGGACAGTTGCCTCCTCCAGGACTGCTCCCCAACCCGAAACTCTGGCATCTGTTGTTACCACCTTCCAGGTAACTGGTAAGAAGGATTTCCCCTTCTGCAGAATTTTGGTTATCCACCACCAACTGAGGCTCTGGCGCACCTTTGGAGACAGACGCATTGGGAAATCTAGAGCTTGGACCTTCTTGTTCCAAGCCAATAGGATATTGTTTTGCAGCAGTCTTGAATGAAACTGAGCATGAAGAATGGCTTTGAATGAAGCCACCATCTTTCGCAACATACATATACAAAAGGAAAATAGAAGGATTCTTTGCTCTGATCTTCTGAATCAGCTCCTTTATAGCGCTGATCTTTACCTGGGGCAAAAATACCCTTTTCTGGGCTGTATCTATGATCAGACCCAAGTACTCTAGTCTTCTTGATGGTTTTAAAGAAGATTTCTCTAGGTTGAGAATCCAACCTAGGTATCCCAGGTAGTTGACTGGTGGTGACCATGCTTTGGTCTAAACGCGCTACCGACTGGTCTATCAAGAGCAGGTTGTCTAGGTAAGCTATAATTGTTATACCTTGAGCCCTTAATCTGGCCAGAGGAGGGGCCAGGACCTTTGTAAACACCCGATGTGCAGTAGCTAGACCGAAAGGCAGAGCTACAAACTGAAAATTTTGTTTTTCTTCTATGTCGAAACGTAGATATTTCTGGTGAGCGGGGAAAATAGGCACATGCAGGTATGCATTCTTGATGTCGATTGGCGCCAGAAGTTCTCCTCCTTGTAGGATGGAAACAACTGATCAGATTGATTCCATGCGAAAAGAGCGGATATTCAGGAATCGGTTTAGATCTTTAATATCTAGAATGGGTCAGACACCTCCATTTGGTTTTGGCACCGTGAAAAGGTTTTATTAAAATACCCAACCCCTGCTCCTCCATGGGGACCACCATGATCACTTTTTGGTACAAAAGTTGGTCCAATGCTTGAAAGAGACTTATTTTTTGGGGACGTTTGGATCTTTGGGGACGTTTGATCTGAGAAAACGAGGAGACGGGATCTCTCGGAACTCTAGCTTGTAACCTAGAGCTATTGTGGAGACCACCCATCTGTCTCGAAACACCTCCTGCCATACCCTTGAGAACTGCAAAAGTCTTCCCCCCACTTAAGTGATCGGGGACGTCCCTTCATAACGAGGCTTTAGTATTTTGTCTTGTAGGTTTCCTTCCCCAGGACTTATTTTGTCCCTGGGGTTGGCCCTGAGGTTTACCTCTTGAACCTGATGGTGGAGGCCGTCGTGACTGCCTGGAGGCTGATGCCCCTGGCACTGGAGAAGGAGCCCAATTAAATGAAGGATGTTTACTCCTTTTCTTAACTGGCAAAAGGGTACTTTTTCCACTTAATTGTTTGGATGTATATGTCCAAATCGTTCCCAAACAGCCGTTCACCGCGGAAAGGAAAACTAGCCAGGAGTTTTTTGCATGGCGCTTCGGCTGACCAATTTTTCAACCATAAGATTCTATGCATATGCACCAGCCCAGCGTAAGGCGTGAGGCCTGAAGAATAGAATCTCTAAGACACTGGCGAAAAAACTGAGGTATTCCCGGTAATGGGAGAGGTTATATAGGGAGTAAACTTCCTGTCTTAAGGTGTGCCACTGTCCATCACCTAAAGGTGGCCTATATAACCCACATAGTTATTACTATGGCTCTGTGTCCCTTGTATGATAAAGAAATGCTGACTGGCTATGACCCTAAAGGCCCGTACACACGGTCGGACTTTTTGACAACCAACATGCAAATTAGGTGGTTTGGACCAACATCCGACCGTGTGTACGCTCCATCGGACCAACTTTTTCCAGGTTGCATCGGACTTTTGTTGGCTGTGCGAACGGACCAACTTTCTGCCAACAAAAGTCCGAAGGACAAAAGTCCGAACGTGTGTATGCAGTACCAACTGACTTTTGTCCACAGTACAAACACGCATGCTCAGAACCAATGCAAAAGATCAGACAACAATATAGAAGTTGACCAAAGGTGGCGCTGGAGTATTCGAACGTCCTCTTTTGAAGTGTCGTCAGTAAAGAAAGTCCGACCGTGTGTATGCAGTACCAACTTGAGGGCCAACGCCCTATGACCCTAAGAACACCATCCTTACAGTCAAGCACAGTGGTGGAAACATTATGCTTTGGTGCTGTTTCTTTGTTAAAGGTACAGACTGACTTTGCAGCATTGAGGTGCCAATTGACAGGAACATGTATTGTAAAATCTTGGATGAAAACCTTCTTCTCTTAGCCAGAACACTGAGAATGGGTCATGGATGGGTCTTTCAACATTACAATGACCCAAAACATACCGCCAAGGCAACAAAACTTTTCTCAGTACCTGGAACTTTCTCTGTCTCCTTGGCAGTACTGTGAAACTGTGGATTCGTTAGTGTCCATAACAACCCAGCAACCAGGCTCTTCTTGAGATGCCAGCTTGTTGGCCCTCCTCCAAAGAGTCCTCCCCCGGTCGCTTACACGAGCTGCGGTGCCCCTCCAAGATTGAGAGCACACTCGGCCTTGAATCGCCTTGAATCCTCCCTCAGTTACTGCGCCTCGGACCAGCAGGTTCCGAGACTCGTGAACAGATGGATCCTTGCCCCAGACCATGCGGGTCTGTGAGGCTAGTCAAACTGACCATGTTGCAGGACGGCAAATGCTCCCGGGCCCGGGACCGCTCGCAGGGGCTACCCTGGTCCAGATTCAGGAAACAGGCAGTTACGGCCGAACCCCGAACACGTGACTTCAGCACCTTAAGTACCCTTCCCCAGACTACTCAGCTGGGCCAGATGCACCCACTGATTGGCTCCAGGGAAGACTGATACTCAAAACGTCCAACCAGGCCTGGTTCTTGGCCTGTCATGTGTACCTCACTGTACCCATGACCAGGCAGAACCCCAGCACAGCCCAGCCAAACTGATGCCAAAGCAAACCTGCACAATTAACCCTCAGAACCCCACTACTGTTCTGAGGAAAAAACTAAATTTTCACATATAGCGGACACCTTGTAAAAGTGTCACCGCTACATTTGTAAGTGGGCAAACTTACACAATCTGCACAGGACCAAATAATTATTTTCCCCACTGTATGTGTAGCACACTCTCTAAGGAGCCACAGGTGAAATGGGTTTTCCCCATCCTGCACAGCCAGGCACATTGAATCTTCAGTCTCTCAGAGTCAGAAATCAATCCAGCATCCCCTACTCCTTGTTTATGGATTCAGGCTCCACTCAGTGACCAGCTGTAAACAGTCACCTAATCTAGTGACCTAGAAATCATCACCCCCTTCCTGTCCTTGCCCTAGTATAGGTTATGTTTTCTGCTTGTTGGTGTTTAACATTGTATTTCTAGTTGCTGACTTCTGCTTATTCCCGACTGTGCCTCCTGGACTACTCCTTTGGATTACACTGATCGTTGTTGCTGACTCTGCCTCTTCCCGACTTTGCCCCTTTTACTATTCCTTTGGATTACGCTGATCGTTGTTGCCGACTCTGCTTGTTCTCGACACAGCCTCCTGGTATACCCCGTGGACTGCTGCCTTGGTTTGCTGACTGGGACTGTTTTTGGATTGCCCTTCCTTCTGCCTGGCTCCTGACTTCACCCACTACTAACTGCGAGTTGCTTGTTTTGTTGTTCCTTGATATAGCCTGTTTGCATTTTCTATTGTGGTCCCATATTTCTGGATGCAGGATCTCAACCGTCCTTCCACCTGATACTGGGATAAGAAGACTACTAGTCCGGAAACCGGAGGGACATACATACACATGCATGTGGGTTTGAGCTTTGGGGTGCACAATCTAATCCAATAGGCTGCGTACACCTATGCGTCTGGCCATTAGGAATGAAGTGGGCTAACTTAAAATCGGTCTACTACAACCCAAATGGCGGTATTCCCACTGGAGGTGGGTAAGTCCACAATAAAATCCATGCTAATATTAGTCCAGGGAGCACGAGGAACGGGTAACGGTTGCAGTAGAAACAGAACAACTCTAACAAAGGCTATCACATCCCTCTTTAGAGTAGGCCACTAAACCAGGGATTTCAAGGGTAGGAAGGTTTAATTGATACCAGGGTGTCCGGATACCTTCTGCCCATTGCAAAACTTCTTTCCATAATTCTTGGGGAACAAAAGTATTGGGCAGAACAGAATAATTAGAATGTGCCTGAGATTGTGTAGCCAACAAGTTCCTTTGTTGAGTCGTATCCAGTTGAGCACTAATTTGTTCAGGAGGAATATTTCCCCTGCTGATATTTCACCAAAGCCCCCAAATGGGGCGTCTAAAAAAAATTATAAAAAAATAAAAAATTGTTGACACCAACCTCTGCCCTACTGACACCATCCCCTGCCCTACTGTTGTTTTCATTTATTTGTGTGTGTATGTGTATATAACACACACTGTATATTTATTTAATACACATACATACATCAGCATGTACCTGACACCGTGGTTGAATAATTCTGGGGACTCCCCCATGCATGATGTTGGGGCTACGGTAGTGACTGTGGACAAGGAGTCAGTGGAATAGGCTGCGTTGGAAGGCAAACTACCCTGATCCTGGGTGACAGAGGATGAGGAGGATGAGGACGGCTTCATTACCCACTCCACTAACTCTTCTGCATGTTGTGGCTCAATAACACGGCCAGTAGCAGCAAAAAAAGGACCAGCGTGCCCAACGGCCACTGGCAGAGGATGCACCATGTCCACGACCACCACTGTGTTGATTGTAGACACAGAGACTGCTTGTCCTCTTTTAGTGGCCTGTGAGCGTCTGCCTCTCCTTGGTGGCCTTCCGGACATGATGTATTTTTTGTTTTGCAAGACCACACTACACTGAATTATATACTGTGTACACCGCCTGAAGTATATTGGAAACTATACACCACCGAATGCACTGTATATATGGGCTACACTGAATGTAGACTATATACAGTATCTCACAAAAGTGAGTACGCCCCTCACATTTTTGTAAATATTTTATTATATCTTTTCATGTGACAACACTAAAGAAATGACACTTTGCTACAATGTAAAGTAGTGAGTGTACAGCTTGTGTAACAGTGTACATTTGCCCTCAAAATAACTCAACACACAGCCATTAATGTCTAAACCGCTGGCAACAAAAGTGAGTACACTACCAAGTGAAAATGGGCCAATTAGCCATTTTCCCTCCCCGGTGTCATGTGACTCGTTAGCGTTACAAGGTCTCAGGTGTGAATGGGGAGCAGGTGTGTTAAATTTGGTGTTATCACTCTCACTCTCTCATACTGGTCAATGGAAGTTCAACATGGCACCTCATGGCAAAGAACTCTCTGAGGATCCTGAAAAAAGAATAGTTGCGCTACATGAAGATGGCCTAGGCTATAAGAATGCCAAGACCCTGAAACTGAGTTGCAGCATGTTGGCCAAGACCATACAGCAGTTTTGCAGGACAGGTTCAATTTAGAACAGGCTTTGCCATGGTCGACCAAAGAAGTTGAGTGCAGGTACTCAGCGTCATATCCAGAGGTTATTATATCTTTTTAAGTGTGGGAACACTTCTTGTTGGGAGTTGCACATCATTTAGCCATCTTATTGATTTTATTAGGTTTTCAGGTCTTTTTATACATACCAGCGCTTTAGTATCTTTTTACTTTATATCCAGAGGTTGTCTTTGTGTCTCTGCATCCTTGAGAACCACCCAATCCCTGATGAAGATCAGAAGAGGACCCTTAGACCAGCTTGAAGACCTCTGGAAAAGAGATAAGCATGTAGCTTGGCCTGGACTGTGGCACCGGTATTACTGCAGCCACATGGCCCAAGGCCACTCAGTGCTGTTATCTCCCTCTTCCGCTGCTGCTATTAGACTATGCAGCCTTGTTGGGAGTTAAGAGAAAGGGAGAAGGGCCCTGTCACAGGCAACTTTCAGAGAGCATTATATCGCTTTCTCACCGCCTCTTTTATCTCCCTAAATACCAAACTACCCACCAAGCGCAACAGGGAATATAATTCCTACTGCAGCCACAAAGCAAAGCATTGCAGTCGCAGAAAGTGTACACCCTCAGCCTCTGCTTTTGCAGCACAAGTGGGAGCGGTTAAGGGACAGTGAAAATGTGGCTGAACTACTGTGTTTTACCACTGCCATTCGCAAGTGTAAACGGACCTTTGAGAGAACTGAAGGAAGCATCTGGTGCTGCATAGGGAGACCCTGGTGCTGCACAGTGTTGCTGCAGGGAGACTGAACTGCTGCACCTGCCCAGAGACATATTGACCACTGTGTGTGCACAGAACAATGGGTTTGATTTACTAAAACTGGAGAGTGCCAAATCTGGTGCAGCCCTGCATAGAAACCAATCAGCTTCAATTTTTTTTTTTTTTTCAAAGCTTATTTGAACAAGCTGAAGCTACAAGTCAATTGGCTAGAATGCACAGCTGCACCAGATTTTGGACTCTACAGTTTTAGGTCACACAGGGCGGATAGGTTTAGCTGAGCTGGCAGATAACAGGTCCGTCTCTGCTCACTGAGCGGGAAGGGACATGTCAGAGCCCTGCTGATTCCTATGGGGAGATTGGACGAAAACGGACAGCATATCCGTTTTCATCAGATCTCATTTGATCCTATCGCCATATGTCCGATTTGATCAGATGGCAGGCGGGTGTCAGTGGACACATCTCCGCTGACATCGGCCTGCCCATAGGAGTCAATGAGTGGCCCGCTCGGATCCGCTTGAAAAACAGACAGGTGGATCTGATCGGGCTTATCGTGTGAAAGGGTCCTTAGTGGATCAACCCAACTGTGCCCTGGAGCAAAGAGACCCAGAAGGGTGTAGGCAGATTGTGTACTGAGGTTGCTGGGAGACTTTTTCCCTGTTTTCCTTGCCTGTGTGGGACTTTGCAGCATCCAAATATGCTTTGCTGTGGGACCTCAAACCTCAGCATACTGCGAGAGAGAGCATTTGTGTGGTGTCTGCAGGATGTCTGCTTCTTCATCTGGGATTGCTTTTGCTGTGATCAGGACTGCTGCCATCTTTAAATCAAGTGACTTGGTTCCAGACACCCAAGGAGAAGAAGGAATCTGCTAAATTCCTTGTAAGGGACAACACTACCCATTCATGGTCCCCCCAGGGATTTGTTCCCCAAGTGTTTCCCATTTCTTGTTGTTACAAAACTCTGTTTAGTGCATTTCATAATAGACTTGGGGCCCCAACGCCAGCCACCAACAGCTATTTAGCACTGGTCAGTGATAAGAAGGGACTGTGTCTTTAAAGCTTCAGTGTGCATGTCCCTGGAGTAAGGGCCTGGAAAGTCTAAGCTTTGCCCCTTGGAACCCAGTTGTTGGGTACAAGATTCTGTTAGTATCTTGTGCTATTGTATACACTGTACACTCACCGGCCACTTTATTAGGTACACCTGTTCAATTGCTTGGTAGCACAAATTGCTAATCAGCCAATCACATGGCAGCAACTCAATGCATTTAGGCATATAGATGTGGTTAAGACGACTTGCTGAAGTTCAAACTGAGCATCAGAATGTGTCATGGTTGTGGGTGCCAGAGGGGCTGGTCTGAGTAACAACTGCTGACCTACTGTGATTTTCACACAACCATCTCTAGGTTTTACAGAGAATGGTCCAAAAAAAAAGAGAATATACAGTGAGCGGCACTTGTGTGGAGGAAAAATGCCTTGTTGATGTCAATGGTCAAAGGAGAATGGGCAGACTGGTTTGAGATGATAGAAAGACAACAGTAACTCAAATAACCACCTGTTGCAACCAAGGTATGCAGAATACCATCTCTGAATGCACAACACATTGAACCTTGAAGCAGACTAGGGCTACAGCAGCACACCGTGTGCCACTCCTTTAATCTAAGAACAGGAAACTGAGGCTACAATTCACACGAGCTCACCAAAATTGGACAAAAGAAGATTGGTAAAATGTTGCCTGGTCTGACGAGTCTCGATTTCAGCTGCGACATTCAGATGGTAGGGTCAGAATTTGGCGTAAACAACATGAAAGCATGGATCCATCCTGCCTTGTATCAATGGTTCAGGCTGCTGGTGGTGGTGGTGGTGTAATGGTATGAGGGATATTTTCTTGCCACACTTTAGGCCCCTTTGTACCAACTGAGCATCATTTATACACCACGGCTTACCCAAGTATTGTTGCTGACCATGTCCATCCCTTTATGGCTTTATCTTCTGATGGCTACTTCCAGCAGGATAATGCATGTCACAAAGCTCAAATAACCGCACCACCTGGTTTCTTGAACATGACAAGGAGTTCACTGTACTCCAATGGCCTCCACAGTCACCAGATCTCAATCCAATAGAGCACCTTTAGGATGTGGTGCAATGGAATATTCGCATCATAGATGTGCAGCTGACAAATCTGCAGCAACTGTGTGTTTTTGTCAAATCTCTGAGGAATGTTTCCAACACCTTGTTGAATCTATGCCACAAAGAATTAAGGCAGTTCTTAAGGCAAAAGGGGGTCCAACCCGGTACTAGCAAGGTTTAACAGTGAGTGTATATTGCTTCTGTTTGCTATTGTTTATTTGTATTGTTGTTGTCTTTTTCTGCTGGGCAGGTTGCTTGAACAAGCCACCCTTCTTTCAGCCATAGTGTGTCAGTGACTGCTGTACTTAGGCTGACCAGACGTCCCCGTTTTCCGGGGACAGTCCCCGGATTAGGGACGCTCTCCCTGGACCGAATATGTCCCTAGTTTCCCCGGATTGGTGCCGCAGCAGCCATGGCACTATATTTCTCAGGCGCTTCCGCATTTTAGCTCTGGCCAGCCACCCAGGAGTTGGGCTGTATAGCCTGTTGCCCATCCCATCAGCACTTCCTGGCCCCTCTCTCACTCCACCACCTGTCCAATCAGACACTCCGCCTCAAATTGGTGTCCACCCAACCCCGCCGACAACCCAGCCTCCTGCATGCACTGTGCTCAGCCTGCCTGTGAAAACCAGCCAGAGAGGGAAGGCATAATTGGTGAGTGAGCCATCTGCTCCATGAACAGCTCTCCTCTCTCACCAGACCTCTTTACTTTGCCTCTTTCCCTTCTCATTTCGTTCTCCCCCTGTGCTGACTGGGGGGCGGGGGGATTGTGCAGACTGGGAGGCGGGGGGATTGTGCAGACTGGGGGGGAGGGGGAATGTGCAGACTGGGGGGAGGGGGAATGTGCAGACTGGGGGAGGATTGTGCTGAATTGGGGGCTACACAGTGCTCTGGACAGTGGTATGAGGGGAGGCCTGTAATGTACACAGTGCTCTGGACGGTGGTATGAGGGGAGGCCTGTAATGTACACAGTGCTCTGGACAGTGGCATGAGGGGACGCCTGTAATGTACACAGTGCTCTGGACAGTGGCATGAGGGGAGGCCTGTAATGTACACAGTGCTCTGGACAGTGGCATGAGGGGAGGCCTGTAATGTACACAGTGCTCTGGACGGTGGTATGAGGGGAGGCCTGTAATGTACACAGTGCTCTGGACGGTGGTATGAGGGAAGGCCTGTAATGTACACAGTGCTCTGGACAGTGGCATGAGGGGAGGCCTGTAATGTACACAGTGCTCTGGACAGTGGCATGAGGGGAGGCCTGTAATGTACACAGTGCTCTGGACAGTGGCATGAGGGGAGGCCTGTAATGTACACAGTGCTCTGGACAGTGGTATGAGGGGAGGCCTGTAATGTACACAGTGCTCTGGACGGTGGCATGAGGGAAGGCCTGTAATGTACACAGTGCTCTGGACAGTGGCATGAGGGGACGCCTGTAATGTACACAGTGCTCTGGACGGTGGTATGAGGGAAGGCCTGTAATGTAAACAGTGCTCTGGACGGTGGTATGAGGGGAGGCCTGTAATGTACACAGTGCTCTGGACGGTGGTATGAGGGGAGGCCTGTAATGTACACAGTGCTCTGGACGGTGGTATGAGGGGAGGCTTGTAATGTACACAGTGTTCTGGACAGTGGTAAGAAGTATCTTTCTTTTTTTTTTATCTCATGGACGAACTGTGAGAAATAACATATATCATACAATCATTCCATAAACACATACACTGCACATATAATTTGAGGAAAATATGCTTATAAAAATGTTTACCAATAAATGCCAATAAAAAAAAAAAAATATGTCCCCGGATTTCATTTTGAAGATCTGGCCACCTTAGGTGTACTGCCTTGTGGGTTACTAACACCGGGAACAGGGGACCCAAACATCAGCGTCTCTTTTGGGGGTAAGTGCTACAACTATAAGGTAAAAGTTTGAAAACAAAAAACACAGGGCTTAACGGGTGAGTGGGATAAACCCAGAGTTGGGCTAAACCATATAAATAAACTGTACACTGTTATTGTCTGTTTTTTTCCCCATTTAGAGAAGAGCTTGGGCACTCTCTGAACTTATCTCTGAACCTAATAGCCACGCTCTTCTTTACCCAATCAGCTGCAGGCCTTTGTTTTATGTGTGCTATGGGGTGGTGAATGACTCGGCCTGCAACTGACTTTTTTGTTGTTCAAAAAATATGACTGTATATAAAATATATAAAAAAATGTAAAATGTATCAGGGTATAGTATCCCCTGTACTGCAACAAAGCGCATAAATATACCGCATAACAATACAATATCACACAACAAATTACATTCACTCAGCGGTAAGCATTATGTGGACCCTATGGTACCACTGAAATACCAAGTGGTGCAATGTCAGATGTGCAGTGCCTGAAATGAACCCTGCCACGTAGGTCCTACATGGCACCGCAACAAGGCAAACTGTTCAAAACATTTGATTGAAGTTTTTTTTAAGATGACATATAAGGGAGAGTGGAGAAAGGGGAAAATCTTCTAAGATATCCTCTTCCTCCTTAAAGCTGGGTTCACATATGTCCGGCTGCAGCTTGCAGTCCGGAGTCCAGTGCGTTTCTGTTCACTAGCTCAGGTGCAATTCAGGTGCAAATTTTTCCCTGAATTTGCACATGGATCGGACCCAAAAACGCACAGGACACTTTTCAAAACCGCACCACTGCCACCCTGGACATGTGTAAACCGGCACCATTGAAAGCTGGTCACAATCACATGTTATGCGAATTGGATGCAATTTAAAACACATCCAATTCGCATATATGTGAACCCAGCCTTAAGGGTTAGTTCACCTTTACCAAAAAACTGCCTATGAAGATAAAAGACAACTGAAGATGAAAACAAACTGTGAAGCTTGTCCTTGCCTTTAGGTGTAGGCCATTTATGTACCTAATAAAGCCTGACTGAATAATACCTAGGACGTTGCTATGAAACGCCTAGCTGTTACTGTTCACCTTCAGCATTCCAGGAGCCAGCTCCCAAACTCTGAGCTTAAAGCTACTGCATCAGGGGAGAGAAATCGCATAAAAAGGAAGTTTGAATCAAAAACAGAGCTTACTCCTGTGATGGTGAAACTGAACTTTACCAGCTAGGTGTCTCTTAGAAATGTCCTGGAAGTTTTCCAGTCAGGCTATAGGAGGTATGTAAATGGCCTACACCAATAGCAAGGGCATTATTCAACTTGCTTCCCCGCTCAAAGCTGATTTAAAATAGAAAAAGCTCCAAAATCAAAATCAAAATCCTCCAAAATTCATACCAGACCCTTATCCGGGCATGCAGCCCGGCAAGTTAGGAAAAGGGGGTACAAGTGAGCGCCCCCCCCGAACCATACCAGACCACCTGACCTCAACATGGGGGGGGGGGTGCTTTGGGACGGGGGGCTCTGCACCCCCCCAAAGCACCTTGTCCCCAAGGGCCTCATCCCCACAACCATGGCCAGTAGTTGTGGGGGTCTGTGGGCAGGGGGCTAATCCGAATCTAGAAGCCACCATTAAGAACAGGGCCCCCAGATCCTACCCCCCCCCCCATGTGAATAAGTATCGGGTACATCATACTCTTACCCACCAAAAAAGTGTCACAAGGTAATAAAAACACACACAGTTTTTGACAATTCTTTTTTTATTAAAAAAATAAGAAATAAAAAGAATAGTGTCCCACAATGTAAATCCACCATCAATCACGCTGCACACCGCCTGCTGGACCCGAGAAAGAAAAAAAAATGCTCCTGCCGTCAGGGAAGGTTGGCTGTCTACTGGCATTTCTTATATAGGTGGGGCCATCTGGGTACGTCACCTGGTGGATCAGCTACCAGGTGACGTAGCAAGATGGCCCTGCCCCTTACCTATATAAGAAATGCCAGCCTGCAGTGGGCAGCCAGCCTTCACCGGTGGCGGGAGCGTCTTTTTTTTTTCGGGTCTGGTGTGCGGCGTGATTGGTGGTGGATTTACATCGGGGGACACTATTTTTTATAAAAGAATTGTCAAAAACTGTGTGTTTTTATTACCTTGTGACACTTTTTTGGTGAATAGGGGGGGCAGGGTCTGGGGGCCCCCCTTCTTACAGGGGGCTTCCAGATTCTGATTAGCCCCCTGCCCGAAGACCCCCACAACCAACAGCCATGGTTATGGGGATGAGGCCCTTGTCCCCATCAACATGGGGACAAGGTACTTTGGGATGGGGGGGCCCTGCCCCAAAGCACCCCCCCCCCTTGTTGAGGGTGCTCGCTCGCCCCCCCCCTTTTCCTGACCTGCATGCTCTGATAAGGGTCTGGTATGAATTTTAGGGGGGACCCCACCCTGTTTTTTTTTTTTTTCTTTGGCGTGGGGTTTCCCTTAATCCATACGAGACCCCCACGCCTTTTTTTTTTTTTTCATACTTTTTAATTGTTGGCTTATTTTTATTACAATCAGCTGTCAGCGGTTGTTAAGGACGTGGCGGATAGCTTCCTGGTCCACTCCTTAACAACCAGCTCAATGCGGTAATTACCACTAATCTGAACAAATACCGCATTCGGTACTTATCTCCAAATTCTTAGTGAATTGAACACTTGCACAATTGTTACCGCATGCAGGTATTTACTGCATAATATTAGCCATTATTTAACTCTTAGTGAACTGACCCCTTCCTCTCTATTCCTGTTTTGGTGACAATCCATAATATGGGATTTTCTTTTACTTTCACTGTCAGTGATAAACAGGAGAAATTGGTGAAGACAGGAAAAAAAACTGACAGGGGTTCTAATCCCTTCCTGCTTTATCCAAAACTAAAAAAGAATGCCTTGGGTTCTACTCTATTATACACAATACTATCACTACACAGTATGAACTCCATAGAGAAGACAGTTATATCTTTATTATAATTGAGCACTAATGATGAACAAGCTCAGGTATTCTCCTCTCCCTAGTAACCGCAGCGTCTCAGTTCTCATGGTGACTACTGACGTGCCCACACAGAACTCTCTCCCATTGGCTGAACCCGAGGAGATCTCGAGAAAGGTCCAGAACGCGGAAGCGGAAGCAGCACGTGTAACCGGCTAGTGCTGAGAATCTGCATCTTCTGGAATCTTCTTCCACAGCAGCTATATGAAGCGCCTCCTCCTCCCCCAACCAGACTGATTCAGGCGGCGCTGCAGAGAGATCCCGACTACCGGGCATTGAAGTGGTTGGACTTCTCGCCTCATCATGTCTGTGGTCGGCTTCGACCTGGGATTTCAGAACTGTCATGTCGCCATCGCCAGAGCTGGTGGGATCGAGACCGTGGCCAATGAGTTCAGCGACAGATGTACCCCGTGAGTATGGAGAAGGATGGGGTAGTAAGTGTCAGATCCTCTGGGGTCATGATGTGCCAGCCTCCATCGTGGAGCATCTGGGGTGCTGAGCCTCCACCTGGGGGGCATCTGGAGGGCTGTGCCTCCTCCTGGGGGGCATCCGGAGGGGGCATCCGGAGGGCTGTGCCTCCTCCTGGGGGGCATCCGGAGGGCTGTGCCTCCAATCGGGGGGGGGCTGAACCTCCAACTGGGGGGCATCGGGGGGGGGCTGAGCCTCCAACCGGGGGGTATCGAGGGGGGGGCTGAGCCTCCAACCGGGGGGCATCGAGGGGGGGGCTGAGCCTCCAACCGGGGGGCATCGGGAGGGGGGCTGAGCCTCCACTGTGGAGCTTTGGGGGGGAGGGCACTGAGCTTCCAGGGGTCATGTCAGATGCTTTTATTGTATAGATCTATGTACTAGCATCTTGGCTAGTAGATTGTGGCGCATTTTACATTGGCATCAGTGGTAGCGTTGGGGAGCTGTAACGCCTAGAAAGCTACACATCAGGCCACTTGTGAGGCAATGTGACATGACACTAACGCAACACTGGGCACGTCAATGCACACAATTTTCACAGGTATTCATTAACGCTTCAAATGCGCTCATGAATCGCCTGCTTTAGATGATGTAAACTTGGCCTAATTGTTGTCTGTAATATTTGGTATGGGGGTCCCCTGCTGTACACCGGGCTCATTATCCAGGAGCATGGCACCAGGCTGGGGATATGAGCTCTGGTATTCTCTTGGGAACCTCCTTTTATTGCATCTAAGAGGGGCTGTATTATTGTAAAGGTCATCAGACTAGGGAGGGGCCGACCTGAGTGTAGTATTAAAATGATTTAATGGGATAAGATTAAAACACTTACAAGATGATAGAAGATGCATGCTTGTCAAGGTAAAGTGCAGTCCTGGCATTCTGCTTGGATCTGCGGGGGCCCACCGCTGTTTCGGATAGCTGGAATGGATCAGTGTTTCACCAGGAAACTCCAAACTGACCTGCATGGACTGTGGAACAGGAAGTGATGTCACCAGTGTCTGGTCCAATCAGATGCCGATGACATCACTTCCTGGTCCACGCTGGTCAGATCCTGTGATCCAATCCTTTCCAGCTATCCATTCCAGTGGTGGGACCCGCAGAGCCATGTGGAATGCCAGGACTGCACTTTATTATATTATCTTGTAAATGTTTTTAATATAATCCTATTAAAGTCGTCATTTTTAATACTACACTCAGGTCGGCGCCTCCCCGCCTTGGTTTTTTTTTTTTTTTTTTTCCTTGCATGTCTTGCAGTGTTCTGGACACTCAAGGGTGGCTGCCTTTCTTCTTAACCCTTAATGCCCCTTTCTTTTCCAACCACCCAACCTATGGATACATCACCATCCAGCTATTGCAGCCACAGACTATACCCCTAAGGATTACTCCATTTGGAGTGCCAGATAACACTGACTATACTGCTATCAGAATAGGGCCCGACCATCAATGACTTTATAATAAGTTCCCAGAATACGGACTGAACACTGATGATGATGATTACTTTATAATACAAGGGTCCCCCGAGTAGGGACTGAAAACCAATGACTTTATATTACAAGGGTCCCCCCAGAAGAGGGACTGAACACAAAGCCCCAACTAGGAATGACGCTCTGCTGGACCTGGTAATCTCAAGCCATGCATAGCTTATTACCAATATTCATATAAAAGAACATCCTAGGTAGCAGCGACCATAACATGATTTCATTTTGATGTTAGCTGTAAGCAACAAACGCATACAGGTAATATATAAAAACACTTAACTTTAAGAGAACAAATTTTCCAAGGATGAGGGCTTCTCTCCAGGACTTGGACTAGGAGGGAATACAGGGGGTCCCCGACTTATGAACGCCCGACCTATGAACATCCCCTATTTACGAACCGGGCGATGCGGGGACCCTCTGCCATTTTCGGACGTTCTGCGCATGTGCGGGCAGACGGAGCCTCGGAAAATGACGGCAAACATCAGAAATGTCCGTAATTTGCCGCGCATGCGCAGAACGGCATTCGACGGAACATCAGAAATGTCCGTAATTGACGGTCTGCGCATGCGCGGCCGACTTACGAACATTTCCGAGTTAAGAACAGGCGGGCAGTCCCTAACGAGTTCGTAACTCGGGGACCCCCTGTATTGGCATCAATGGACACAGAACAGAAATGGGAGTTCTTCAAAGTGACTGTATGTGAACTCGCTGCATAGTATAGTCCCATGGGCAATGAGCTTAAAAGGCTAAAAATAAAGAGAAATAAAACAAGGCCCTTGGTGCTACAAGGTCCCCCCATATTAGGCAAAGTAGACCCCATGTTCATAGGCTAATAGGGGCTGAGCACCCTGTGCTTGTATAGAAGAGGCCCCATAGGAGTGAGAACTTCTCTGCTGGCACAGCCTCTATGTGCTTCTAGGAATGTATAGCCTAAGGCAGTACATGAGCCGGGTAACAGGTGTCCTGTTCTATTGTGTGAGAAGTATCATTGTAAACCTGTTCATGTATAGTTCTATTGTACTTGTCTGGAAATATTCCAGTAATCGGACGTATTTGATCTGAGGAGTCCCTTAGGTCATGTGTTTTAGGGTTATCCCGATACTAGTATCGGGACTGATACCGAGCATTTGTGCGAGTACTTGTACTCGCACAAATGCTCCCGATGCCAGATCTGATACCTGGGAAAGCGACCCGGCACAAACGGAAGTCAGCGGGCGGAACAGCGGAAGAGACGCTCCGTGTCGACATTGGCGGTTGGACATCCCGACGCCCATTTTGGTACACCCTGCACTCGGCCGCAGTAAGCCAGCAGCGGACATCTTGTTACACCCAGCCCATATAGTTCAGGCTGGGTGTAACAAGATGGCCGCTGTTGCTTTTATGTGGCCGAGTGCAAGGAGTACCATGAGGGGCCGTCGCAGGCAGTCCATCAGTGCTCATAAATGCCACCTATCAGTGTCCATAAGTGCCGCCTGTCAGTGCTCATCAGTGCCACCTAATCCTATCAGTGCTGCATGTCAGTGCCACCTAATCTGTATTGTGCTTTAAAAACTGTCACATGACATTAAAAAAAAAGTATCAGTAATCGGTATTGGCGAGTACTTGGGGAAAAAAAGTATCGGTACTTGTACTCGGTCTTAAAGTGGTATCGGGACAGCCCTAGTGTTTATTGCTGCTAAGCTTCAGGTATGGATATTTTGCATAGTTACGTTGGACCAATCTAAGCATTTATGAGCCATACCTGAGGGATCCTTCTAAAAGCTGGAAGTTACTGTAATAGTCACTGCTGCTCCAGGTGATCACCAATGTTCAGGTCCTTATGCCAAGCGAGCGACCTACCTCCTGTGTTCAGTGAAGCATGGCAGGTGCTCGGCACGTAATCTGGAAGTTCGTGGAGATCACTGGAGTAGTGGTGTTTACTACATACAGGGATTTCCAGCTTCCACGGGAAGCACACATACATTACATACTTGGAGTAGTCTACACTCGTCCTATGTAATTATGCAAAAATCGCCATTCTTGGAAGTCAGTTTGTTTTGTTTTTTTGTTTTTTTGTTTTTTCTCTTCTTCTATCCCCTTCTGACTGTTTTACATACAAGTAAACTTTCTTCTATTAGAAGTATTGTGTGAACTGGCTTGCTTAATTTTTCTCTGAGGCTGAAGAGGACAACGGGGAACTGTCTGGAAAGTTCTGATGTAGACATTCAGGTTTGCAGGCAGTGTGAGTTCCCCTGGGATATGTATTGCATTGTTAGATCCAGTTTGTGTTCAGACGTGTACTGTGGGTGATGCAGGAGTGGTTATGTAATTCTCCTTGGTGGCTGGCTTTGCTGCATCTCCCTGTCTGTATTCCCTCCCTGTGAGCTGAGCTTCTCTGACTTGTTCCCATTCAGTAACATCATATAGGCTGTGTGATGGCAGATTTCATGTATATAGATGTCTGCTGCAGAGCCTTATCTATAAATATGTACAGAGCTGGTGTCAGACCTCGGGGTGATGGGAAGGCAGTGCCTGGAATGTTCTAGCATTTCATCTTCTACCTCCTGCACACAGCGGAGAATCCACATATAGATTATTACATATTTTTAGGTCTCTTGCATACAGAACTGTCCAGCTGTAGGGCATCATCTGTTTGTGGCCCCCCCAGGAGGGACAGGTTCAGTGTCCAGCCCCACTGCAAGCAGCCTGTCAGTCTATGGTGGGCTGAGCGCTGTACTGAGTGGCGCTGACGTTTAGGGCCCTGTACATTCATGGATGAAGGTCTGGAACGCAGGGCTTCGTCTTACCCTGGACATTGCGCATACATATAGATTGCTTGTTTCTATTAGATCTTTTATTCAGTACTTTACAGCAGTCATTGTTTAACCACTTCAGCCCCGGACCAATTTGCAGCTAAAGGACCAGGCCCCTTTTTGCAATTCGGCACTGCGTCGCTTTAACTAACAATTGCGCGGTCGTGCGACGTGGCTCCAAAACAAAATTGGCGTCCTTTTTTTCCCACAAATAGAGCTTTCTTTTGGTGGTATTTGATCGCCCCTGCGGTTTTTATTTTTTGCGCTATAAACAAAAATAGAGCGACAATTTTGAAAAAAATGCAATATTTTACTTTTTGCTATAATAAATATCCCCAAAAAAATATAAAAAAAACGTTTTTTTTCCTCAGTTTAGGCCGATACGTATTCTACAAATTTTTGGTAAAAAAAAAAAAAATTTTTTTTTGCGCAAAAGTTATAGGTTTACAAAATAGGGGATAGTTTTATACATTTTTTATAATATTTTTTTTAAAAAATCGCAATTTTTTTTTTTTTTTTTTTTTTTTTTTTTTTTTTTTTTTTATTGTGACTGCGACATTTTGGCGGACACATCGGACATTTTTGACACATTTTTGGGACATTTGTCATTTATACAGCAATCACTGCTATTTAAATAGCACTGATTCCTATGTAAATGACAGTTGTAGTTAGGGGGTTAACCACTAGGGGGCGGGGAGGAGTCAGTGTGACGTGTGTGTGTGTTTTTTTTTTTTTTTACAGTAGGGGGGCGTGGCTGTATGTCTGACGTCATTGATCGGCGTTCCCGATGACAGGGAACCGCCGATCACTGACAGTCAGTGTAGGAAGCGCGGGGAGAGGTTTGTTTACATAGACCTCTCCCCGTTCTTCAGCTCCGTAACCCGATCGCGGGATACCAGCGGCGATCGGGTCCGCTGGTCCCGCGGCCGGGGTCACGGAGCTCCCGACCGAGTCGCGAGCGCGCCGCTAGCGGCGCACGCGCGACCACGGGCAGGCACATGCACGATCACGTACCGGTACGTGATTCTGCCTGCCCGTGCCATTCTGCTGACGTATATATGCAGTGGCCGGTCGGGAAGCGGTTAAAAGTGTCTTTGTATACAGATTACAGGGAGTGGGGTTTGACCATAGTCTATGGCTGTACAACATTTAAGAGCTGGTCAGATTTAAATCTTCTATTAGTTAAAACAGCCTTGGGGCCCTTTCACACGGGCTGACTGATCAGGTTCACCTTTCAGTTTTTCAGGTGGACTTGATCGGACCCTCTAGTCTCCCCTATGGACCCGCAGATGTCAGTGGACATGTCTGCTGACATCTGCCACTAAGCGATCCGATCCTGGCTACAAAATCCAGACGGATGGTGGTCCTATGATTGATTTATTTTTATTTTTTTATCTGTGTGTGCTCTCTGACTTTGTGTTCTTGTGATATTCTTCTTCAGACATTGTTTCCAGTAACAGGTGAGGGAAACAGGTTAAAGTGATTGTAAAGGCTCTTATTTTTATAGGCGAAAAGGAACAAACATGTTATACTTACCTGGTTTTGCACAGAGCAGCCCAGATCCTCCTCTTTTCGGGTCCCTGTTCTGTGATCCTGGCCCCTCCCTCCTGTTGAGTGCCCCCATAGCAAGCAACTTGCTATGGGGGCACCTGAGCTGAGTCGCAGCTCCCTGTGTCCATTCAGACATGGAGCCCCTGACCCAGCCCCGCCTCTATCTCCCCCGATTGGCTAGCTGAGTTTGAATGACAGCAGCGGGAGCCAATGGCGCCACTTCTGTGTCTCAGCCAGTCAGGAAAGAGAATCTTGGTTGGCTGAAACACTCGTGGACAGAGAGGGACCTCAGGTAAGTGTGAGGGGGGCCGCTGCACTTTATGCATAGACTGCACTAAGATAAAAAAAACCTTCTGCCTTTACAACTCCTTTTTAAACGGTGATTGTGGTATACTCATAAGCCTGGTACACACTAGTGTGTGTGTGTGTGTTTTTTTTTTTTTTTTTCTCACCCAGCAGTGCTGAATTAAAAAAAAAAAAAAAAAAATATGCTCCAAAAAAGTGGCTGTGCTAATTATGCAATGTTAATACAGCGATCTCCCTTGCTGTTCTCTCAGGGGCACGGCCCCCCGCCAGAACATTCCGGTCTGATTGGGAGCTGATCAGCAGACCTTTTTTGGTCATGCCCCTGCGACATAGGCTGGGCAAATGGCCGGCTTCTGTCAGAGCAGCTGCCGTACACACGGGCGAATGTTGCCTGGTTTCTATTGAACCACCTGACATTCAGCCCCTGTGTACTAGGCTTTAGTCTGTACGGAATACAATGATTTTGGCTCATTCCCCCCTCCGGTGTCACATTTTGGCACCTTTTGGGGGGAGCAGATACATGTCTGATCCAGGTATTTGCTCCCACTTCTGATGAAAGAGCTCCATACATTCTTCTTTTTTTTTTTTTTTCTTCCCCATCTCCTGTTAGATTTACCTTCAATCATGTAGTGCAAGGGTCTGCCTGCATACAAATTGAAAGTGTTGAGGTTTGAGCTCCAATTATATGGTATTGATACATCTAAAGGAAAATTGTATAATGTATGGCCAGCCTAACCCATAGTTGATGTCAGAAGCTGCTCCTTAACCTTTTGCCGACCAGCCGCCGTCATTTTACAGCGGTAGGTCGGCATGATCCCGCGAGCCGTCGTAGCTATACGTTGGCTAGAAGGATCGGAATAGCAGGCGCAAGCCCGCTGCACTGCAAGGGTGCCGATGACCATTAGGCACGAGAGGCAGAACAGGGACGCGTGTGTGTAAAGTCGCGCTGCATGCTCTGAATGGGCCATGCTGTCTTCTGGGACCCGTGTGTCTCCCAGAAGACAGTGGGGGGGGCGGACATGGCATAGTTTGCAGTGGATTCTGTGGCGCTCTTTCGTCAGAAGTGGGAGAAAATACCTGGATCAGATGAAAAGGTGCCAGATGTGACATCGGAGGGGAGGAGGAACTGAATCGGAGGAAGTTCAATTTTTGGGTGGAATTTCGCTTTAAAGAGTCCTTTATAATGTACATTTATCACCACTGCTTTGGAGCAGGATTCGGGTATTGCATTCATACATTTCACTTTTTACACAGCAAATTGTAAGAATTTTTTTTTTTTTCATGCAAGGCTAACATGTATAGGACATGTTTTTTTTATAACTACATAGCTGCAGTTTGCCATTCCATAGGGCATACACACCACTTAGCTAGCGCTGGTATTCACCGGTGTCCAAAAGATCAGCAGCACCTGAAAGCTCTAATCGGAATGAGAGACCTGGTATGCCACTTTCTGCCTTGCAGAAGAGACTGCAGCAAGGTGTAGCTGGGCCTGATGATTACAGCTGGAGGGTAACATTGGTAAATTGCTGGCATTATGTACTGTAGCTTTCTGTATTGCCAATTTGCCAGTGTTCCTTCCTTGCACAACTCTACAACCAGTGTTATTATAGTTGTTTCTACTATGTTTAGTTCTTTTGTTGGCATCTTAATGGCTCCCTGGATGTAATTCAGCATTTATTATCTTGATCTAGCTGCACTGTTAAAAACCTGTCTGAACTCCATAAGGGTATGGAGAGGCTTTCAGTCTACTATGCAGCTAACTGGCTTAGAAAGAAACATGAAAACCAAGTTCAGCAGCAGAGGTTATGTACCCTTGAAAGGAAAGAGCCAAAGTTTTTAGACATGTAGTGCCCTGAAGTTTAGGCAGGGTTGCTCCTAAATGTACCTGCCAGGTATAGTTGCCTTGGCCAATTGATTTTACCCTAATTCTGGAATTGCTGCACTTCTCTCTTCTGTGGTGTGGTGGCCAGGTACCTGGTGACATTAGATAAGACAAGGACAGATTTAGGAGTATATGGGGGTGTCTCAGCCAATGGGCAGGAGTTTTCTTGGGCCCCTTAGCCTGCTGGGAGAATTTTATATATTTTGGGTGGAGTCAGGTGATCGGGGGTTCGGTGCCACCTGGGTGGATGTGTGTTTGGCTGCTAGGCTGGAGTTTGGGCCTATCCCGGGTACATCTGGCTGCTAGGCTGTCTGAGGGCCTATCCAGAAGCAGGAGAGCAGCGTAGGGTTCAGCCTGCGGCTTGCAGTCCAACCAGAAGTGACGGTTCTGCCGGCCAGAGAACCTGTAGAGAGGAAGCTGTTGCCACTAAGGGACCAACCACCTTATTACCAGGGACCACAGTGAGTAGCTGAAGCAAGTACCAGAGCAGTATTCTCACGAATCTGGGACGGTGAATAATTGGGAAACTTCAGCAGGTGCCAAGCCAGGGACCCAGCCAGTGGGGTGACTCTTGAGGAGTATCTGGAGTGCCAAGCCAGGGACCCAGCAGGGAAGCGGGGGTGACGCTTGAGGAAGATACTGAGTAAGAAGATTGGAAGAGCCCACAGGATTCAGTGGCAGTGAATCAGCAAGTCTAGTGAGAGACTGGAAGCTTGGTGGGTTAAGGATCTACAAGAAGCGATTGTAGAGGAAGTAAAGAAGTTTGTTACAACTTGTGTTAGGAACTGTTCTAAGACTGTTGCCATAGGAGACAGCGTGTCTACACAAGGCTGCTTGTATATTACTATTAATGGTTTTATCAGCAGCACACTGAGGATTGAAAGTAATGGCACCCAGGCCATTAACCTGGGCCCTTCCCTCTAGCTTTCCTCATCCTCTCCCTGGCTCTCCACTCATTAGGTGCGCCTTCTCTTTTTCCTTAGCGCCAGCTTTCTACTTGCATTCCTCCTGTTTTCTGATCCATCTCTTCTTAGATCTGTGTAGGCTATAAATGGCATCATTGTGTGGATATTGGTGGGCCTAGCGGACACCCTGTTGTATGGAACCTCCCCAGGCCCTCATGGCATTATGAAATACCTATCTCCTGTTACATTAGTTCGTGTTTCATGCTGCTGCAGTTTATCTATCTATCTTCTTTTTTTTTTTTTTTTTTTTTTGGCTAATTTGTTACCACTTTCAATGCTAGCCCCTGCGTGGGCAGAACGATCGCATGTTAGCTACTTGTTAAAATGAATACAAATTATTAAAACAAAAAAGAGAGAGAGATAAACTATTTATACTATGTTGCAGACACTAGTCTTGTGTACTCTTGAAAAAGACGATTGTTTGAAACGTGTTGAGTTTTTCATGTGAACCAGTTAAATCATTCAATAAGAATTGTCCCCCTGATTGATGTGCACATTATGGTTTTTGTTTATATGCCATGTTTTCTAATTGCATAGTTTTAACTGTATCCACCTACTATTACCATTCTTTGAGTGCCCTAAAGTCCTTACTACATACTTGATGCTCAGAAGAATTACAAACAAGGAAATGTGCACACAGCTGTACAGGGGAGCCAAGATTGCATGTAATCGACAAGTTATCTGCTGATTACATCCATTCAATAAATTACACAGAGGGGAATTTACTAAAACCTGGAGCAGCTGCGCATGGTAACCAATCGGCATCTAGCTTTCATTTTCAAAGCTTAACTAAACACTGAATTTAGAAGCTGATTGGTTAATATGCACAGCTGCAACAGACTCTGCTTTACTCTTTGTGGAAATTTCCCTCAGTATTAAGTGGAAGGCATCATAGACCTCTTGGCCAACCAACTCCCAGAAATATATGCAAGAAAGCAATTTTATTTTTTATTTTTTCTTGAACGTGATCAATTGCATCGTGCAACTGTATTTTTAGACTATGGACAGGGAGATGTACTGCTGGTATCTGTGGAGCTCAACAAGCTTCAGCTGTCGCCTATAGACACAAGTTGGCTTCTCTCATTTCCATTAATAATCTTTTTTTTTTATTTATATTTCCAATTTAGGGCTGTTGTTTCCTTTGGCACCAAAAACAGGACGATTGGTGTGGCTGCTAAAAATCAGGTGGGTTTTACCAAAAGTAAAAATGCTGCTTTAACATTTCTTGGGGAAACAATTTAGAGAGTAAGTAGAAAATAGACTTCACACTACCCACAATGAGTTGATTCTGCATTTTCTGTAGTTTCCTGTGAAAGAAATACTTTTTTTTTTCCTTGTAGCCAATGGGCACAGCAGGAGGTAAGAGGACATTTCCCCAAAGTGAGGAAAGCTCCACCAGACAGTTGCCACTGGATCATGTGTCCCCATTGGAAGATGACCCCTCTACTCTCCATTTTTGTGATGGCTGAAATCTTTTAATGTTGCTGACTGTAAACACCAGGACATATAATGTGCCCAAAATGGTCTTGGACAGAAATAAAAACCTGTCGGAGGTTCTAAACCTTACCTACCCCTCTTCTAATAAATGCTGTGCCCCACTGTATGCGTTTTCTAAAAAAAAATCCGCCGATAGATTATTTTATAGCGCCACCTGGCAGTCATGTGACCGACCATCTCTCTCCTCCTCCCGGGGTGCTGCACACAGTGTGTGTGTGTGTGTTGTACATCTTTTGCACATTCACTGCTAGGGAAGAAGATTGACAAAGCTTAAAGCTCTTCCACTCATTTGTCTCCTACCCAATCCCCCTGTCCCCACTTCTGGGACTACTAGTGAATTACATCAGCAGCTCGGCTCCCTCCTCCTTCCCCCAGCTGCCAGGCCAGTAGGAAAGCGCAGTAGGGACCTACTGTAATGCCATAATGCTTCACTGCTGAGTTCCCTTACCGGCAATGGCAGCAGCAGCAACCGACAGCTGATGGAAACATCAGCTGCGGTGCTGATATTGCTGGACTCCGGGACAGGTAAGTGTCCTATTATTACAAGTCAGCAGCGGCAGTATGTGTAGCTGCTGGCTTTTAATTTTTGCAGTGGAGGGCAGACCTCCTCTTTAACATTGATTTGTCACAAATGAGCTCTGTACATTGAATACTAGGTGCTGTCAGAGCTGTATGTGCAACACAAAATGTTTCTGATATTTGTTTTCCCTCTACATACAGCTGATCACAAATGCTACAAATACAGTGTCCAGCTTTAAGAAGCTCCATGGCCGAGCTTTCAATGATCCTTTTGTTCAGAAGGAGAGGAAAAATTTGCCCTATGAACTGGTTCAGACAAACAACGGAGGAGTTGGGATTAAGGTAGGAAGTTGTCAAAAAAACAAGTTCCAGTTTGGTCCCCGGTGATTGTCATCGCCTTCTAATTATTCACATGGTTCTTGTAGGTGATGTATTTGGAAGAGGGTCATGTGTTCAGTGTAGAACAGATCACTGCCATGCTGCTCAATAAACTAAAGGAGACTGCAGAGTACAACTTGAAGAAGCCAGTCACTGACTGTGTCATATCTGTAAGTATGAATTGTATTTTATAAGGCTATATTCAGCAAGTTGCCTAGAGCAAGGACACTTTTTGTTGCCTCTAGTAACCAGTAAGATGCAGTAAAAATGGACAATCTGTTACAGGCAGCAAGAACACTTCTTGTTTCAGACACTTTGATACAGGGAATGTAGTTGTACGTTTGATTCCTATGGGGGGAAAAAAAAAAATGTTTTACTCGCTGTTTTCTTTGGTAGGTTCCCTCATATTTCACGGACTCTGAAAGAAGATCTGTTTTAGATTCCGCTCAGATAGTCGGATTGAACTGCCTGAAACTGATGAATGACATGACTGCAGGTTTGGAAGATCTTTTATTTTATTTTATTTTTTTCCCTTTCTGTATTTTCCATCTACTTTACATTTTTTGCTAATATGTGACATTTCATTGGAAGATCCATAAACATTTAACCATGAAGAGGGGTCGGGGTGTGGGGGGGTGTGTGTGTGTGTGTGTGTCTGCCAATAAACAACTTCCTTTCCCACGACGCACAACCTCTTTTTACCCTGACATGTTTTTTGATAATTTGATATACACTATATTACCAAAAGTATTGGGATGCCTGCCTTTACACCCACATTAACTTTAATGGCATCTCAGTCTTTGTCCATAGAGTTCGATATTGAGTTGGCCCACCCTTTGCTGCTATAACCTTTTCAGTTCTTCTTAGAAGAACTGAAGCGGTTATAGCGGCAAAGGGTGGGCCAACTCAATATTGATCCCTATGGGCTAAGACTGGGATGCCATTAAAGTTAATGTGGGTGTAAAGGCAGGCATCCCAATACTTTTGGTAATATAGTGTATATCCTGAGGCTGTCTTAAGCCTCATACACACGATCGGACCGTGGACCCCAAGTTGGTATTGCATACACACGGCAGGACTTTTTCAGCCAACTTTCACCAAATCACTTGGTTTTTCTGCTCTTTACCGCCACCTTTGGTCAACTTCTGTATTGTTGTCTGATCTTTTGCATTGGTTCTGCATTGGTTTATACAAAAGTCCGTTGGTTTTGTGTACACACGGTCGGTCTTTGGTCCATCAGACTTTTGTTGGCAGAAAGTTGGTCCGTTCACACAGCCAACAAAAGTCCGATGAAACCTGGAAAAAGTTGGTCCGATGGAGCGTACACACGGTCGGATGTTGGTCCAAAACAGCTAATTTGCATGTTGGTTGTCAAAAAGTCCGATCGTGTGTATGGGCCTTTAGAAGCATTTGAACTTCTGGCTGCTTGCTACTTCTGGGTCACTCGTGTCACTAGAATAAAAAAGCACATCTCTAGTATGCAGCTGAGACTCAGAGCATTGCTGTTTACATTGACGGGTTGATACACAAGTGTTTTGCTTGATGACCAGCTCTTTTTATTAGTGTGTATTGTGAAAAAGGCTTAAAACAAAAGTTCTGCATACTTAATGGCTGCTCTCGTTAAGACTGGTCTTTTTCTATATCGTAGCTTACCAATTCTTAGATGTGGTAGCTGTATTGGTTTTCTTCTTTCTATCTTCCTCCTTCTTCTGGTCAGACAATCTATTTACCAATGACAGAGGTGCTTACAACGGTCAGCTTTTATTCATTTCAAGTGCAACTTAGTCAGAAAATTTAGGTCCTGCTAGATCACTTCACTAGCCCTTTTGCAGGTAAACCATTAAATATAAGCACATGTGTAAAATCCAGTAATACACTGTTTCACTTTGCCCTGCACATGCTTAGTTACTCTTCATTTTTAGAAAGTGTTCAGTTTGTAGAGGCCGATCTGCTGACAGCCTTAAGGCCCGTACACACGGTCAGAAAATCTGAAGCTAAATTTCGTCCGATGGACGATCTGCCGTTTGAATTCTGTCGTCCGAAAATTTTCTGATGGCGAGTACCCTCTTCACTTTCGATTTGAGACTAGCATCCAACAAAAAACTGACATTCGTCCAATAATCTGACTGTACAAGGTTTAAGGCCTCGTTCACACCATGGGGCTGAGATGTCAGTTTTTCTGCACGTCTTCTGCAAGGGCACCAAAAAACAATTGTTCTCTGTGCCCTGTTCACTCCACAACATTGGTATGACGTGCAGATTATTATTTATTTTTTTTATGCGCAGAAATCTGCAACGTGTATGCAGTTTTCTGCACCAGGAAAAAAAACTGACATGACCTCATCATTGTGAATAGGGCACATAACTGACCTGCATGAATACTAATGTCTCCGCAAGTGAAATCTGCGTGTGTGTGTTTTATAAAAAAAAAAAAAAATTCCCCCCCCCCCCCCCCCCCCATCAGTTTTCATGCACATATGGTGTTAACGAGCTCTTTGTCTGTGTTCGCACAAGTGTGAACCCAGGCTTTGCATGTGATTCAGACCCACACTGCAGTGCTGATCACATGCGATGTCTGTGCATTGCAAGTTCAGCCATACAGTGTCTGAACTCATTAGATTTGCAGGAAAATAGTGCAGGGACACTTTTTCCTCGCACTGAAATCGGATCGCATGGGTGATACCCATGCGATCTGATTCCTGTGCGAGTTCACAGTTCTGTGAACCGATCTGGGGGTGTCATTACCATTGTATTGTAGCAGTGGTTCGCAGAAGGCAGTGTGATCTGCCTGTGGGAGAGATGCGTTGCAGGAACCAGCTTTGTAATCGCCCTGCTTCCCGCATCGCTACAGTGTGAACCTAGGCTTAAAGTGGAATTAAACCCTCCAATCCTTTACAGCCAAGGAAGCTGCTTCTGTTGGATCTGCAACTGCACGTGTGATCAGTTGTGACACTAGCCATTTGATGGTTGGACAGTTTGAGGACACAAGCAAATTTGACTGTTAGTAATCCCTGGCATTCCAGGAATGTAACGTATTTTTTTTGAAAGGGTTAAATCGATGGGTTTACTTCGGCTTTATGATTTGATGCTGTTCAGTTAGCCTATGGAAGCCCCGGAATCTGGCATTGCAGCTGTTGGCGATCTCTCCTCTTTAAAATTAGTAAACTGCAGAATAAAAAAACCCTGCACAGCAATGGCATAATGTGCTAGTATGCATAGTTTACTAGCACGTTACGAAATACCTTAGACCGAAGCCCTCCAGCAGTGTGCTTCCATCTTCACCCGGTCTTCCTTCTGGGTTTGCCTTGTACAGAGTACGATTGTTGGCCAACCAAGCATCTGATTTTAGTCAAAAGGCAGTGTGCCAGGATCTTGTCTTGCATACTAACGGTACACAATTGTCGTGCCACAAACGCGAACGTAGTGACGTACTACGAGGAATTTCAGCTCTTGAGCGCCACCCTTTGGGCCCCTTCTGCTAATTTTCGTGTTTGAGCATTGATTCTGAGAATGCGCGTTTGTACTTTTGACTTTTGTGTACTGACCATACGAAAATCTGACGTCAAATCGTCCGTCGAAAATTTACTAGCCTGTCATCCAACATTTGTTGGGGGAAAATTGGACAATGGTCATCAAAAGGAGTGTACTAACGGTGAGATTTTAGGACAACAGTCTGTCAACAGACAATCCCCTGCCAACAATCGTACCGTGTATGAGGCTTTAGAATGGGGGTGGGAGCAGGTTTAAAGCAGAGCGCCACCCAAAAAGGGGAAGTTTTGCTTGTTTGCACCCTCTACTGCCACTTTTGGCACTTTTTTGGGGGGGGGAGCAGGTATCTGGTTTTGAAAGGTACCTGCACACACCACATCCTGCTCAGATTGCCGCAGTGAAGTCAGAAGTTCAGCACCTCCTTTTCCTCAGCAATCTACTAGGACACACGGGTCCCAAAAAAAACGATGGGGCCGTTCACAAGGCGCAGTAGGAAACTGGCTGTGAAGCTGCAAGGCTTCACTTCCTGTTTCCCTTCAGATGCCAGTTTCTGCACCCTAAGTCGATTGAAGAATCAGCTCATGTGAGGACATCACTGGATCCAGGGGCAGTTATGTGTCCTTATTCTAAGGCCACTTTCACACTGAGGCCCTTCTAAACTGCCAGTAAAAACACTGAGCGCTTTTGAAGAGCTTTTCAGGCGCTTTTGAAGAGCTTTCCATTCATTTTAATGGGGAGGGGAGTTTTTTCACAGCCCTGCCAGCACACTGCCCCAGTGTGAAAGTGTTCATTGATTTTAATGGGAAATAAGTTTTCGTGAGCTTTTTAGGCGCTGTTTTTAGCGTGAAAGCGCCTGAAAACTGCCTCAGTGTGAAAGTGGTCTTAGTCAGCAGCTACAGTATTTGTAGCTGGAGCTCCTTTCAGGTTAGTATTTGACTGAACTTCTACTTTGAAGATTGTTAAGCTGCAATATATTATACTTATGTCCTTTTTTTTTATTGGGGTGGGGGAGGGGGTTTAATACTGCTTTACATTGTTAGTCTCTATAGTCTACATTATCTATGTTTCATGTTTTATTGATATTTTCGTTTTAGTTGCATTGACTTATGGGATTTATAAGCAAGACCTTCCAGCTCCTGAGGAGAAACCCAAAATAGTTATTTTTGCGGATATGGGCAATTCCTCTTTCCAGATAACGGCCTGTGCCTTCAATAAAGGCAAATTAAAGGTATGATTTTTAGGAAATAAAAAAATCAATTTGTCTTTAAGGCCAGAACTCTTCTCAGCCAATAACCTGGCAAAATATTCTTTCTTAGGTTCTTGGGAGAGCATTTGACCCATATCTAGGAGGAAGGAACTTTGATGATAAGCTAGTGGAACATTTTTGTGACGCGTTCAAGACTAAATATAAGTTGGATGTAAAGTCCAAAATCCGGGCTCTTCTGCGTCTTTATCAGGAGTGTGAAAAGCTGAAGAAACTGATGAGCAGCAACAGCACCGAGATCCCTCTTAATATTGAATGCTTCATGAATGATATAGATGTGTCCGGGCGTATGAGCAGGTGAGATCTTGTTCGGCACCCTGTCTCTTATTTTTTTTTTGTTATGTTCATTCTTTGTACATTTTGCCTAATAATGGGTGTGTACCTTTCCAGATTTGAGTTTGAAACCCTCTGCGCTGACATTATACAAAGAATTGATGCTCCTATGCATTCACTGATGGAACAGATTCAGCTTGGAGTTGAAGACATCAGCTCAGTGGAAATTGTAGGAGGTGCTACTCGTATTCCGGCTGTAAAGGAGAGGATTGCTAAGTTCTTCGGGAAGGATGTCAGCACCACTTTGAATGCAGATGAAGCAGTTGCAAGAGGTTGTGCTTTACAGGTAATGTAATTGCTTCTGGTGGTTGGACCCATTCAGATATTCTGGATTGTATGGATAGGTTATTGGAATAAAGGTTTGGTGGTCAACGTCTTTTAACATTTTATGATAGACGCTGTGTTGCTTAATAGATTAAATATGTACTCCCCTTTTTAGTTACGAAAGTGTAATTTAAAATAAACCCTAGGATGTGTATTGTGTGTGTGTGTGTATAATATACTTATAATATAAAAGATTAGGCTCTCTGATTTTAGTATGGCTAGATGTGTGTGTATGTATGTGTGTATGTATGTATGTGTGTGTGTGTGTGTATGTGTATATATATATATATATATATATATATATGTATATATATGTATATATGTATATATATATATATATATATATATTTTTTTTTTTTTTTATTGTTACTGAAAAGAAAGTGATTGATTAGCTTGTTGCAGCCGATCAGATTACCAGTCTTACTCCCATTAGCAAATTTGGTTTTGGAAGTATTGGCATTTGATGCCAAGCGACTGTTCCTGCGCAGCTCTTGGCCTGAAAGTGTAAGGTGCGTTTTGGTGATGTACAATACTACATTACTTCTACCAGCCTCTACAATCCATTCCTTATATATCATGTTGCTTCAGCAACAAGAGTGCAAATATTGACCTGTGGATGCATTTTTCGCCCTGAAGTACATCCCACTCTCCACTGATCAATGAGCTCTTCATCCTAAGACTGAGTGCTGTTGAATTGATGATTGTGTTAATGGAGATGGCAAGTTGATGCTTTCTTGGTACTAAAGATGGCTATTGTATGATTAGTTGAGGGATTAAAAGATGTTTAATTTTGGCTTTTGATGTGACCTTTTGGAGTATTTTACTGTAACTGTGTGTTTCTGTAACTGGTCCATCCAATGTGTGAATACCTGTTCTTTTGCAGAAGGCTTTAAAATTTTACTATTTTCTTATTTTGTGCAGTGTGCAATTCTGTCACCGGCCTTTAAAGTCCGAGAGTTTTCAGTGACAGACGTAGTACCTTATCCCATCTCCTTGAAGTGGAGCACTGAAGCAGATGAGGCTGAAGGGTAAGAAGTGCTGACTTCCCAACACTTTATTTTTTTACAGTTGTCAAATTATCTGATGCCAGGCAGACCAGAAATAGTGATTGGTGTGTGTTTTTCTTTTTTTTTTTTCAGAATTCATGAAGTCTTCAACAGAAACCACGCTGCTCCTTTCTCAAAGGTCCTTACCTTCTATAGAAAGAATCCATTTCAGCTGGAAGCCTTTTATACTGACCCCACTACAATCCCTTATCCACAGCCTAAGATAGGTACGGGGTTCCCAGCAATTCTTTAGGCAATGCAGATCTTAAAGTGTAGAGCTTTTTGGCTATTTTGTGACATTTGTTTTCTATATAATGTGTGTGTATGTGTGTGTATGTGTGTGTGTGTGTGTGTGTGTGTATATGTATATATATATATATATATGTATATATGTATATATATATATATATATATATATATATGTGTGTATATGTGTATGTATTTATATTTATATATATATAACACATTTAATTTAATTTTTTTATTAGAATATGTATTTGTTAAGCTAAATTGTACTCTTTTTAGATCAGCCATTCTCAATCAGCGTTCTGTTTGAATCCTAGAGTTCTCCAGAGGTCGCTAGGGGTTCCTTTTTTTTTTTTTTTTTTTTTTTTTTTTTTTTGGGCTATGGTTTAAAGTATAACCAAAAACTAAACCAACCACCCACTTTTGGATAGAGTGCAGAGGGATTGGAACACCTGCCAGTTTGTATTGCTGTCTGTGCCCCCATTAGAGCGATTCACCCTCTCTATTTGTCCTATTTACCATTATTATTATTATTATTATTATTATTATTATTATTGAAAATCAAGGTAAAAGAAAATCCCACATTTTGGATTCTGCCCAGAAAATTAATAGAGGGGAAATTTTCCAATGGGGACACTAGTTACGGTGACCTAGGGATACCCTTAATTTGCAAGGATTTCCTGTTGTGACTATGGGACAGGAAGTGAAGGTAAATCTCCCTAATAGGACACAGATGCAAAAAAATAAATGAATTATTACCCTCCCTTGCTCTATCCAAAGTGACAAATAAAAGTTTTGCCTAAAGTTCTATTTTAATACAATGGGCTCCGCAGCCCACACACAGATATTTGGTCAAGTGATGAGAAATGACTGACAAATTTCCACCATCAACACATCGAAAACTAGTAAGTTTTCTAAATGAACTGGAGGATGGTAAATCTTTCTAATGGGACAAAGATGGGGGGGGGGGGGGGATCTGACAGGGCTTGTAACCATCCCTTACTCTATATAAGATGGGGGGGGTTGGTTATATTTCTACTTGACCTCCCATGGTGTCTGGATAGTTTCAGGTTTAACACCACTTGACAGAGCCAGTGGTATAACACTGATAATCTTTTTAGCTGTTTTAAAGAGTGTTACTCTCACCACGATGGTAAGGGTTTCATTTTTTCCTAGTGACCACTGCCATTTTTTGCCATTTCACCCCCCCCCCCCCCCCAATTAGATTTAGTAAGGGTTCCCCAAGACCTGAAAATAATTTTACGGGGTTTCTTGGAGAGGCTGTGAACCGCTGCTTTATGTAGTCTGCATGCTTGCATATGCTTGTTTGTTGTCAGCCACTTGCTAAGTAGGGAAAACAGGATAAGGATGACCATCTTGTGCACGAAGCTTCAAAAAACTAACAGTAACAGCACCCGTATTGTTACTGCGGTTCCCTCAAGTAACATTAATTTTCTTAAATTTTTTATATTATATATTTTTTTTTTTTTTTTTTACAGGCCAGTTTGTGGTCCAGAACATTTCTGCTACTAAAGGCGAGAAGGCAAAAGTGAAGGTGAAAGTTCGGGTCAATACACATTGCATTTTCAGTGTCTCCACAGCCTCTGTTGTAGAAAAGGTGGAGGTAGAGGACACTGAAGATCAGTTTGCAGAGACTTCTGAAGATGTTGGGAATCCGGACACCTATACTGTGGAAGAGGATGTAAGTATTTCTGTACAGATATAAAGTAAATGTAGTTAATGGGATGATTGCAGTTTTGAGTGTCTTGTGTGTATTTTACTGATCAGAATGGGGGCATGGAACCCGACTATTCTGGAATTACTTTAGTCCTTTGACTGTGAGAATG
This sequence comes from Lithobates sylvaticus, assembly GCA_028564925.1. Classification (NCBI taxonomy): domain Eukaryota; kingdom Metazoa; phylum Chordata; class Amphibia; order Anura; family Ranidae; genus Lithobates; species Lithobates sylvaticus. Next base: position 542,704,118 of record CM053027.1, on the reverse strand, counting down.
GTGCATAGAGGACTACCCTTCAGGCTGATCCTCTTTGTACTTGTAGTAGTATTATCACTGGTTGGTTAATCCTATTGACTCTTCTCTTAGGTTCTCATATCCCCTCTTAACATCTCTTTGTGCCTGGGTTTTTCTTTCAGAAGAATGTCCAGCAAGACAATGCAGAAGCTGGAACACAGCCCCAGGTACAAACTGATGTGCAGCCCCCTCCTCCACCCGAGCCTACCAGTGGTGAACCCAAAGTGAATGACACTGAAAAAGTGAGTGATTCTATTAACTAATGTGCTTATCTTTACCTAATGTAAGATTCCAGATAATGGGCACTTTCCAGTTGTGCTGTCAAAAGAACCAAAAAAAAAATGTGTAATCTTTAGACTAGTTATATGGCTGTCATAATGCAGTAAATCTCTCATGAGGGACAGCTGTTTATTCTTGTGACAGATTCTTGTGAAAAAAATGGGAAAACTTATTGACTCGAGTATAAGCCTAGGGTGAGAAATGCACAGCTACTGTAAGTGGAAAAGAGGGTCAACAATGCCCAGTTGCAGCCTCACTGTACCCATTTGCATGCCTCACAGTGCCCATTTGCAGCCATAGGTCCCCTGAACTTCAAACTTGGTAGTTAAGGGTTCCTAGATGCCCCAAAGGGTCCCGAAATGACATTGCTGCAGATGGACACAGTTGACCAACTTTGGAGCCCTGTATCTCGGGGCCACTTGGTACTAGAAACCCCAAATGGATATGTTGTAGTGTTGGTTCCACTGGGTTTGCACACTAAATTTGGAGTTCCGAGATATGGGGCCACAAAGTCGGGTCAGAAAATTACGTTTTTGCTGCAGAAAAGTGATTGACTCGAGTATAAGCCGAGGGGGGCACTTTCAGCACAAAAAAATGTGCTGAAAAACTCTGCTTATACTTGGGGGGAGAGAGAGAGAGTAGATCCATCTATCTATATATCTCTGTCTTTCTGAACCATAATTTTCCAGGTCAGTAACATCTGTGCCCTTCACTAGTCAGATCCAAGGACTATAACTGACATCTGGACTGAGACCTGATGTAGATCAGTGCTCTTCTCTGCGCCAGATTTTTTATTTTTTCCCAAAAATGTACTGGCCACAATATGCTAAAAACTGGCCCTTTCACTATATGAGACAAACCCAGCCAAGCTTTCCCGGTAAAAGCCAATAAGTACACTTTTTTCCCTCTGCCCACAAGACAGAACACTACTACTTTTCTATGAAATGGTCTCTTGATATCCGCTGGGAAATGGACACACCTCTGCTATTTAATGTCCTAGGTCCCCTGCAGCTATCACTGGTCCCTCCTGTTCTCTGCCATGTCACTAATGTTATGTAATGAGTGCAGGCCAGAGGAAGAAACCAGTGCAAGCAGCAGGGGACCCAGGAGATGCCAATACTACAAATGTCAGTTACCCTGTAGCCTTTAGGGAAGGAGCAATTAAATCTTGGCAAACCACAACTGTAGGAAATTGTATATTGTATTGTGTTTTTAAATCTCTTGGGAAATGTTTTTTGAGGGCTTTTATTTATTTTAGGAAAATGAAAAGAAAAGTGATAAACCTCCTGAAGCCAAGAAGCCAAAGATTAAGGTGCAGAATATTGAGGTGCCTATTGAAGCAAACTTTGTGTTGCAACTAGGGAAGGATTTGCTCAATATGTACATTGAGAATGAGGTGAGTAGGAGGAAATTAAAAAATTAAATTTAACACACACACACTATCTCACAAAAGTGAGTGCACCCCTCACATTTTTTGTAAATGTTATTATATCTTTTCATGTGACAACATGGAAGAATTTAGTTTGCTACAATGTAAAGTAGTGAGTGTACAGCTTGTATAACAGTGTAAATTTGGGCCCAGTTGGCCATTTTCCCTCCCCAGTGTCATGTGACTCGTTAGTGTTACAAGGTTTCAAGTGTGAATGGGGAGCAGGTGTGGTAAATTTGGTGCTCTCGCTCTCTCATACTGGTCACCGGAAGTTCCACATGGCACCTCCCTTTTCTGAAAAAAAGATTTGTTGCTCCTACATAAAGATGGCCTAGGCTATGGGTACTCAACCAGTGGCCCTCCAGCTGTTGTGAAACTCCAAGTGCCATCATGCCTCTACCTTTGCGAGTCATGTTTGTACCTGTTAGCCTTGCAATATCGCATGGGACTTGTAGCTCTGCAAAAGCTAGAGTGCCACAGGTTGAGCAAGCATGGCCTAGGATTACTGGAACCATGTCCTGTGGTCTGAGACCAAGATAAACGTATTTTGGTTCAGATGGTGTCAAGCCTGTGTGGCGGCAACCAGGTGAGTACAAAGGCAAGTGTGTCTTGCCTACAGTCAAGGATGGTGGTGGCAGTGTCATGGTCTAAGGCTGCATGAGTGCTGCCAGCACTGGGGAGCTACAGTTCATTGAAGGAACCATAAATGCCAAAATGTACTGTGACATACTGAAGAAGAGCATGATCCTCCTCCCTTTGGAGACTGGGCAGTATTCCAACATAATGACCCCAAACACACCTCCAAGACGACCACTGCCTTGCTAAAGAAGCTGAGGGTAAAGGTGATGGCCTGGCCAAGCATGTCTCCTATACCCTATTGAGCATCTGTGGGGCATCCTCAATCTTAAATGGTTCACGGTAAGGGGCCTATGATGTAGGCTCTTTACCATGTGATCAGCTGTGTCCAATCACAGCTGATCATCAGTGTAAATGGGATGTGCCAGTTAAGGGCATTCCTCTCCTCACGCTGACAGCGAGTGAGGAGAGCCGATTTAAAGTGGTTGCAAACCCTCGTTTACAACTTTATGTTACAGGTAAGCCTATATTAAGGCTTACCTGTAGCTAATAAGGATATCTCCTAAACCTGCACGGTTTAGGAGATATACCTGTATTTGCATGTGCCGACGTCATGCGGCACATGCGCACTTGAGACAACTGAAGCAATGGCGCTATATGCCGACGCTTCAGTTGTACCATGCCGCTCTCGTGCGCATGCGCGGAGTGACGGCATCGCGGCTCTGGCAAATCACAGTTCCGGAGCCGCGATACCCGGAAGTCACTCCGGGAGAACATGTCGGAGGGGAAGAAGTGAACCGATGCGGGGGCTTCGATCTGAGGTAAATGATACATAATTAGCTAGTATGCTATGCATACTAGCTAATTATGCCTTTGTCTTGCAGGGTTTTTTTTTTTTTTTTTTTTTTTTTCTGAGGATTTACTTCCTCTTTAAGCAGCTTTCCTGAGTTATCAGTGCAACCTATAAGGGTGGTGATTAAATGCCACCAAAAGAGTTCCATCTGTCAAAAAAAAAAAAAAAAAAAAAGCAAAAAATGTAGTTTCTGTACAATGTTGCATGACTGCACAATTTGTCATTCAAAGTGCGACACAATGAAAGCTGAAAATTGGCCTGGGCAGGAAGGGGGGTGAAAGTGCCCAGTATTCCAGTGGTTAATATATATTCTATAATAAATGTGGTTGGCTGCATGTGCCCCAGGACTGCCAATTAGCTGACCAAATTACTATACGGACATCTCAAACCATCCTGCTGTAACAAGGGATGCTTTAATTGACTTGTGAAATTAAATTGCACATCCATGAGTCCTGATTCAATCAGGCGTCAAAGCAATGGATGATCCTTTCTGAACACTTGAATAGAAACGCATTAATCTGAAGTTTGATAAACACTGACGTGTGTTTTCATCATGAAGATATCATTTTTCTTCATTGACCAGTTTACACATTTTCTACTTTCCTGCAGCTTTTTTTATTTTTTTGTAATAGGTGTAGACACAAACCTGAGACTCGGCACCAGTGACTGACTTCTCTTGTTCTGGTGAAAGGGTTACTGGGCCAGCTCTGTCTTTCCTTAGTAATTGCTGTTCTGGCGTTTTTTCCAGTAAAATGTCATCATGGCAAGAGCTGGATTTGTCTATACACCTAAACTTGTTCAGCCATGTCCTCATTTTCACATTCAGCGATTAATATCCTGTAATTACTCCTGTGTTCTAGCAGTGATAATTAGTAGCTTGGTGTAGAAGATTTAATCTTCCACATGCACCTGCCTTCTAAGGGTGACATGTGCCTCTGCCGTGTATACACACATCCTCAAATACAGCAAATTACTGCAGACAAGTAGCCCACTAAAAATGCTGTCTGGTATTTGTAGGGCAAAATGATCCTCCAAGATAAGCTGGAGAAGAAGAGGAATGATGCCAAGAATGCTGTTGAGGAATATGTTTATGAATACCGAGACAGACTCTCTGGACCCTACAGCAAATTCATCTCTGAGGAGGTACGTTCATGTGATGGTTATTCAAAATGATTCAGCCTAATGTGCAACATAGCTGTGTAAGTGTCCCTTAATGGTAAATATTGTGAATTTGATAATTTATGGTTTATTATAATAGGACCACAGACAGTTTTCTGAGCTTCTGACAGCAACTGAGGACTGGCTATATGAGGATGGAGAAGATCAGCCAAGGCAGGTCTATGTTGAGAAACTAGAGGAATTAAAGGTAAATGTTCCTTATTGGTGGGAAGTAACTAGTTATTGGGCCTTGTATTTGTGTTTTTTATAAATGGTTAACATTTTTTTTATTTTATTTGCTATGGTGAGTTTATTTATGGAATTCTGTACTATTTTCTTAGTGTATCTAAATCCCACATTCTTTTGTTCTGGTTCAGATGGAGTAGTGGACGGGGTAAAACTGGTGGTTAAGTAGCGGTTTTGGTGTCCATCCTCCTAAAACATGGCACACAGGCAGGAACGGGACTTAACACGCAAATCTAAAGCCTCATACACACGATCGGACCGTGGACCAACTTTCCCGTGGATTTTTGTCCAAAGGGCGTTGGCCCCAAGTTGGTATTGCATACACACGGCAGGACTTTTTCAGCCAACTTTCACCAAATCACTTGGTTTTTCTGCTCTTTACCGCCACCTTTGGTCAACTTCTGTATTGTTGTCTGATCTTTTGCATTGGTTCTGCATTGGTTTGTACAAAAGTCCGTTGGTTTTGTGTACACACGGTCGGACTTTGATCCATCGGACTTTTGTTGGCAGAAAGTTGGTCCGTTCGCACAGCCAACAAAAGTCCAATGAAACCTGGAAAAAGTTGGTCCGATGGAGCGTACACACGGTCGGATGTTGGTCCAAAACAGCTAATTTGCATGTTGGTTGTCAAAAAGTCTGATTGTGTGTACGGGCCTTAACACTCCCTGTTAAACTCATGTTGATCCAAATTCTTGGCTCAGTCATGTCGATACTATTTTAAAATTGCAGTTCACCAAAGGGGGAGGAAAGTCAGATCACCTCCTGAACAGCTGCCTGAAGAATGCTGATTGGCCACGGATTGCTTTCCAGAGATGATGCTAGTATGAACGTAGGCTAGCACACAGCTCTTTAGTTCTGTCATTCTTTTTTTAATACCCATTGCCTATTTGTGATTTTAATTTTTTTACCAGTTTACATCTGTCAATTTGGGTTTTCTTTGTGTGGGGTGTGTTTTTGTGTTTTTTTATTTATTTATTTTTTTAATGCTAAACTCTAGTACTGAGGAAAGAAGATTATTTCCTACAAACTGCTGAACTCATGGGTAGAAAATAGTAAAAGTACCCCTATAGTGAAGACGTGTGGAGGCTGCTAATGCTGACCACTTGTGAAAATACTAGTTCCCTGACTGTCATGCTGTCTTAGTGACTTCAGTACGTTCTTATCCTGGCCACACAGTAGATTTTCAGTCAAGAAGATTTTGTACAAAAATTCTTTGTGCATTTTATAAATGGGTCGAATGTCGTTTTGAGAATTTCACGTAACATTTGATTTAACAATTAAATGTTGTTCTTAAAAAAAAGTTTGTCTGAAAGTTCCATCCTGCTTCTTCAACTTTCACTTGCGACCAGTGATTCGAAAATTTGATTCCATTAATGATTAGAAAATCAAACAACCGTTTCTAAAAATAAAACTGTTTTAACAGTCTAAACGTTCATGGCCATCCTTAGTCACCGGCTTGGTGCAAACATCCATTTAAGGACTTCTGAGTGTATTGGGTGGGTTTATGGATCGGTATGCTTGTTCTAGGACTGTTTCTGCTAGATGCAGCCAGGCACCTAGCATTTTCAGAGACAGCCTCTGTGTTGCTTCTGGTACAATTCAAACTGGCTGTGTTCTGGAGGCTTGTCTTGCACATATTCCTTTCCCACTGGTAACCACTGTTGTCTTTAATTTTAGAAATTTGGTTCTCCTGTCCATGAGAGGTATAGGGAATCGGAAGAGCGCCCAAAAGCATTTGAAGAACTTGGAAAGAGGCTGCAGCACTATGCAAAGATTGTAGATGAATACAAGTACCAGGTAATGTGTGTTTACAGATGTCCCAGCTTATGACTAGTAGAAGGCCCTTTGATTGTCTGCTGTCGCCTTCATGTTGACATTCACTTTTTAATGTGACACTTAATCTTTATTGTCTTATAAGTGTTTCTTTGTGTTTGTACAGAATGAGGCTTATCAACATATCAGCACTGTAGACATGGAGAAGGTGGAAAAGTGCGTGCGGGAGACCATGGAATGGATGGCTAATGCCATGAATGCTCAAGCTAAGCAGCAGTTAAACCAGAATCTAGTAGTCTATACCCATGAGATCAAAGCACAGCATTCTGTAAGTATCAGATTTTTCATTTTATTCAGTCAGGTCAAATTTAATTTACTTGGCATCATAGGCTGACACACACTCTTTAGGGCCAGTGCCAGCAATAGGCAGGTCAGGCAGTTGCCTTAGTGTGCCAGGGTACTGGGGTGGCAAAATCCAGATCCCTAGCCACTTGCTGGTTTTTTTTTTTTTTTTTTTTTTTTATTATTCATTTTTTTATTTATTTATTTATTTTTTTAAATGCTGGATTAAAAAAAAAAAAAAAAAAAAATGATGCTAAAACTTCCACCCTGCGCCCCATAGAAGAGGGTGCAGCATGGAAGCTTTAGTTTGCCTGCTATTAGGCAGGCTGCTGTCAGCGTGAAAGGGCAGAAGGCAGTTGTACTGCTGTCCGAGTGGATCTAATGAGACAGAGGAAGGCGGAGAGGTGGGCAGATTCCCATGTGTGCAGGGAGGCGGCAGGGGACCCGTGCCAGGCTGCAAGGTGGTGTGCGCTGGCTGTGCACGCTGAAGTCAGGCCGGTGGAGGAGGTTGGGATGGTGGAGGCTCCCCGCTCTCTTTTCAGCTACTACTACCAACGATTCGGATGAGATCTTGTCATGTCTGCCCCTATTGGCAGCTAACCCACCCTGTTAATGTTCTATCTGTGCGCGCCAGTAATTAGTTACTTGGGCATTGTGATTTGCATCGTTTTTTATATGGTTAAGAATTTTTTGTTGTGGCGAATGGTGATTTTTTAGGAAATTCTGTACTATTTTCTTAGTGTATCTAATCCAACATTCTTTGTTCTCGTTTAGATTGATATGGACCTATGTTCTGTATGTAAAATGGATTTTAAGTGCGTTTGGTGTCCATTCCTAAACATGCACACAGGCAGGCCGGGATTAAACACGCATCTGCATCATACACACGATCGGACGTGGCTATTTCGTGGAATTTTTTCCAAAGGGCTGATTGGCCAAAGTGTATTATAGACAGGCAGGCTTTTCAGCCAGACTTTACCAAATCACTGGTTTTTCTGTCTATGTCCCACTTTGTCAACTTTTTGTTTGTTGTTGATCTTTTTGCATTGGTTCTGCATTGGTTTGTCAAAGTCCGTTGGTTTTGTGTACACGGCGGACTTTGATCCATCGACTTTTGTGGCGATTTGGTTCTTCGCACAGCAACATTTATCAATGAAACTGGAATATATTTGGTCGATGGAGCTCACACAGGTTGTTTTGGTAAAAAGTATTTGCATGTGGTTGTCAAAGTTGATTGTTGTTAGGGCCTTAAATTTCCGCGTTAAACAAGTGATCAATTTCTTGGCAGTCATGTCGATATACATATTAAAATTGCAGTTCACAAGGGGAGGTATATTCAGATCACTCTTTGAACACTTGCTAAAGCTGATTGGCAAACGGATTGCTGTCCAGATGAGCAGTATACGTTAAAGGCTAGCAACAGCTTTAGTTCTGTCATTCTTTTTTATACCATTGCCTATTGTGATTTAATTTTTTTACCGTTACATCTGTCAATTTGGTTTTCTTTGTGGGGGTGTGTTTATTTAGTGTTTTTGATCATATTTTTTAATGCTAAACTAAGTACTGAGAAAAAGATTATTTCCTACAACTGCTTGAACCATGGGTAATAGTAAAAGTACCCTATAGTGAGAAAAGTTGTCAACTTCTAATGCTGACCACTTGAAAAAAAAAAGTTCCATGACTTTAGCTTCTTAGTGACTTCGTACGTTTTATCCTGGCCACACAGTAGATTTTCAGTTCAAAGTATTTTGTATCAAAAATTTCTTTGTGCATTTATTAAATGCAGAAAATGGTCGTTTTGAGGTAATTACTGTAAATTGATTTAACTAAATGTTGCATTTTAAAATAGTTTGCTTTGAAGTTGTTCACATTCTTCCTTCAAACTTTCACTTTGGAACTGTGTTTCGAAAATTTGATCCATTAATGATTAGAAATAATATCCGTTTCTAAAAATAAAACTGTTTTTTAAAAAGTTTAAACTTCATGGCCATCCTTAGCAACGGCTTGTGTGTCAAACACATCCATTTAAGGACTTCTGAGGTATTGGTGTGGGTTTATGTAGATCGGTATACTACCAACGATTCGGATGAGATCTTGTCATGTCTGCCCCTATTGGCAGCTAACCCACCCTGGTTGCTGCAGATTCCTCCACTGACATCTGGAGGAGGAGCTCTGTAGGACTGGGTGGAACTGCTGGACTGAGGGGTTGGTATACTGTGTGTGTGTGTGTGTGGTGGTGGTATCTGGGGGGGGGGGGTGTGTGTGTGTGTGTGTGTGTGTGTGTGTGTGTGTGTGTGTGTGTGTGTGTGTGTGTGTGTGTGTGTGTGTGTTTTGGGGGAGAGTGATCAGGGTGGAGGGTATATCTGGAAGTTTGCTTATCGAGGAAACCCAGCTATTGGAGGTTTTAGTTGGCCTCTCCTGCCAGCTGCCTGTGGCCAGTGAGGGAAGCTGAGGAATACATAACCCCACCCCCTCATTACACACTGCAGTTTACTGGAAGTGCAAAGCTCTTTTCACTGGTGTGTGTGACGTCCTTCACGCCTCGCCCCGTCACATTTACGGACACAATGTGAAGGAGGTGCCAGCTCCGTTTTTACTTGGGTAGTAGCAAGAGAATGGTGAGGATGGGTTGGGGGCAGCAAAATGCATCTTCGACTTATGTAGACAAAAATCCTTGCACCAGCCCTGCCTGTCTTGCCCTGCAAAGAACGATGGCCTATGGCTCCTTTTTAAGAAAATTTGCCATATGCGCCTTCATTTTTCTCTATGCTCAGAAAACTAATTCCTGAAGCTGGATATACAGTCTGTGCACAAATGCCTGGAAAAATCGCTCTGAAATCACGACAAATACACTGTGCTTATAGGTGTAAACACAGACTTGTGTCTGACTTGGGTAAACAAGTTATTTAGGAAGTAAGGCTAAGTTCACACTTGAGAATTTCTAAATCTGACACTCGAACAAATGTGCCTCTAGCATTAACTTTTGTGTTTTTTGATGCAGTTTTCGGGTGCATTAACCACTTCAGCCCCGGAAGATTTGGCTGCTCAATGACCAGGCCATTTTTTGTGATGCAACATTGTATCCAAACCAAATCAATGTCCTTTTTTCTTTTTTTCTTTTCTTTTTTTTCTCTCCCCACAAATGGCTTTCTTTTTGGTGGTATTTGATCATCTCTGCGTTTTTTTTTTTTTTTTTTTTTTTTTTTTTTTTTTTTTTTTTTTTTTTTTTTTTTTTTGGCGCTATAAACAAAAGAGCGTAAATTTTTTGGAAAAAAGTGATGTCACTTAGTCCACAGTATTCCAAAATGCAGATTTTGTGTTTTTTTTTTTTTTTTTATTTTTTTTATACTTTTAAGTGCAAAGGAATTTGGGGTCTTTTTGAACCCAGATCACTCCATAAAGAGTACCTGTCACTGCCTATTACTGTCACAGGGGATGTTTACATTCATTGTGATATCACTTTTATTGCTAAGATTTTATTTTAAAGACCGTGTAGAAAAAATGGAGGGGGGGGGGATAAAATTTAAAGCTCCCCGTGTGTTTGCACGCCAAAGAAAACGCATGCGCAAGTCACGCCCACAAACATGAACTATGTTAAAACATGTGCTTTATCACCCCAGTCGTCAGTGAGGGAAATAATTCTAGCAAAAGACCTCCTCTAACTTTAAACTGGTAACCGTTAAAAAAAAAAAAAAAAAAAAAAATTTAAAGCGCCACCTATGGAGATTTGTAGTACTGTAGTTTGCCGCCATTCCACGAGTGCATGCAATTTTAAACCGTAACATGTTGGGTATCTATTTTACTCGGTGTATCATCATCTTTCACAATATACAAAAAAATTGGGCTAACTTTACTGTTTTTAGTTTGTTTTAAATTGCTTTGGAAAGACTTCTGCGCAACTATCGTGTGACCGCCATTTTATTCTTCAGAGTCTTTGCTTAAAAATGTATGTGTGTTTGGGGGTTCTATGCAATTTTCTAGCAAAAACGAACAGATTTTTAACTTGTGTCAAAAATAGGCTTGGTCCAGAAGTGGTTAAACAGTAGGATATTTTCCCAGTAGGGGACATGCTAATATATCTGAAATTAGATTCTAACTCTTCCTCACTGTCAAGCTGGAAAAATATAAATTTGTGGTCAGGTCAGAATTTCTTCACCAGTGTTCCCAGTACTCGCACTGATTGTTGGATGATTCTTTTGTTTATAGTATAGAATATGCAGCAGAAGTATTGGAAACCAATGCAGGGTGAGCTGAAGTGATGGCTAAAGCAGGGACATCTCAATATTTCTAGTTCTGAGACGTAACAGGCTAGTGGTTGGGCCAGCAAAAAAAATGCCAGTTTGGTGGACGAACAATTTGTTTGCTCCATGCTGCAAAATGATTTTCAACTAAGGTTGACTTATGTCTAGTGAAATATCAGGAAACTGACTTTTTTTTTTTTTTTTTTTTTTTTCTGTCTTCTTTCTGTCTTATTTTTAGTCTTTGGACAGCACCTGTCATCGTATAGTTACACAGCCGAAGCCTAAGGTAGAGTCACCAAAGTCAGAAAAGCCTGTAAATGCTATGAACCACAACGAGGACATCAATTCAGAGAAAAACAAGACTGTGCCCCCTTCTCAACAGAATGGAGAATGCCATCCCAAGTGCGAAACAAACCATTGACATGGACTTGGCTTAAGGGAGTCTGACCCTCATTTCCTCTTGCAGGGACTCGCTGGAATCTCTTCCTGGTTCTTTTTAGCTCATTGCATATCATATTTGGAGTTGAAGATCTGTTCCCAAGGGTTTTTTAGTTCTGTTTCTTTATGATGTGACCAAACACTGTCTGTAAGACTATTATATGTATTTTTTTTTATTTAAGTGTTATGTATTTGTTTGCACTGTATATTTAATGACACAGGACTAGATTAAGAGAGGCCTTGTAAAAAAATTTTGGGGGGTATAAAAAAACAAAAACAAAAAAAACAACAAATTCCTGTGGAATTGTAAACTTGATATTGGGTTTCTTTGTAGAATGAACCTTTGGAAGTACTGGAAACCTAATGGCTGTTTGTGCTTTTAGAGGTAATACTGCAGTGATTTGGAAGAAACACATTGACTCTCATTTCACTTTTCTTGCATGCCAGGAGGAGAACAAGCAAGTCTTCCAAGGAATGGCCTTATAGTTTTTGCATACAGGCAGTCCCAGAGTTACGAACGACTCCTACTTACAAACGGCCTCAAATGCTGGCCACCTGTGCTCCCACGTTGGTCCTGGATACCTGTGGACACACTCCACATTGCAGTACCACATGTGCTGAATGGCCAGAAGAGCCCCAGATACAAGTGCCCAGAACATCCCACATCCATGCACAGGCGGAAGTTACACTGACAAATGCAGTGTTCTGACTTTTGAACAAATTCCACTTACGAACAAACCAACCGTCCTTATTGTGTTCGTAACTCGGAGACTGCCTGTACTCCTCCCTCTTCTTTTTTTTTTTTTTTTTTTTTTTCCCCTCTCTCTTCTCGTACAAGCTCATTTTTTCATTGGAAAGTCAAAGGCAGAATTTTATTTTGGCACTGAGATTACATTTACATGCAGTTTAGTTTCTGGTTCATTTGGTTGAAAATGCAAAGTGAAAGATGTGCTTGATAGCATTGTGACTGTCTTTGGAGCCTTCTAAACTTTAGTAATAATGTTTCCAAATCAAACATTTGACTGTCATTTCTACTTCCCTGCAATGCATTGCTTAGCAATATTGATCCCATGGTTGTGAAAGTGAAATGTCTGGGGTTCTGTGCCATGTGCTGTAAGATTCACATGGCTCCATGGGGCATGTACCTTTCCTTTAAAAAGGATTGACCCTGACTTCTCCCCTTTTTGGACCTTCTCCCTTACAGGAAGCAGATGTTCATTTTGTCGGTAGGAGTAAAACTCAAGTTTTGCTGAGCAACATGTTTTTACTGATCGTGTCTTTTTTTTTTTATTTTACCGGGGATATGTTCTGTTCATATTTCATGTCTGAGGTTTACCACCACTTAACAACTGTGCTATAGCCAAATGACTGCTACAGCACGGCTCGATCCCTCTGGGAGGGTTTACTATGATGGTCTCCTGGGCCGCGCACATAGGAGTATCCGTGACAGCTGGGTCCCAGCTGATAGTAAACGACCACTATGTGATTGCTCTGTCAAATGATGGAGCGATCACTTGTAAACCTGCGTCATGTCCGATTCCTCTCTCCCCTCTCTGTACCGATCGAGTGAGAGATCGGGTACAGCAGCGCTGTGGGCTGGATCTGTACTGACCACACCACTGCGCTGTGCCCATTGAAGCCTTAGTCATACCATCCACCCCCTTTCATACTCCCTGGCTCGAATAATCACTTCCTATGTTGTGTCCTATATGTATAAGATATGAAATTTACAGGTTTTTGTCAAGATTCCAATTTTTAGATTTGTATTCCCCCTATACAATAATAGGCATTTACTCTGCATCTTAACAAAATATTAACCATTTGCTTTCTTATGAAGTGGGCCAGCGGATGGGTTTAAACCCTTGACATCCTAATACATAAAGTTAATGAGAGCTGTTATAAACTGCATTATCCATTTAATTATCTATACATGAAGCTTATACTGTATATGTGCCTTCTTTAGTCATTTACAGAGAAGTATAGATTTTATTTATAACAAATGTTTGAGCCTTCTCATTTTATGAAGATGCTGCCTCATTTCACCAATCATATTGCCTAGTAACACTTTTTCCCTATTTCTTAATGTGACATACCTGGACTTTGGGTAAAAACCTTATGGATCAAGCCATGCTTTAAGTGTATCTAATTTTTGCTGGTAATGTGTAAAAATAAAATTGACAATATGTCAGCCATACATGGATCAAAATTTGGCAGGTTTAGCAGGAACTGGACAAATTTTGATCCAGCTTTGGGCACTACCGATCGACTTCTGTATACCAACCCTGTCAGATTATTCCTGCTCGATCAGCACTACAGGCTATAGCCTGCAATGCTGTTCAGTGTATTCTGCAGAATGCAATGACACAGTAAGGAGGGTTCCTAAATCCACCTTGAATGTGTGGATGAGGGAATCGGGTTGTGTGTGTTTTTTTTTTTATTTTTTTGGTTGAATGGAAAAAGGGCTATTGGCTACATTTGCATAGTTGTTTATAATTGAATTTTGTAGGTCTTGTGTGCATGAACACAGGCCAGTACCCCTAGGGGATGCTTAGGGTGAAAGATAGACACTAGTAAGGTATATGCATTTCAAAAAAAAAATGTAGGTTTATTAAAGAGAACGCATGTCAATGCATATGATACACTGTTACAAGATGTTCAATTGTTGCAAAATACAAAGAAGCATATACAGTTTTTTTTAACATGTCAACAGCATGAACATACAAAAATGTTGAGACAGGAAAAAACTTGCTTGATACATATATGATCAGGGAAATGCCAACATGTTTCGGACTTTAGTCCTTTTTCAAGGCAGTTTAATATCCTTTTGTTCACATCTATAATGTGTGAATAAATCAAAGATTAGTACATATAATTGATAACAACAAATACAGTATTTGTTTTTTGCCATATAGACCGGTATAGTGCAGTCATATTATAGGTGTAGTACTCACATGTAATGCTAGTTTCACAGATTGCCACAGGTAAAAGCCAATGCAATTGGTTTGATTGTAGTGAGGATATGGGATATAGGTACAGGGCGTCGCCATGGGTACTTGTTGCGCACCGGCGTACGCGAACCTGTACCTGGGGGAGTGGGAATGCAAACTTTTTGATGATGCTGCCAGCATCTATACCAAATATATAGCGACTTTTCGTCGCTACATTGGCGATATTATAATTTTGTGGCATGGTCCAACTGACACTTTACACCAATTCCTTCTATTCTTAAATACCTCCAACTCTCTAAATTTAAAATTTACTATGACATTTAGCAATACCTCCATTTCTTTCCTTGACCTTACACTCACTAAGGATCAAGATGGGCATCTCCAGAGCCACCTGTTCCGAAAACCAACAGCTGGCAACACAATTCTGGCTGCCTTCAGCTTTCACCCACAGCCACTACTCAATTCGATTCCATTTGCTCAATATCTCCGCGCCCGACGAAACTGCTCGACGGATACCTCCTTTGAACACGAGGCCTCCGTCTTACGTAACAGATTACGAGCATGGGGTTACAAAAACAGTGTCCTCCAAAGACGCATACAAAAAAGCCAAATCTAAACCACGCTCTACACTACTCGCTACTAAAATTTCCACACCAACTAACCCCCCTTTGAGAATTATAACTAATTATTGATAACAACATAATCAAATTACTCAAATACTCTCCAAACATTGGCATATTATTGCCACCGATAAATCCCTCTCACCTTTTGTTCTGCCATATCCCTTGGTTACCTACCGACGTGCCCCATCTCTCCGAGATAAACTTATAACCAGTGAATACAAAGCTACCAATAGGTCCCAAAAACAATTAAAGGGTACTTTTCCATGTGGTAATTGCGGTTATTGCAAATATCTCTGCAAATCCAATATGGACAACGTTTTGCCAAATGGTCAACAATTTTTCCCCCAACATTACGTTAATTGTCGATCTATTGGCATAGTGTACCTACTCGAATGTGAATGCGGATGCTTCTATGTGGGAAAGACCAAATTACCTTTTTGGAAACGCATATATGGCCACATCTGCAGCGTCAACAAAAGAGACCCTGACTTGCCCCTGGGACGACACTGCAGGATTGTCCACCATGACTCCACCCCTAAAATTTCATTTAAAGCTTTGGATCACATCCCACCTCCTAATCGAGGCGGGGATTATAATAAAGCCTTATTACAAAGCGAACTTAGATGGATTTTCCATTTAAACGCTACTCTACCTCCTGGGCTCAACGAGGCCTTCAATCTCAAACCATACCTTGAGGGATTCCAATCTGGAGTCTGTGAATTAGACCTTTGACCCTGCATTTCCCACATGCATGCATCCGACATAATAAATAATCTGTATTAATACTTGCAATTGATTGTGTGTATATATAACCATGGGGTACTCATTGCCATTTCCACTGTATGTGTTCCTTATGTTTTAATAGAACTAGGCTTCTAAACCTCAACCTGACACTGCTGTCACAGTACAAGTTGCTGTGTCACATTGTCTGCGTACCACATGCTTGCTCGTCTTCATGCCACATCTGTACCACACACCTTGTTTACCAATCATACTTCTTTATTAATACCAACTATACTGGCTTGCAGTGTCCCAGGTATGCTGCCCGGCGCGGGTAAGACCTGGTCGCGTGCGCTAACCCCCAGTGCGCATGCGCCACCCTCCGCTCCTGGCAGACAGCTCCCATCCTTCTGCCTTCCTGTTTGCGTTCCATCTTGGAGCGCAACCGGAACAGCGGTAGTCTATGCCTGCGTCGGTGACGTCACGACGCTGTACGCGACCCCTCCCTTTCTGGGCGTGCTCGCGCCCAGCGCCGCCCAGTCAGAGGTCCTATGGGGAATACATACAGCGATATGGCGCTTCCCCTCCACACACAGCCTAGCTATAATCAGCTGTGTTTACGCAACACAGGCGCACTTTATCCAGCTGATTGCAATTACCTCACTACATTTAAACCATTCGCCATGAAAGGCTCACACATGCTGCTTACTCTTTGGCGTCCATTGACATCTTATACCAGGCACCTTGAGACTCGGGTAACAATATCCCTATACTATCCTTTTAGACCTTAGCCACTTTTTACGCTTTTTGGTACTTATACCCCACATATTCCTTATTTCATTACAGTTTTACATACTGCCTGGCCAGTCATTTACAAGACACGGGCTTTTAGCCCTCCTCTTGTACAGGACCTTGCAACTGCCTGAACCTACTGCAGCCAGCTGCCCATACTTATGGCAATACCTCCTTTGTTTTTACCTTGCACAAAGATTCTCTCAGTGCATATCCTCACTACAATCAAACCAATTGCATTGGCTTTTACCTGTGGCAATCTGTGAAACTAGCATTACATGTGAGTATTACACCTATAATATGACTGCACTATACTGGTCTATATGGCAAAAAAACAAATACTGTATTTGTTGTTATCAATTATATTTACTAATCTTTGATTTATTCACACATTATAGATGTGAACACAAGGATATTAAACTGCCTTGAAAAAGGACTAAAGTCCGAAACATGTTGGCATTTCCCTGATCATATATGTATCAAGCAAGTTTTTTCCTGTCTCAACATTTTTGTATGTTCATGCTGTTGACATGTTAAAAAAAACTGTATATGCTTCTTTGTATTTTGCAACAATTGAACATCTTGTAACAGTGTATCATATGCATTGACATACGTTCTCTTTAATAAACCTACATTTTTTTTGAAATGCATATACCTTACTAGTGTCTATCTTTCACCCTAAGCATCCCCTAGGGGTACTGGCCTGTGTTCATGCACACAAGGCCTACAAAATTCAATTATATTCAACATTGGGATGCGATAGACCGCTTATACTTCAACCAAATCCTGCCCAACTATTTCCCTTTTTGCAAAGTTGTTTATCTCTTGGCATAATATTGTCCTTCTCACTCAGATCCACTAAATATATTTTGGCTACTTTTGAGCACTTTGTGCATAGGTGACTAACAGAAATGAATCATACTTTCACAATCCTTATGGAATAAAGGAGTGGTTTCAGCTCCCTTTGTCTACGTTGTCTGTCCATAAGCCTCATTGCCAAACGTTCTAGACCTTCCCCACCCTAATGAAAATGTGTTTATGTACCCATGGGAGAAATTTTCCATCACGTTTTGCAAGTGAGGAGCAATATTCCCAAAAGATAGCGAATAATAGTTACATTCAACATCCTGTGGCACTGTATGAATCCTAATTAACCACTTCAGCCCCCCGGAAGATTTGGCTGCTGAATGACCGGGTCATTTTTTTTTTTTGCGATTCGTCACTTTAACTGAAAATTGTGCAGTTGTGCAACTGCTGCACCCAAACAAAATAAACAAATAACATTTTTTTATCCCCACAAATAGAGCTTTCTTTTGGTGGTATTTGATCACCTCCTGCGATTTTTATTTTTTGCGCTATAAACCAAAAAAGCAACAATTTTTAAAAACACAATATTTTGTAGTTTTTGCTATAATAAATATCCCCTTTTAAAAAAAAAAAAAAAAATAATAATATTTAGGTTTAGGTAGATACGTATTCTACATATTTTTGGTAAAAAAAATTGCAATAAGCGTATATTGATTGGTTTGAGCAAAAGTTGTAGCGTATACAAAATAGGGGATAGACTTATAGCATTTTTACTAGTAATGGCGGCGATCTTTTTTTTTTTTTAACAACATTATGGCGGACATGTCCAGACATTTTTGACACCATTTTAGGACCATTGGCATTTATACAGCGATCAGTGCTATAAGCATGCACTGATTACTGTAAAAATGTCACTGGCAGGAAAGGGGTTTACACTAGGGGGCGATCAAGGTTATCAAAGTTAACTGTGTTCCCTGGGAGGTGATTTTAACTGAGGGGGAGGGGACCGACTAGAGGAAGTGACGCATCATGGTTCCTAGCTAATAGGAACACACCATCTGTCACTCCTCTCAGAACACAACGGGATTTGTGTATACACACACACACACACTTCCGTGTTCTGTCCCTCGCACTTGCAATCGATCGCGACCGTCCGCCACGAGCATCGGCACCCCCGCTGTGCAGTGGGCATCCCGCGAGCCGATGTATAGCTACGATGGTTCGTGGAATTGTGCCGACCTGCCGCAGTAAAATGACGGAGGTTGCTCTAGTCTTACCAAATTCCCCTCTATGTATTAAAAATTTAAATCGGAAGAGGCGTCATCAAAGGGCATGTGGATCAAATGCTTTTTAGAAGATAGCTTTGCCGTTCAGTACATTAGGCATATTGCTAAGATGCGACAGAAGACTCATCCAAGAAACAAGGTGAAAAGATTCATGTAAAACATCACAGCTGAAATTCAGGGTAAGAGGTACGTCCTCATGTATATGAAACCCAGACAGCTGGTAGCAGGTGAGGGCCAGTGACCAAAATCATTGAAGGCTGACAGGAAATAAAGATCCATGCGTCGCTTAACTGAAATCCAGCAGGGTCCAAATGCCAGGCTAAGGACAACAGTGCCGGGTAGCTACCGAATGGAGGGAAAACCTCCAACAGCAAGTCTTAAAAAAAAAAAAGAAGAAAAACAAACTAGAAAGTATTTACAACCAAAGAAAAGTCATCCATCCTTCTAGAAGACTAGCAAAAAACCGAGACACGCTTGGTAGTATGAGGGGGTTATACCCTTGGCTAAGATTTCACGGTCTTGGGATTGAAGCACCTCTAAAGCATTTAAACCAATGCAAACTTGCAGAAACCTACTTTAGAAACAATGAGGCTGGTTACATTTTGTAATTGTGTAGTAGGATAATACATTATTTGTGTAGGAAGCAGATGGGGTATTAAAACCATTTCCATAAGGTTACAGAACTGTGGATAGTTGATGCAGCTTTATTCCAAATTATGAGTGCATGTACAATGGCTTTGAAAAACAAAATTCCCTTTGTAACTTTGCACATAGAGATCACAAGTTTGTGAAATTGGGACTGCTGTTAATGGTCCACTAGTGCTTCCAACAGTGTCATTAAATGAAATGCATCAGCTGCCTGAGGCAGATGCGATTCAGGAGTTCTCCAAAACCAACCCAAAGATCTAGGTCAGTGATTCTTAACCAGAGTTCTGTGGAATTTTAGGGTTCCTCCAGAGGTTGCTAGGGTTCCTTCAGCATTGGGCAATTTCTGCCTCTCTGATAAGTTCCCACTGACACCATTGATCTTTTTAACTATCTGTAAGGAGGTAATTCTTCCCAATGACCACAAGTGTAAGGACCATTCTTCCCACTGACCATCACACTAATGTATCATGAGTTGTAGATTTCTAATTTTTAGCAGGGGTTCCCTGAGACCGGAGAACTAATTCAAGGGTTCCTCTGTGTTGAAAAGGTTGTACAGTAACTAAAAAAACATATAATTATAATATGGACCTTTGGAGTTCCCAGTGTTGGCCACACATTTACTTTTATAAATGGTGGTAACCGAGAGTCCAAGTCTATAAAGAAAGGCTTGGTAAAAAAAAAGTGAGCAAATGTATTAAAGTAAGAGCTATTTGAGAATCAAATTGTGCAAATATTCACTTTAATTATCAAATCATGCCAAAAAGAATTGCATTTAACTGGTTATTTAAAGTGAACAGAATTGTTCTTTTCACATGATGGGTTAACTGAAGTGACTATTCAGACCAGTTCTTGAGTGCAGGCTCTCAACTCCTTTAGCAAATCAACCTCATTGCTGTCTGTGTCTTTTGCAACCCTTAAAGTGGAAGTAAACCCATTAAATGAACAGTTTCAAAAAACAGTTACATTCCCGGCATGCCAGGAATGTAACTGTCACATTGGTTGTGCTCTCAACCAAACTGTTAAACCATCCAATGACTGGTGTCATAACTCATCACATGTGCAACAACATGGCAGTTGAAGATTAAACAGAGGACAAGATGGCAGCTTCCTTGGCTGAAAATGATAGGAGGGTTTACTTCCACTTTAATTCTTGTACAGGCATTATGGAGAAATGAAAAAAAATAACTGAATAGGAGCATAGGGACCAAATACCTTGACTGATTTACTTGGGATTTATTTAGGTTGTATGCTATAAGGGAATTTTCCCTTAGCTTAGTACATGTGGTGAAAATTCCTTTTGCAAAGCATCCCAATATACAAGGAGAAAAAAAAAGAGCCTTAACCTTATTCACTAAGCTAAGGGAAATTTCCTTTGCTAAAGTCAGCCATAGATGGATTGCATCTTGGCTGGTTTGGCAAGGACTGGCTGAGATTCAATCCATCTATGGGGCAGGCTGATTGTTCCATTGATCGACTTGGGTTCAACCAGCATGTCGGATTTTTAGCATGCGATTACTGCTAGCAGTAATCACTGTGTTCTCCCTGCAGGGACAGTTCCTTTTACCCCACCCCTGCAGGGAGAACATAATAGATCTGTGGGAGGGCTTCTCCCATCAACACTGACTGTTGTGTTAAATCTATGTTGTAATTTTTAAGAAAGAAAGGTGAGTATATCACGGGTTAACAGCTGCTTCACTATGTCTAATAGAACGTGTGCATCTCCCATGGGACTTTAATGCAGCCACAATTACACAGACAAATTCGATTTTGTAGTATAAAGGTAAAAAAATGTTTATTTAACAACAAAGCTAAAATTCCTCTAGCCTAGACAGCCTGACTTCTAGTCTTTTGCTTGTATCTCCTAATTAGGAGTAGAAATACCATATTACGTATATAATTTTTATTAATTAGATAGCCACCAATTATTCCCAACGTGCTTCAACTGTGAAACAGTCTTCTTCCAGGTATGTGGGTGGAAAATGCCTGAATAAATAGAAAAATACAAAGACCAAATTGCAATACAGAGTAATGACATTAGCCCAGGATCACAAAAACAAAATTGACTCACATAGATAAATAGACCAGATACAAAATCCTGTCATCTGTTATGCGAAAAAATACAACACTACACTCCCAATCGCAACCTCCGACCTAACAACCAAAACCTCCTCCTCATCCCCAAGTCCCGGTACAAATCAAGGGGAGAACGAAGATTTGCAGTCCAAGGACCACGGCTATGGAACGCTCTACCTACAAACATCCGCTTGGAAAAAGACCATCGAGCCTTCAGGGAAAAACTCAAGACCCACCTCTTCTAAGAAGGAATCAACGGAGATCGGATCAAGCACCTCGAGGCGATTCAGTTCGCAGTTGCAGCGCTATGCAAATCATTCATTCATTCAAAGACACAGTGCCTCTTGTATGCTACTTACCCTATATATTCTTGCTTACAATTTTAGATCTTTGAGTGGCTAGCCTGCAGTTTTCTGCTCCCACCTGTCTGTCCCTGATCCCTTGTGGGTCACATGAACTCACCATCTACAATGGGGACCCCCCATAAGACGTGCTGCAACATTTTTAAACTCAATATCTGGTCTATTCATCTATGCGAGTCAATTTTGTGTTTTTTTGATCCTGGACTAATGTCATTACTCTGTATTGCAATTTGGTCTTTGTATTTTTCTATTTATTCAGGTATATTCCACCCACTTACCCTGAAAAAGACTGTTTCACAGTTGAAACACATTTGGAATAATTGGTGGCTATCTAATTAATAAAGATTATATACGATATATGCCATTTATACTCCTAATTAGGAGATACAAGCAATAGACTAGAAGCCATGCTGTCTAGACTACAGGAATTTTAACCTTGTTCAAAAAACTTTTTTTTTTTACTTTTATACTACAAAATCTATATGTCTGTAATTTTGGCTGCATTAAAGTCCCATGGGAGATGCGCATGTTCTAAATCTATGTTGTAAAACCTTATTTCCTGGTCAGCCAGCGCTCTCCTCCTCGTTCCAACGTTCTGGTTTGTGGGTGGGCCCTCACCATCCTCATGTACAATGCAGGATGGTGAGGGCCCACCTGCATTGTCTGTAAGGATGTCAGATTCTGACCACTGGCCAGAGTACCGAAGAGAAGAGGCTTTGGAGGATCAGTTGCCCAATGTAGTGAAAAATGATGGTTAGTTTTATAGCTTATTCCACTACTCCTAAAATTAGTGAGCAGTGGCCCCACTACAGGTTTTTTTTTATTTTTTTTATTTTTTTTATTTTTTAAGTGTCACTAAAGCCACAAAACAGAAAAATACCAGTAAATGATGTATTATATGCTGTTCATACTCAGTCACTATGAGATTCATTTTCTGTATCCTGAAAAAATCCTGGTTGATCCTGCTGTTCTCTATGTCCAGTAAGTCTATGGGTGATGTCACTCCCTATTTATTTCACAGCCGTTGTCGGCCGTGTCCTCTGCCTCTGTTCCTACTAAATAGGAAAAACTATACGTCCCCTCTCCTAGTTCTGGCCACACTTAATCCGCTTCAGACATAGGTTGAAAACAGCAATGGTGCGATCTGCTGCACACGTGTTGAAAAAGGCCCACACTAAGGAACTTTTAAAAGTCAGCGGGGAGTCAGCAGCGCTCTGCACCTGCGGAGTGATGCAAAAGGGTGGCTGCTCTTAAGCTGCCCCCTAGAGGACATCCTGCCTCGTTGGAGTTGTGCCTCCGCCTCCTCCTCTCAGGCACCCAAGTACAGTCAGTGACCCCATCATCCCCTCCATCTTTGTCACTGGAGCAAACTTGGCAGTATGCTGCAGCTGGGGGAACATGACTGCCAGTTTCTTGTCCTTCTTGGGCACCCCCTCTCTCTAGGCTCACATTACTCCCTTCCTCAACCTGGGAACCAACATTGGAGCCTTCAAATCGCTGCGCATCCTCCAGCAGCATTTACCCGACACTGTGGTCAAATAATTCTGGGGACTCCTTCCTGCATGATGGTGGGGCTACGGAAGGAGTGACTGTGGACAAGGAGCCGGTGGAATAGGCCGCTTTGGCAGCAAATTACTCTGAGCCTGGGTTAAAGAAGATGAGCACGGCTTTGTTATCCACTCCACCAACTTATCTGCATGTTCTGGCTCAATAAAAAAAAAAGGATAAGCGTGCCCCACTGCCACCTGCAGAGAATTCACCATGTCCATGACCAGCACTGTTTACTGTAGACACAGAGGGTGCTTGCCCTCTTTTAGTGACCTGTGAGCATCTTCCTCTCCTTGGTGGCCTTCCGGACATTATATATTTTTTGTTTTGCAATTATATATATCATTTATTAATACACCGCCTGAAGTGTATTAGAAACAGTACACCATGGAATGCACTGTAGATATAGGCTACACTGGATGCAGAGTATATATATATATATATATATATATTTATATTTATTTTCGAGACTGTGTATGTATATATATCAAATATACTGCCACTGACTGAATAACCAGCCTGCTTAATTAACATCAAGCTATCTCTCTGTCCACACCAACAACACTACACACGGCCGTTGTGTAAGCAGCCTTATATAGTGTGGGGCTTAGTCCCCCTAAGCCATGATTGGCCAAAGGCACCCTGCCTTTGGCCAATTATGGCTCTCTTAGCAGAGTGTGCTGTGATTAGCCAAAGCATGCAGGTCAGGTGCATGCTTTGGCTAACCATCATACAGCAATGCACTGCGATCTAGCAGTGCATTATGGGGCATTTTGCGGCGCTCAAATTCGCTGCGAACACCCCATAGTGTTCTCTCTTCGGCGAACATCTGATGTTCGAGTCAAACTGATGTTGGACCTGAACATCAAGCTCATCCCTAGCAGGGATTTTAGTTTAAGCCTGGGTTCACACCTATGCGAATTCGCAGTGGCCTAAAACACTGCGAATTCGCAGGACATTTCAAAATACATTGTTTTCAATGAGGCATGTTCACATATATCTGGTGCATGCGCACTGCGCATTGCAGAAAAACCGCAACCGACTTTTGGGCAGTGCGGTGCGGATCAGGTGCGAATTCAGGCCCATTATCTTCTATGGGCACGCATCTGATTCGCACCTGACTTGCGTTGTGAACAAAAAAAAAAAACTGCATTTATTCCCCCTCCAGGAGCATACCAGGCCCTTAGGTATGGTATGGATTTTAAGGGTACCCTCTACGCCGGAAAAACGGCGTGGGGGTCACCCCAAGATCCATACCAGACCCTTATCCGAGCACGCAGCCTGGCAGGTCAGGAAAGGGGGGGGGACGAGCGAGCGCCCCCCCCCCCTCCTGAACCGTACCAGGCTGCATGCCCTCAACATGGGGGGGTGGGTGCTTTGGGGAAGGGGGGTGCCCTGCGGCCCCCCACCCCAAAGCACCTTGTCCCCATGTTGATGAGGACAAGGACCTCTTCCCGACAACCCTGGCCGTTGGTTGTCGGGGTCTGCGGGCGGGGGGCTTATCGGAATCCGGGAGCCCCCTTTAATAAGGGGGCCCCCAGATCCTGGCCCCCCCACCCTATGTAAATGAGTATGGGGTACGATGTACCCCTACCCATTCACCTAAGGTGTAAAAGTGTAAATAAAAAAAAACACACATTTTTTAAAAATATTTTATTGCACTGCTCCGGGGGGGTCTTCTTCCGTCTTGGGGGGGCCTTCTCGCCGAACTCCTCTGCTCTCTTCTGCTCTTTTACCTAGCTCTTTCACGAGCGGAAGAGCCCGGCTTTCTTCTTCGTCGTCGCCGCCGTCGTCTGGGGGTCTCGTTCCGCCTTCGGGGCTCTTCCGGGGTCTCTTCTGTTCTTGCCGCTGTCGTCGCCTTCTGCGCTGCCTTCTTCCTCTTCTTCTTAAGATGTTGACTCGTCGCTCTCTCTGGCCGGAATGGCATAGACGCGCTGTGTTGTGACTTATATAGGGACAAGGGGGCAGGGTCACATGCTCATGTCACATGGTGACCCCGCCCACATATGATGTCACAGTCCCAGCATCCTCCGGATTCTGATAAGCCCCCCGCCCGCAGACCCCGACAACCAACGGCCAGGGTTGTCGGGAAGAGGCCCTTGTCCTCATCAACATGGGGACAAGGTGCTTTGGGGTGGGGGGCCGCAGGGCGCCCCCTTCCCCAAAGCATCCACCCCCCCATGTTGAGGGCATGTGGCCTGGTACGGTTCAGGAGGGGGGCGCTCGCTCGTCCCCACCCCCTTTCCTGACCTGCCAGGCTGCGTGCTCGGATAAGGGTCTGGTATGGATTTTGGGGGGACCCCCACGCCGTTTTTTTCGGCGTAGGGGGTACCCTTAAAAGCCATACCAGACCTAAGGGCCTGGTATGCTCCTGGAGGGGGAACCCATGCCGTTTTTTTATAAAAATTTGGCATGGATTTCCCCCTCAGAAGTAGTACAATGAGTTGCGAATTTATGTTAGCAGCTAATTCGCACCTAAAACGCAGACAAACCGCAGAACAGCCGACGTTTCAGTGTGCAGTCACGCCGGGCTTTCAATTCGCACCGCACTGGTCTGAACCCAGGCTCAGGGTGGACTTCTACTTATGGCCCCAAATGTGCAAAGACTGTGTTCAGGTTTACTATAAATTCAAAAAAATATATTGGTAAATGTGATTGTGTTTTTTAGCAAACCAACAAAAACACCTAAACTAAAAAAAAAAAAAAAATCATCTTGCATTTTATTTCTTATTTTTTGCATTTGAGTAAAATAAATATTTATTATTTTGACATTACAATTGTTTAACAAACACACCTTGGCTCACAAATTGAAAAAAAAAACACACCAACCTATATTAGAAGGTCAATATTGTATTTTAAAGCGGAAGTAAACCCATCGATTTAACAGTCTAAAAAAAAAAGGCATGCCGTGAATGCTAACTGCACATTGGCTGTGCTCTCAACCAAACAGTCAAACCATCCAATGGCTGGTGTCATAACGGATCACATGTGCAGCACTGTGGCAGTTGAAGATTAAACAGAGGCAAAGATGGCAGCTTCCTTGGCTGAAAATGATAGGAGGGTTTACTTCCGCTTTAATGCAGGTAATACAGATAGTATACAGTATATTACTTTTCTTCTTTTTTTTTTTTTTACATTTACACGCAAAATAAACAAAACAAAGCAACAAAAAAAGCCAGTGACAGGGATTGAGACAAACTACAACACTGATAGGAGTGCTTACAGCTATCACCTTTTGTTCTCATGGTTTAAACCGGAGTGCCCCAAATTGGTCTATATTGACTCCCAGGGATCAATGGGACTATCCAAGGGGTTGATGAAATGACTGGAGGGTCAATAACTGTCTGGGAGTTGATAGGCGGTCAGTAAATGATGGAAGTTCTGTTGGTGTCACTTTCTCTGTAGACTTCATGCCATTCCCTAGTCCTGAAGGTGAAGTGACTAGCAGAGAGAGACAACCCAGGGTTGGATAGTCACCTTCTAGATAGAGAAACCTTGAATTGTCTTTTTTTCAGCTGTGTGCTGCTACTGCTGTTGTTTACCAGCCTTTTTTTGCATTGTATCTCAGACCTTCCACCCATCCACTTCTGAGAAGGATAAATATACCGGCTCACCCTCCATCATAACCCGTCTCAAACTCTGCTAGGAGAGCCAGTAAGTACACAAAACAATAGGAGAAATACCAAAGAACTGATTGTAGTGCATCTACTATAATAATTTAGCATTGTAATAATGGCAGCTGATGATACCAAACGAAGCATTGAGAGTATTCAAAAGAATATTTAAAATTAGAATTCTTAGCTTTGTTTGCAAATGAAACAATGCCTATTATATGAAAAGACTCGGAATGATGGCATGAAATTTTCATTGGAATTTGCTTGGGAGAGTGATGAACAATCTGAAACTTTATTAAAGCAGAACTACATTGTATGTGAGCATCACAAACCAAAAACGCTATTTCATTAATTTGTATTATTCCAAGCAAACTCACCTATCCATTGTCTCAATGCTTTATTTTACTGACAAATCACTCTGAAACCCCCCCAGCATTTCTGCCCATGGTCATTTTAAAGCGGTAGTAAACCGCAGTTTTTTTCTTTTTTCAAGTCCTGCAAGGCAATGCCATAATGTGCTAGTGTCCATTGCATATTAGCACATTATGTGAAACTTACCTGAAAACAAAGCCTCCCAGCGATGCGCTGTCACCGATGGAGGCCGCATTCATCTTCACTTGGTCTTCCTTCCGGGTTCGCGGGCTGTGTAAGTGGCTGAAGCTGCGATGACGTCATTCACGGCACAGGACTCTGAAGGAACGGCGCGGTATGCCGTTCCTTCAGAGCACATGTGTCGGTGACATCACCAGCTGCATGAAAAGTAAACATCTCCTAAACGATGAATGTTTAGGAGATATTTACTGTACCTATAGGTAAGCCTTACTCCAGGGAGGTGGCCGTCCGAATTGCAGAAGTGTCCTGTACGTCTTCTGGTCCGTTTCAGGTGCAAATTCAGCCAAAATTCAGACCTGAATCCCACCTTAAACGGTGAACCGACACACACCGGACCCCCTGCTGTGAGCCAAGGCTGCAGCTAGTGTGAACCCAGCCTTAAAGGATACACTGCAAAGTTATGTCATTCTAGACCCTCCACGTAATTCTCTTCATAGGGTACAGTATGCGGTTCTTGTGAATTGTCATTTTCTCGTATAGCCACTTGAACGCCAGGCCTTTTTCTGACACTTTGTTTACATGTAACAATCAGTATTTTCTTTTTGCTAGAAAATTTCTTATAACCCCCAAACATTATTTTTTTTTTAAGCAGAGGCCCTAGAGAATGAATTGATGGGTGTTGCAATTTTTTATGTCACGGGGTATTTGCGCAGCGCTTTTTTAAACTTGGGGCAAAAATACAGTTTTTTTTATTTTAATGCACAAAAACACAATATAATACCCAATTGTTTAGTAAAATTTAAAAGATGATATTTGCAGTGTAAATGGATACCAAACATATCATGCTTTAAACTTGTGCCCGCCCATGCAACAGCGACAAACAATGTTAATTTTACTATCCAGAGGTGACACTTTAAAATCCTTTACAGGTTCCCACTTTAGATTTACATGGGAGGCCTGGTGCTACAATTACTGCCCACGATTTGACATTCACAACGAGATCTCACATGTGTGAGATGATCGCTCTTTGAGTGTGTGCGGGACCGACTCGTGCTGTTTTAATTTTTTTAGCACTTTTATTGTTATCACAGGGAATATAAATATCCCCTGTAATAGCAATAGGCAGTGACAGGTACTCTTTATAGAGAGATCTGGGGTCTGTTAGATCCCAGATGTCTCCTCTGCCATTAAAAGCATCTGATCACACCAAGATCCGTGTGATCAGATGCTTTTCCTTTTTAAAAATGGTGCTGATTACATCCAGGGAAATTGGAAGTGATGAATGCTCATCGGTTCCGGTTTCCTATACCATAGAGGTGATCAGAGCTATTGCGGTCTCTGATTACCTCTATGGTCAGCTGGCAGAAGCGGTGGCGTGGTCACTCGGATCTTCCGGTGGCACAGGAGAGCCCAAGGAAGGCGGTGGGAGGGGGGATGTCCCCTCCCTCTCCTTGTAAAATCAATCCAGTGGCTAGCTAGCCGCTAGGACTGCTTTTGCAAAAAAGCCTACTGCTGGCTAAAAAAACATACCAAGATGATGCCTGTAGCTGCAGGTATCACCCCAGTATGATCACTTGAAGTCAAATGACACACACGTACATGATTTGGCAGCAAGTGGATAAAAAAAACACACATGCTTATTCTATGAACACTTTAGAAGGTACTACTTGGTTTGGGGTTAATTTTATTTACTTATTTTCAAAATGTAGAACTTTTTAAACTCAAGGAGCCAACTGTCAGCAATGATAATTCTGAATACACTGCATCAGCCAAAATGGGACCAAGTTCTAAATTCATTTTGTAACCTTATGGACATGATAAAGAAAGAATTAGATTTTTAAGACTTCTTCTTTAACCACATGCTGCCCGCCCACCGTCAAATGACGGAGGAGTGGTGCAGCTCTCGTTCTAGGAGGACGTCATATAACCAAGGACACGGCACGACCCGATCTCTGTAAAGAGCAGATGACTTGGCTCTTTAATCATGTGATCAGCTGTGTCCAGTCACAGCTGGTCACATGTAAATGCGGAAGTGCCATTAACCACTTCCCGCCCACCGGCCGTCATATGACTTCCTTGACTTTGTGCAGGTATACCTGAATGATGGTCATCCACTTGATCGTTCTTACGGCTGCGAGAGGGGACGTCCCGCCTCCCTCCGGTGCTTCTACCGACTCACTGTTGCCATCGGTGAGTTGGAGAACGGATCTTCCAGCCCCGAATGTTTACCATAGAGATTTCCGGTGAACCAGATGGTCGCCGGAGTCTCTATGATCGTTCGGAGGCCAGGCGCGATATTATGATGTCACACCCGGCCTCTGCATTGAAACAAACAGCGCCACCTCAGCTGGGTAGCCAAGATCGTTTTTCTTTTTTAATTTCAGCTGTCCCAGCCTAGAGGTGAGATGTGGGGTCTTATTGACCCCATATCTCACTGTAAAGAGGTCCGATCATGCCATATTCCTATTACAAGGGATATTTACATTCCTTGTAATAGGAATAAAAGTGATCAAAAATTTTTTTTGGGGCAAACTAACATTTTTTAAGTAAAATTAACAATAATTTTAAAGCGCCCCTATGTGCTTGCACGCAGAAGCGAATGCATACATAAGTCCCGCCTACACATGAAAACTGTGCTCAAACCACACGTGAGGTATTGCTGCGAACGTTAGAGCGAGAGCAATAATTCTAGCCTTAGACCTCCTCTGTAACTCTAAACATGGAAACAGTAAAAAAAAATTAAAGCGTTGCCTATGGGGATTTTTAAGTACCGAAGTTTGGCATGACATGTTAGGTATCTATTTACTCTGCGTAACTTCATCTTTCACATCATGTAAAAAAATTGGGCAAACTTTACTTTTTTATTTTTTTTTAAGTATAAAACATTTTTTTCCAAAAAAAACGCGTTTGAAAAATTGATGCGCAAATACTGTGCTAGATAAAAAGTTGCAAGGACCGCCATTAGGTCTCTGCTAAAAAAAAAACATATATAATGTTTGGGGGTTCTATGTTATTTTCTAGCAAAAAAAAAATTATTATTTTTACATGTAGGAGAGAAATGTCAGAATTGGCCTGGTTAACGTGCTCTTCTCGCCTTGCACTGACAGAGTGTCTGGCGAGGAGTGACGATCAGTGGTATGTCTACGCATGGGGAGACCAGAGCAGGTAATTAGGGCACTGATCATCAGTGCCCTAATTACAGTAAAGCCCCAGTAGTGCCCAATAGCTCCACCAATCAGTGCCCATTAGTGATGCCAGTCAGTGCAGCCTTTTAGTGCCCATCAGCGCCACCCATCAGTGCCCACCAATGCCACCTATCAGTGCTGCCCATCAGTGCTCATCAGAGCCGCATACCAGTGCCACCTATCAGTGCCCATCAGTGTGGCATATTAGTGCCTCCTCACCAATGCAGATCAGTGAAGGAGAAAAATTACTTATTTACAAAATTTACTGGCAGAAACTAAGAAAAACGTTTTTTTCTTTTAACATTTTTTGTCTTTTTTCTTGTAAAAAATAAAAAATCCAGCAGTGATTAAATACCATCAATAGAAAGCTCTATTTGTGTGAAGAAAATGATTAAACATTCATTTTGGGTACAGTGTTGCATGACCGCGCAATTGTCATTCAAAGTGCGACAGCGCTGAAAATTAGGGGGTAAAAGTGCCCTGCATTGAAGAGGGTTAAAGTGCCCTGTATTGAAGTGGTTAATCACATTAGGACTGAATGTTCTAATAAAATAGCAAATCAGCACCCCTATTAACCACTTGCCTACCAGGCACGAACACCTCCTTCCTGACCAAGCCATTTTTCAGCTTTCAGCGCTGTCGCATTTTGAATGACAATTGCGCGGTCATGCAACTCTGTACCCAAATAAGGGTAGGTTTGTATTTCTTGCGCTATAAACAAAAGAAGAGGGACAAGTTTGAAAAAACATAATATTTTTTACTTTTTATTATAATAAATATCCAATTTTTTTTTTTTTTTTTAACAAATTTTTTCCTCAGTTTAGGCCGATACGTATTCTTATACATATTTTTGGTTAAAAAAAACGCAATAAGCGTATATTGATTGGTTTGCGCAAAAGTTATAGCGTCTACAAAATAGGGCATAGATTTATGACATTTTTATTATTTTTTTTTTACTAGTAATGGCGGCGATCTGCGATTTTTATCGTGACTGCGACATTGCGGCGGATATATCGGACACTTTTGACACATTTTTGGGACCATTCACATTTATACAGCGATCCGTGCTATAAAAATGCATTGATTACTGTATAAATGTGACTGGCAGGGAAGGGGTTAACACAAGGGGGCGCTGCAGGGGTTAATATGTTCCCTATCTTAGTGATTCTAACTGTGGGGGGAGGGGACTGACTGGGGGAGGGGACCGATCGGTGTCCCTATGTACAAGGGACACACCATCGGTCTCCTCTCCAGTGAAAGGACGTGGATCTGTGTGTTTACACACACAGATCCACGTCCTGCTCAGTTACTGGGCAATCGCGGGTGCCCGCGCATCGGGTCCCCAGCGACGCGGCGGGCGCGCGTGCCTCC
This sequence comes from Lithobates sylvaticus, assembly GCA_028564925.1. Classification (NCBI taxonomy): domain Eukaryota; kingdom Metazoa; phylum Chordata; class Amphibia; order Anura; family Ranidae; genus Lithobates; species Lithobates sylvaticus. Next base: position 542,672,236 of record CM053027.1, on the reverse strand, counting down.
TAGTGGCCAAAATGGTAGCGGCGTCATATGACGGCGGGCCGCCACAGGAGTTGCACCGCTCCGCCATCTTTTGACAGTGGGCGGTCAGCAAGAAGTTAAGGCCTGTGGATGAACAAGTACAGTGGATATAAAAAGTCTACACAAGTACAACCACCCCGCAACTGCATGTAATGTATGTGGTTGTGGTGCAATCCTGCAGGATTTCAAGGGTTAAAACAGGCAACGAGGAGGCAACACCCAACTGCCTGTCAAATGCCCTCTGAAAAGTGGTCCACTGCAGATCACTGTTCAATGACAGCCACATGTGTAAACAAGCCTTACGATATATATAACTACTTGCTGGCAATCGCCTAATTTTTCAATCAGCTGAAATCAATGTACTACAAGTGAGGTGGCTGCCAATGAGCAGATACATTTCTAAGTAGTAGGAGATATTTTATTGTATTTGTTTATTACAGGTACACAGCACCATCAATGTACACAGCACTTTACATATACATTATACATTCACATTAGTCCCTGCCCTCAAGGAGCTTACAATCTAAGGTCTCAGACTCACATTCATACATACCAGTGCCAGTTTAGACAGGAGCCAATTACCTACCAGCATGTCTATGGAGTGTGGGAGGAAACCCACACAGGCATCGGGAGAACATGATATAAAATGAGGGGCACCATGTGAATCTCACAATATAATCTTACATATACAGTATATGCCTTGTACATCTGCCCATACTAGCAGCACCCTATAAAATGTTGGTTATTCTCCATATGTCAGGAAAACTGATAACCTTGGAACAGATCTGTGCCAGCAGCTGACATGTCTGGCTTTTCAAATGTCACTGGACTGTTATCAAGTTCAAAGAATTGAAGTGTATGAAACGCAGTGGGTCCTCCGTGATCCAATGGCTTGTGTGACAATGTATATTTTTCATGGCGTAACCTGTAAAGTACAGCATTAGAAATAAATGATAAATTTGCATTTCTTCTTTTCCTGTCTATTAGTCATTTATTTGGTTTGTGTACATGGCCTGCACATGGAGAGTGTAGTGTACACTTCTAAAACAATCCTGGCATTTATATGATGGCAAGACTGGAGCTAAGTGCAAGACAATGTTACTCCAGTGTACATGCACAAAAGTTACAGTATTAGTGCCCATCCAATCATGAGACAGAGAAGATGCAAGTGTATCCACTTCCCACCCGGCCAATGTAGATATACGGCCGGGTGGGAGCCGTCTACTTCTGATAGGACGTTCAGGAACGTCCTTCAGAAGTAGAGGGATCGCGCGCGCGCGTGCCCGCGCAGCGGCGCGATCCCGATGCGGCCGTGTCACCCGGACACGGCGCATCTCGAATCGGCAGGAGGGCACGGTGATTGGCCCTCCTGATCACATGACGGCCGTGACGAATCACGGCTGTCATGTGATGTAAACAAAACAGCCGGTTGCTAGGCAATCGGCCCTCCTCTCCTCACACGGAAGTCGTCGGTGAGGAGAGGAGAGCGGATCGCTGCAGCCGGCTGGTGATCAGTGAGTATGAGATGTTTTTTTACTCACTGATCACCAGTCTAGGGTCCCCCATAGTAAAACACACGTCCCCACAGTAAAACACACATGTCCCCACAGTAAGACACACATGTCCCCACAGTAAAACACACATGTCCCCAAAACACACATGTCCCCAAAACACACATGTCCCTAAATAATAAAAACACATGTCCCTCACATATGTCCCACTAAAATCACATGTGCCAATGATTATCTGCACACATATGTCCGTGATCACCTGCACACCCCTTTTACATGATCATTTGCGTACATATGTCTGTGATCACGCGAACCAATTATTATACACTTAACGGAATTTTTTTTACAAAAAACATGTAGCAGAATACATGTTGGCTTAAATTTATGACAAAATTTGATTTTATTGGATTTCTTTTAAAAAAGAAAGGAGAAAATATTGTTTTTTTTCAAAATTTCCGCTATGTTTTCGCTTATATCGCAAAAAATAAAAAACGGAGTCACGAATAAATACCACCAAACTAAAGCTCTATTTGTGCGAACAAAATGATAAAAAATTCATTTGGTTACAGCATTGCATGACCGCGCAATTGTCACTGAAAGTGCGCGAGCGCTGAAAGCTGAAAATTGGTCTGGGCAGGAAGGGTGTTTAAGTGCACAGTAGGCAAGTGGGTATATACTGTGTGTGTGTGTGTGTATATATATATATATATATATGCACACTATATTCTCAAAAGTATTGGGACACCTGCATTCACATGAATTTTAATGCATTCCAGTCTTAGTCCATAGGGTTCAATAGTGAGTTGGCCCACCCTATGCAGCTATGACACCTTCAACTCTTCTGGGAAGGCTGTCCACATGGTTTAGGAGTGTGTCTATGGGAATGTTTGACCATTCTTCCAGAAGCACATTTGTGAGGTCAGGCACTGATATTGGACATGAAGGCCTGGCTCACAGTCTCCGCTCTAATTCATCCCAAAGGTGTTCTGTCGGGTTGAGGTCAGGCCAGTCAAGTTTCTCCACCCCAAACTTGCTCATCCATGTTTTTATGGGCCTTGCTTTGTGCACTGATACGCAGTCATGTTGGAGCAGGAAGGGACCAACCCCAAACTGTTCCCACAAAGTTGGGAACATTAAATTGTCCAAAATGTCTTGGTATGCTGACGCCTTAAGAGTTCCCTTCACTGGAACTAAGGGACCAAGCCCAACCCATGAAAAACCCCACACTATAATCCCCCCTCCACCAAATGATTTTGACCAGTGCACAAAGCAAGGTCCATAAGGACAAGAATGGGTGAGTTTAGGGTGGAGGAACTTGACTGGTCTGGTCAGATTACTGAACTCTACCCGATAGAACACCTTTGGGATGAATTACAGCGGAGACTGCAAGCCAGGCCTTCTCGTCCAACATCAGTGCCTGACTTCACAAATGTACTTCTGGAAGAATGGTCACACATTTCCATAGACACACTCCTTAACCTTGTGGACAGTCTTCCCAGAAGAGTTGAAGCTGTTATAGCTGCAAAGGGGGGGGGGGGACTCAATATTGAACTCTACGGACTAAGACTGGGATGCTATTAAAGTTCATGTGCGTGTAAAGGCAGGCTCCACTGCTATTTGCAGATGTAAACCATGCAGGAGACTCCCAGGAAAAGTCAAGTTTGCTGTGCACTTTTAGTCAGCAAGGCAGCAAACAAACACTGTTTTAAAGCAGGAGGGCTTTGTACAGGAAGTCCATAACCTAAAAACAAACAAAACATCTGGCATTGATAAAGCCTTTGATTTTTTTTTTTTTTTTTTATCCATCTCTTGTGCCTTTCCACAACTTTATCCTAGAGATCTTTTGACAGTGGCTTGCCACCCATAGTTGATTGTTTGCTTCAGTTGCACTATCAAGGACTGAAATTCTCCAGGAAAGCTCTTTTCATGCTGAGCTAATCAAAATGACCACAGCTGATCACAGTTCAAAGTCAAATGGCTTTGCGTGCCATTGAGAAGGTGATTAGCTACATCTGATAGATTTTTTTTAGGAGGGGGGTGATCCTTTTTCCAACTCAGTGACTCTGTTTTTGATTTTTTTTTTCATTGTTTCTGACAAGTTGGTGTTATATCTTTCACTTGTTATAGGTTGCACTAAGTGGATACAGCTGAATAAAACAAAAACTGTATCTGTTTTAATTTCAGGCTGCAGAGCAAAAAAAAACATGATTATTTTAAAAGGGGGATGATTCTTTTCTATAACCATGGTATACTAATTATTTTTTCGGTGGAAGCGGAGGCTGAAAACAATAGACTTTTGCTTAAACACAATGGGGGTTATTTACGAAAGGCAACTCCACTTTGCACTGCAAGTGCACTTGAAAGTGAAAGCTCTAAATCTAATGCCGCGTACACACGATCGGAATTCTCGTCGGAAAAAGCTCTGATGGTTTTCCCTGTCGGAATTCCGTCGGAATTTCGCTCAAACTGTCTTGCCTACACACGGTCACACCAAATTCCGATGGTCAATAACACCACGACATACAACACGTTAATGCTTCCGAGCATGTGTCGGAATTTTGTGTATCGCAATTGCATACACACGATCGAAAAATCCGATTGAAAATGTTTTCCGTCGAAAAAATTAAGAACAGGCTCTCAATCCAAAGTCCGTCAGAAATGCCGACAGAAAAAGACTGATGGGCATACACATGGTCGGAAAATCCGACAATAAAGCTCCCATCGGACTGTTTCCATTGGAAATTCCGACCATGTGTATGCAATATTAGGGGTAGATCTGAAATTAGTGGAAGCTCTGCTGATTTTATCATCCAATCATGTGCAAGCTAAAATGCCGTTTTTTATTTACCTTGCATGTCCCCTCGGATCTACAGCGACTGCACTTCCAAGTGCACTTGCAGTGCAAAGTGGATTTTCCTTTAGTAAATATAACCCCCAATCTGTCACTCTTGCTCCCTTCTGTCCATGGAAATATGTATTTTACAGCTGGGATTTATCATTTACCTGTATACAATTTTTTTTTGTAGAATTTGAACAGCATCCAAGGGGTTAAAAGAGTAACTGCGCTTTTTTTTGAGAAAAAATAATTCCCCTCTGGGTGATCTATTTACATTGGAAGGATTTTAGCAATGTTTGTTGCAAATTCCTACCCTTTGTTATTCTGAAGAAAAAGCTGATTGTTTCTCTGTGGAAAGCAGATCTAATGGGAGTAACTTTATAACTATCAATCAGCTGCTGCACTTGCAGGGCTCTATTGATGAAAGTGTTAGGGTCTGTATCCTTTTAAACTTCCCTTAGGGAGTATCTCACCAAAAATGACACTGTTGCAGGGGATGCCCAAAATCTGACTTGTATTTTAGTGCAGACTTTTGGGAAAACCAGTAAGTCAATTGCACAAGCAGGAAATGACATATATGGGGGACGTTCTGTACACATTCTGGGTACAGAACACCTCCAGGTAGCCATATTGCATTTTACATAAAATTACAGAACTGCAGATTGAAAGGAAAGGTGTTTTTTTAATAACTTTTAATTACAATATGACTTGTGGAGCAATTGTATATGCTATATATATATATATATATATATATATATATATATATATATATATATATATAATATTTTTTTTTTCTTTTTTATCAGCAGCAGAAATGCCATTTAATATTTAATATTCTCTTGTATGTTGTAATTAAATCATTCTGTTGTTTGATAATAACCTTCCCTTTGTAACGTTGTACTGCTTTCTGTGTAAGATTGTTGCTTGTGCTACTGTAGCCGTATGTGTAATGTATAAATACTAGACATGTGCGGTTAGTTTCGTACGAATTTCTGTAAATTCGTACATTCGGGAGGATCCGAAATACAAATGGATATGCTTCCGAATTTTGTACGAAATACGAAATTTTGTATACGAATTTCGGATCCAAATTCCGTTACAACGGAAATGTGACTGGTGTTTTGTTGACCAATCAGAGGTTTTCTTCTGCTGCTGAGTGAGGGTTGGGGAAATAACCTTTTTTAATATGGGAGTGGGAGACTGAATCGGACAAAATAAGAATGTTCGTTAATTACGATTATTCGTTATGAGGAAGTTAAAAACCCAGGAAGTCAGCACAGCACAGGGATGGTGGGAGCCCCTCATAATGATAAATTCATCACAACGAAGGTTATGGGATGGTGGGATGGTGGGAGCCCCTCATAATGATAAATTCATCATAACGAAGGTTATGGGATGGTGGGATGGTGGGAGCCTCTCATAATGATAAATTCATCATAACGAAGGTTATGGGATGGTGGGAGCCCCTCATAATGATAAATTCATCATAACGAAGGTTATGGGATGGTGGGATGGTGGGAGCCCCTCATAATGATAAATTCATCATAACGAAGGTTATGGGATGGTGGGATGGTGGGAGCCTCTCATAACGAAGGTTATGGGATGGTGGGATGGTGGGAGCCTCTCATAATGATAAATTCATCATAACGAAGGTTATGGGATGGTGGGATGGTGGGAGCCTCTCATAATGATAAATTCATCATAACAAGGGTTATGGGATGATGGGATGGTGGGAGCCCCTCATAATGATAAATTCATCATAACGAAGGTTATGGGATGATGGGATGGTGGGAGCCCCTCATAATGATAAATTCACCATAACAAAGGTTCGTAATTGTTACGAAAAGTTAACGAACCTAACGAAAATTCGTATTTCGGACATGAATTACGAAATACGAATTAACGGCTAATACGAAATGGAACGAAACAAATTTATTGATGGCGCACATGTCTAATTAATACATACGTTTTCAGAACCAAACAAACGTCTCACCATTTTCCATGTACATGGCCAAGATCCTGACTGTTAACTTCTTTTTGAATGTCATCTTCTGTGACAGTAAGCTGTATGGGTTTTGGAATATAATTTGCTTCATTCTGTTATAATAAAAAAGGCAGCAAATTTATACTTGGGGAAATACGCTTGCAACATCAAAGCAAACAAAATTGTATTGAAAGAATCCAAATAATGTAATTAAAGTAGATATACATTACATTTAGTTTGCTAAGACATACTGGGGGTTATTTACGAAAGGCAAATCTACTTTGCACTGCAAGTGCACTTGGAAGTGCAGTCGCTGTAAATATGAGGGGTAGATCTGAAATGAGGGGAAGCTCTGCAGATTTTTTCATTCAATCATGTGCAAGCTAAAATGCTGTTTTTTATTTTCCTTGCATGTCCCCCTCAGATCTACAGCGACTGCACTTCCAAGTGCACTGCAGTGCAAAGTGTATTTTCCTTTAGTAAATAACCCCCTATGCATCATAAACTGCCATATTTTATAAAATAATTGTCATATTTTTTCCATTCTTTGTTCCCTCTCAGGTGTTGCTGATCTTGCTGCTTCTTTGCAGCCACTTCAGATCTATGCACACCAATGATTGCTGGGCTTCTCTTTTCAGGGCAGGGCTGTTGATGGCATGCATGTAAACTGTGCATTGGCATGGCCACATCTAGTCTCCAATCTAGTCTCCATTGGGAGAGCATGTGATAGGGTGACAAAGCTGGGACATAAATAGAAGATTTTTTAGATCTTTAGCAGGATTAAAGCTATAAATTTAGAACTGGCGCCCCGCCACACACAGAATCAGCAGACTGTAAAGCTAAAATATTAAAAGATGATGAAAATTGGCTTTAAAATTAGCTTGGTTCTCCTTCCCATAGAAGCAAACTGTGTCCACCCCGATGTTTGATGGTGGGGATGGTGTTCTTGGGGTCATAGGCAGCATTCCTCTTCTCCCCAAACACGGCGAGTTGAGTTGATGCCAAAGAGCTCGATTTTGGTCTCATCTGACCACAACACTTTTATCCAGTACTCTTCTGAATCATTCAGATGTTCATTAGCAAACTTCACACAGGCCTGTACATGTAATTTCTTAACCACTTCAATACAGGGCACTTATACACACACCTTCCTGCCCAGACCAATTTTCAGCTTTCAGCGCTGTCGCACTTTGAATGACAATTGCGCGGTCATGCTACACTGTACCCAAACCAAATTTTTATAATTTTGTTCCTGCAAATAGAGCTTTTTTTTTGGTGGTATTTGATCATCTCTGGGATTTTTATTTTCTGCTAAACAAATGTAAAAATAGACCAAAATATTTGAAAAATAAATGTTTTTTTTGTTTCAGTTACAAAACTTTGTAAATAAGTAAGTTTTCCCCTTCACTGATGGGCACTGATGGGGCTGCACTGACGGGCACTGATAAGGTGGCACTGATGAGGTGGCACCAATGAGGTGGCACTGATGAGATGGCATTGATGGGCACTGATGATGGGCACTAATATGCAGCACTGATAGGCGGCACTGATATGCAGCACGGATGGGCACTGATAGGCACGGATAGGTGGCACAGATGGGCACGGACAAGCAGCACGGATGGGCACTGATGTACTGTAATGTATGGTACTGATGGATGCCAATCAGTGCCAAACAATAATTCCTGCCAATCAGTGATGCCCATTGTGGGCACTGATTATCATCCATTGTGGGCACTGACTGGCATCTATTGTGGGCACTGATTGGCATTCCTGGTGGTCTAGGGTGGCATACCTGGTGGTGGGCATCCCTGGTGGTCTGGTGGCATCCCTGGTGGTCAAGTGTGGGCATCCTCGGGGGGGGGGGGGCTGCGCTGATAATCAATCAGCACAGACCCCCCTGTCAGAGAAGCAGCCGATCGTCTCTCCTCTACTCACGTCTGACAGGCACGAGTGAGGAAAAGCCAATCACCGGCTCTTCCCGTTTACATCGTGATCAGCCGTGATTGGACACGACTCATGAAGCCTATTTTCTTTGGGAGTGATTTCCATTGATATTAATTTTTGTTTTGTTTTGAATAAAGAACAATGCTTTAGAACAAAGACCGATGTGAGCTTTTGGTCGGAGGGTTAGGAGGGCCCTGCTTATAAGAGCTTACAATATAATAGAAGAGTTATAAACTCTTCTCCCTGCCTGTGAGTATTTATGTATACCGAGCCATGCATGGGCAGTTCGGTGTACATTTATAACACCATGTGGTGTAATGATATGACTTCCGTGTGCATGTGCAGGAGTGATGTCATCGCGGTCCTGCCAACCAAGCAGTTGAAGAGTCAGAAACCAAAGGGAAGACTAAGAGAAGATGGCAGCATCCCTGACCAATGTGAGCACTGACAGTGCAGGACTGGAGGGGATCATTTGCCATTCATGTGTGCCATAATGTGCTTATATGCTTATATAGCACATCATGCATACCTCACAACTTTATGAGATGGGAATGAGGGACACCTATCAGCAAAAGTATGCAGGCATATGACACACCCCTTGCCACGCCCCCTTAATTGCTTTTTTTTTTTACCACTACTATTCCTTTATATTGGCTTTTGGAATTTACAAATGCAGCAATTTAGAAATCAGATAAAAGGTTTAGCACTGGAAAACACTTGTGCATTTTATATACTATATAGATCAGACCAAAATGAGGGAAAATGAGGAGGAATGAGGGACAGAGGGACATTGCTCCAAATCATGGACAGTTGGGAGCTATGCATCATGGCTAAAAGCTCCTGGGGTCCAACTTAAAAAAAATTGGTTTATTGCACCTTAGGCTGGATTCATCTGACCTTGCCCCAACAATCAGCACCATGGGTTCTTCTAAGCAGTTGTCTAGAAAACTGAAACTGAAAATAGTTGACGCTCACAAAGCTGGAGAAGGCTATAAGCAGATAGCAAAGCGTTTTCAGATGTCAATATCCTCTGTTCGGAATGTAATTAAGAAATGGCAGTCATCAAGAACAGTGGAAGTTAAAGCAAGATCTGGAAGATCAAGAAAAATATCAGAAAGAACAGCTCGCAGGATTGTGAGAAAAGCAATTCAAAACCCACGTTTGACTGCACGATCCCTCCAGAAAGATCTGGCAGACACTGGAGTTGTGGTACACTATTCCACTATAAAGAGATACTTGTACAAATATGGTCTTCATGGAAGAGTCATCAGAAGAAAACCTCTTCTACGTCCTCACCACAAAAATCAGCTTTTGAACTTTGCAAATGAACATATAGACAAGCCTGAGGCATTTTGGAAACAAGTTCTGTGGACCGATTAGGTTAAAATAGAACTTTTTGGCTGGAATGAGCAAAGGTACGTTTGTAGAAGAAAAGGCAAAGAATTTAATGAAAAGAATCTCTGTCCAACTGTTAAGCATGGGGGTGGATCAATCATGCTTTGGGGTTGTATTGCAGCCAGTGGCACAGGGAACATTTCACGAGTAAAAGGAAAAATGGATTCAATAAAATTTCAGCAAATTTTGGATGGTAACTTGATGCCATCTGTGAAAAAGCTAGTTAAAGTTAAAGAGAGGATGGCTTCTACAAATAGATAATGATCCTAAACACACCTCAAAATCCACGGGGGATTACATCAAGAGGCGTAAACTGAAGGTTTTGCCATGGCCTTCACAATCTCCTGACCTCAACATTATTGAAAATCTATGGATAGACCTTAAAAGAGCAGTGCGTGACAGACAGCCCAGAAATCTCAAAGAACTGGAAGACTTTTGTAAGGAAGAATGGGCAAAGACACCTCAAACAAGAATTGAAAGACTCTTGGCTGGCTACAAAAAGCGTTTACAAGCTGTGATACTTGCCAAAGGGGGCAGTACAAGATATTAACTCTGCAGGGTGCCCAAACTTTTGCAGATGCCATTTTTTTGTTTTCTGTAATTTTGAAAGTGTAAATGATGGAAATAAAATCTAACTTTTTTTGACAGTTTTAGTGCTTTTTGCATTTTGCAGATTTGCACTACAGAACATGTTCCATAGGAAACCATGTTAAATGGACTGTAGTGCAAATCTGCAAAATCCAAAAAGCACTAAAACTGCATAGGTGTGAATCCAGCCTTAGATTTAAGCAGGCATAGATACAAAATAATTAAAGTGTATCTGGTTTAGGATATGAGCTGATTTGCCCAAAAGAATCCCATTTAGCTTCAGAAACTAAAACAAAGTGGTCTTTCATAGACTAAAGAACTAGAATTGTTCAATTGTTTTCTTTGATCAAATTATTTATTCACATGACTTGTTGTCTATCCATACTGTACATATATGGTGGCTCTTCTGCACAGGATCACATACAAAAACATTTAGAAGAATACATATTGACCTACATTTTTGGAGAAATTATTTTTTTTACATTTTTTTTATTGGATGTGTTTTATAGCAGAAAGTAAAAAAAAAATTTTTTTTTTTTCAAAATTGTCGGTCTTTTTTTGTTTATAGCACAAAGAAGAAAAACCACAGAGGTGCTCAAATACCACCAAAAGAAAGCTCTATTTGTGGGAAAAAAAAAGTTCATAAATTTTATTTGGGTACAGCGTCACACGTCCATGCAATTGCCAGTTAACATAGTGCAGTACCGCAAAATAGCCTAGTCACGAAGGAGGATAAATCTTCTGGAGGTCAAGTGGTTTAAGTATAACTAAAGGCACAATTTTTTTTTTTGAAGAGGATGGAGAGGGATTAGAACACCCATTTTTTTATTGCTCTCTGTGCCTCCCTTAGGGATAGTCATCCTCTCTATTTGTCCTGATTACCATTATCATTATCAAGTGAAAGTTAAAGAAAATCACAAATTTTGGGTTGTCCCCAGAAAAGTAATCAAGGGCAAATATTCCAATGGGGGGCACTAATTTTGGTGACCTGGGGGCCCAAGGAATATTCTTAATTTGCAAGGATCTCCTCTCACTTTCTGTTTTGGCTATGGGACAGGAAATTATGGAAAATCTCCCCAATGGGACACAGAAAAAAAAAAAAACATAACTGACAGGGATTATAACCCTTTCTTACTCCATCCAAAATTAAAGACATTAATGTTTTGCCTATAGTTTTACTTTAGAGATAAATTAAATTCAATGCAAAATGTTAGCCCATTTCCTGTTAATGGAGGCATTCTTTTTCAATATTATCTTGTCCAGTAACATGTACATAAAAATATTACTGTTTTTGAAATGACACAAGGGGTCGATATACTAAAGGCAAATAGACTGTTCACTTTGCAGAGAAAGTTGTACTTTGAATGAGAATTTTTCCCCAGATCTTAGTGAATGAGATGAAGCTCTGCTGACATCAATGATCCTAAAGCAAAAATGTTGTTCGTGTTTTCTTCCACATGATTGGGTATTTTTTGCAAAGCTTCACTTACCACATTCACTAAGCTATGGGGAAAATTATCTTGCAAAGTTCAACTTCCCTTGCAAAGTGAAAATCCTATTTGCCATTAGTAAATCAACCCCAGAGTGTCACCCTATTGACTATACACTAAATGACCAAAAGTCTGTGGACACCTATATGAGCTGGTTAGACATTCTATCCCAAAACCATAGACATTATAATGAAGCAGGGGCGGATCCAGGGGGGGCAACGGGGCAATTGCTCCCCCCGAGAAAATAATGAGCGGGTGAGCCGGCGGTTGACCAAGCAGCCGGCGGGTAACATTTGTTTTGCTGTCTGTGCCCTGTTCAGAAGATTTCACCTTACCTTCTGTCCCTATGACAATTGGATTTTGAAAATATTGGGGTGAGCGAGCGGACTGGCAGGCTGGTGAGTGAGCAATCATGCCCGCCGGGCTGGCGTGTGAGTGAGCGAGGCGAGCAGGCAGGTGTTGTCAGGAAGCCGCTCCCCTTCTGAATATGTGACTGAAGGGACATTGTGTCGCTGCCATCTTGGTACTCCCGAACTCGTCCACAGTAAGCCTAGTGTTATAAGTCGGCAAGCGGACATCTTTATACATCCACCAGAGTTATGCTTTTCACTGTTATTTTTAACAGTAAACTCAACTTATATTTCACAAAATAAGCTGAGTTTACTGTTAAAAATAACTGTGAAAAGCAAGACTCTGGTGGGTGTATAAAGATGTCCGCTTGCCGACTTCTAACTCTAGGCTTACTGCTGGCAAGTGGGGGTGTACCATGATGGCCGCAATGCCACATCACTTTGGTTGCATATTCTGATGAGTAGTGGCTTTCTGACATCATCTCTCACCCTGCATCACCACAGCAAAGCTTCTGACAGAACCCCGCCATCACTGTGCAGGCGTGGGTAGCAGAGATTACATTATCTCTCACTGCCTGCCCTGACTCTGGGACACAGCTACTGGCAAGTGACAATCCGCATCTTGTGGCAGGCGACATTGGCAGTGACAAATCTCATCTGGTGGCAGGGGATGTGGCAAGTGACATGGCAAGTGACAATCCGCATTTGGTGGAAAGCCGACAGTGGCAAGTGACACTCTGCATCTGGTGGCAGCCTAAGGTAGCAAGTGACACGCTCAGGGCTCCCACTGATTCTGCATTATGATGAGTGGAACTATTTAATTTTATATTACAATGTGATAATAGAAATAATGCGCTTCAATCATCCTGACACCATATCAACCATTGTGCCAGGATGATTGAAGCGCCAACACCAGCCATTGCCCCGACAAATTGCTGACAGTGCCCCTCCCGGGACTAGGCTCTGGATCCGCCCCTGTAATGAAGTTGCCACCCTTGCAGCTATAACAGCCTCTATTCTTCTGGGAAAGCTTTCCACAAGATTTTAGAGTGTGTCTGTGCGAAAACTTCTTCCACACCAAACTCATCATACCATTTGTGCACCTAAAAATAATCTGTTTCTACTGTTAACCAAATTAAAGGAGAAGAAAAGGAAAGTTCCGCTGATCTTCCTCCTTCCCCCCTCCTCTGCCTGTATTGCTGTTTTGGAGGTATTTTTTTTCTGGGAGTGGGTATCTATTTCTGGCCGGTACCTGCTCCCACTTCTGCTTGGCTTGCCTAAGCGAGCAGAGCAGAAGTTTGCTAAACCCCCTGCCTGCAACCTCCTGAGACATGTAATATATTCCAGGAGACTGCGGGACCATTCAGAAAGCGCAGCATATCTTGCACATACACAAAGTTAAGTCAGCTGTAAAACACCAGGAAGTTTACAGCTGGATTCCCACAATCAAGATGCCAGTGCTGGAGACCCGAAGAACTTTCCTGGGTGGATCCCTGGAGTGGTAAATGTCTGTATATTAAGAGTCAGTAGCTACAATATTTGTAGCTGCTAGCTTTTCATTTTCTTTTTCATAATCACCAGAGCTATTCTTTAAGCTAGAAGTCTGTATATAATATTGTAAGGAAATGTGGAATCCCTCTTTAAGGTTATTGCAAAGAAGTGTAGAGTTACCCTTTAAGATTTAATAATATTGTACAAAGATGTTTCTCTGTAGAAAATGTGTTTCTCACGGTAGCTTTTTCCTTTCTCACACTGGCGTGTTTACCAAAAAAAGTGTTTACCAGAAAATGCTGAGAACCTTGTCAAGGACATACATTGCGTGGAACATTCTTAAGCCCCATACACACGGTCGGATTTTTGCATGGATTCTGTCCGATCGGACAATGTTGTTGAAAAATCAGACCGTGTGTATGCACCATCGGACAGTGTACGTCGGATTGTCCGACGGACAAAGTCCTATCTCCTGCTGGATAGATTTTCCAACAACACGGTCCGATCACACCAAATCCGATCGTGTGTACGGTTGTCCGACGGACAAAGTGCTACGCATGCTCAGATCACATTACAAGACCAAAGTTATTGGCTACTAGCCTCTACGTAGTCCCGTCGTAGGCAACAAACGTCACCACGTTCAGAATGATCGGATTTTCCGACAACTTTGTCCGACTGTGTGTACGCAAAACCAACATCGGACAAACTATGACGGACATGATCCGACGGACCTGGTCCTCGGATAGTCCGAGCGTGTGTATGGGGCTTTAGAGTGAATTGTGACGTTGAGTCTGAAGGCAGAAATATTATGAATGTCTTGCAGATCAATATTGATTGTATAATAAAATGCTTGAATGTGATTGGTTGTTCATGGGGCGTTCCCCCTATGCAACCCCCCTTTTTAATTATTGCATATGCTCTGTAGAGCTGGAAATAAACGTATTCCTGATCAACCATATACTGTGTATGGTGTCTGATTACCTGTCCGGACAGAGAGAGAGTTTTTTCCATTGACCGTCAAAGTCCAGCTGAGGGAAAGAGGGGCTGATACAGAGGACCTAAGAAATATTGCTTATTAACTTTCTCAAACCTTTATATCTGAAACTTCTTTAACTTTTTCTTTTTCTTGAGTAGAATGGTCTTCCTGCTCATCTGCTTCCAGTACTGGATGCACAGGCATACTCTCTGGATCAATAAGGATCTCATAAGGTACCATTGGATGCTTCCAAGAAGCCGGTGTAAAAACCTCCCATGGGTCTGCCTGGCCAAATGTTCCTAGGGTAGTGAAAAAAAACAAATTATACTCAAGATAAATCACTTTGTAGTTAGTAATGTTAACATCTGTTCATTTCCACATCTACTGTATAAGGTCTTTTACTGAAACTTTTTTTAGTACCGGGTGGTAATGTTCTGTTATTTTTCAAACAAAGATGATAATAATCATTCAAATTAAATTACAATTAGATATATAAAGTTATCCTTTATTTTAGTATTTCATAGAACTATGCTGGATAGTACTTCTAGTCGAATGATCTTAGAGGGGACATCTGTATATAATCCACACTACAGCTTGTTCCTCTCAGTTTCAAGGGTCAGAACCTTTAACTTTGGGGTGCTCATGGATCTTTGAACTAAACAGCTGTTTAGCAAAATAGCAAACCTGAAAACCCAAATAGAAGACTAATTTGCCTACATTAAAAAATTGTTGATGCCTCAGAAAATAAAGTGCGGCACTAGGAAGTAATAAAAAGCTATAAAAGCATTCCGATTTTTAGAAAATAGAGTGAGCAATATATTATATGCATTCAAGTTAGCAATGGCTCAATTCTAGAGTCTACAGTTTTACATGATTATTTTTGCATAGCAGAAGCCCTATGCAAGTTATTTATTTCTATGGGTTTATTGAGAATGACATATAGAGTTGGGTATAGCAAAGCATATCATCACCATTGCTTATATACAAGATTACGGCCAGCTAATTATAACAAGCGAGAAGGTCTAAAAGAAGCCAGCTTTCCAGATAATTTGCAAATGCTTCGGTACCTCTACTAGGTAATGCAGTTATTACTATACTCCAAGATTTTACATTAAAAATCCTCTCCCATAGGTTGGGTAAAAATAATTCTCTGCTTTGTAGTAGTTGCTTTGTAAAGTTTTTACATCTGCAGAGGACATTTTGTATAATCCCGTCTAGCTCTTCAGCTGATTAATGTATCTTCCTGGAATAGTGAATGCATGGTAGAAAAATTACAAACACAGTAAAAACTGAACAGTCTCTATTGATATCTGTATTAGAAACTATGTATCACAAGAAAGTGCACTGGCCCAATATAACCAATGAACCAAACCTACTGTATATTCTGACAACTGGCTGCAAAAAATACATACTTCAGCAGTAGCGGTGTGGTTTCTAAAGAAAGCTATCTACCAGTCATTTGCAGTACCTAGACCAGGGGTAGGCAACCCTCGGCACTGGTGCTGCAAGCGGCACACCACGCCTCTTTTGCTGGCACTCTACTCCCTTTCCATCAGCAGTGCAGAGAAGTGTCAGTGAGACACTAATGCATTCCAATTTCAGAACTCCCCACACCACATTGAGGGGGAGGCACTGTGCCCCCACACATTGTAATAGATGGGAAACATTGGTTCTCCAACTCTGCTGTAGTTGCGATCGTCAGGTTTGTGATGGGGAAGAGATTGGGTGCAATTCTGCTGGGAGGGGGGGGGGGTCCCTGTTTCCAGGAGGAGTAGGACTGTCTTGGCCACTGCTAAAGCCAATCACAGTCCTGCTAGCCCCGTCCACCATCTGGAGGAAGGTGACCCGCTTGGTTGCCACTACCAATCTCAGAAAGAAGGGATTTTACTGTGATTGAGAAAACCACAATCAGGTGACAGTTTGTGGAATTACTGTTGAGCTTCTGGGAACTTTGTTGAAATTATTCCTGAACCTTTGCGTCACTTACTACTGAACCCTGGCACTCTGTGTCAGTTTAAGCCACAGCCAGTATTCAGCGCAATGAAAATCACACACAGCCACTTTTTCTCAGCTGCGGGGGCCCAAATTATGATCCTGCACACAGGCCCACTGCTTTCAGAAAATACTCCTGACCTGAGCTCATCATTGCGGCATCCATTTCATATGCTTGTATGTGACATCACATACATAACACACGTGAACTGGATGCAAGAGCTGGATCAGCAGGATGAGTGTGCCAGGACAGGTAGACGTGTCTCATCTCTGCTTCCTTTCACCAACCTGCATATCGTGCATATCATAGATGAAACAAGGGTACAGCGGTGGAGCAGATGAGCAGGAGGCTATAGAGGCGGGGAAAATGAGCAGGAGGGGTTCAGAGGTGGAACAGAAGAGCAGGAGGGTACAGCGGTGGGGCAGATGTGCAGGGAGGTACAGTGTCGAAAGAGATGAGAAGGGGGTTCAGCAGTGGAAGAGATGAGAAGGCGGTTCAGCAGTGGAAGAGATGAGAAGGGGGTTCAGCAGTGGAAGAGATGAGAAGGGGGTTCAGCAGTGGAAGAGATGAGAAGGGGGTTCAGTGTTGGGCCAGATGAGCGGGGGGGGGGGGGGGGGGTAGAGCAGTGGGGCAGATGTGAAAGGTGTATTGGTGGGGCAGATGAGCAGGGGGTTACAGTGTTGGGGCAAGAGAGCAGGGAGAACAGTGGTGGGGCAGGAGAGCAGGGGGAACTGAGGTGGGGCAGGAGAGCAGGGGGTTACAGAGGTGAGACAGATGTGCAGAAGATACATTGGTGGGGCAGATGAGAAAGTGGGTTACAGTGGTGCGGCAGATAAGTTCAGGGTTATTACAGATGAGAAGGTGATTCAGTAGTGAGACAGAAGAGCATGGGGATACGACGGTGGAGCAGATGTGCAGGGAGGTACAGTGGTGGGGCAGATGAAAAAAGGGGTACATTGATGGGGCAGATGAGCAGGGGGGTTACAGTGGTGGGACAGAAGCAAAAGGGGGTACAGTGCAGTGGTGGGATAGATGTGCAGGAGGTACAGTGGCTGGAGGGATGAGAAGGGGGTGCAGCAGTGGGACAGAAAAGCAGGGGACCGACACCATTACTAGTAAAAAAAAATATATATATAAATAAAAATGCCATAAAACTATCCCCTATTTTGTAGACGCTATAACTTTTACGCAAACCAATCAATAAACGTTTATTGCGATTTTTTTTTTACCAAAAAATATGTAGAAGAATACGTATCGGCCTAAACTGAGGGAAAAATAGGTTTTATTATATATTTTTGGGGGATATGTATTATAGCAAAAAGTTAAAAATATTGCATTTTTTTTTTCAAAATTGTTGCTTTTTTTGTTTATAGCGCAAAAAAAATTAAAAATACCACCAAAAGAAAGCTCTATTTGTGTGACGAAAAGGACGCCAATTTTGTTTGGGAGCCACGTCGCATGACCGCGCAATTGTCAGTTAAAGCGACGCAGTGCCGAATCGCAAAAAGTACTCTGGTCTTTTGCCAGCCAAATGTTCGGGGGCTTAAGTGGTTAAGCTAGCTATTTGCAGCTGGATTTTCCTCCAATTCCTGCTGAATCAACTCAGTTTTGAGCTGTGAGTGGGCCTGTTGGCACTACCTGGCACGACAAAAGTCTATTTAAAGCGGTTGTATACCCACACAATTTGAAAAAAAAAAAAACCTGTAAGGCAAAAGGCATAATGAGCTAGTATGCACTGCATGCAGCATCCACGTTTTCATGAATGCAGCACCCTCCCTGTCATGAATGCAGCACCCCCCTGTCATGAATGCAGCACCCCCATTGTCATGAATGCAGCACCCCCATTGACATGAATGCCATCAGTGCAGCCTGATCCATGGCCATCTGCAGCCTTGGAGGAGACAGGAAGGGGGGCGGGACGAGCGCCAACATACAGGAGAAACTCCTGTTTTCTGAGGGGCCTCTTTAATAGAAAGTCCCGCCTCCTAGGATGGACAGAACAGTCGTCCAATGGCAGCACAGGAGAAGGGACTTGTCCGGCCCCCTCCCCTCCAAGGCAGCTAGCATATATATCTTTTGTGGCCCCCGGTGCTCAGGGATTTGTTGGGGGCCACAAAAGATATACATGTGAAAATTACCAGGCAGGCCATCCGAAACACGGGCCGAACTTTGGACATGCCTGATGTACTATATATAGGCAGCTACGATTACCATCAGTGAAGATTCCTCTATTCATGCTGTTTAGCATGGATGGGCAAATTTATTGACTTTTTCTCATTTAACCCAAGTGTATGGCCATGCACTATGCAATCTGATTGTACAGTCTCTGGTGCAATTTTTAAAATGGTCAAAACAAATAATATAAAGACGAAACATATCAATCCCGTTAGTTTGTATCCAGTCATTGAGGCCCTTGCACTACATCGTTGTTGGTAGATGTAAAGGAGATTGTACAAACAGACTTTATAGTGTACGGCCAGTGTTTTTCCCTGTTGCTTTATAGTAGTAGTGTTGTATGTTCCATTATAAGTGGGGACACTGTCTGATAGTCATTGTCATCAAATTGCCAAAGCATGACCGCTTGTTTTTCAGTCTTAGAGCCAACAGGGACAGATGCAGCATCATTCCCATGCTACATCCACCTAGTTAAAGTGATTGTAAGGGTTATTTTTTAATTTTTTTTTATTTTAAATAACAAACATATCATACTTACCTCCACTGTGCAGCTCGTTTTGCACAGAGTGGCCCCCGAACCTCGTCTTCTGGGGTCCCCCGGCGGCTCTCGCGGCTCCTCCCCACATCAGATAACCCCCTAGGAGAAGCGTTCTCCCGGGGGGTTAACTTGCAGGTGCGCTCCCGAGTACACCATGTGCGTCCACAGACACGAATGCCGGACTCGGCCCCGCCCCCTGGCACTTGCGTCATTGGATTTGATTGACAGCAATGGCTGCGCTGCTATCAATTTATCCAATCAAGAGCCGGGACCCCGTTGAGAAAGGGGGAGCGCATCTTCAGCGACAGAAATACAGGGCTCAGGTAAGTAAAATGAGGGGGGGGTGCTGGGGGGGGCGGTCACCGCCAGGTGTTATTTCACCTTAATGCATAGGATGCATTAAGGTGAAAAAAACACAAGGGTTTACCATCCCTTTAACCTCCTTGCGACCGCCGGCTGTCAAATGACGGCCAGGCGGCGCAGCTCTCGTGGTGGGAGGGCGTCATATGACGTCCTCCCCTTCTGTGCACTCCAGGGAGCGCGTGCTCTCGCCGTGTCACAGGGCACCCGACGCGCATGCCCATCGGCCGCGATGTCCGCTGGGCACCCACGATTGCCCGGTAACACAGCGGGACCGTGGATCTGTGTGTGTAAACACACAGATCAACGGTCCTGTCAGAGGAGAGGAGCCGATGGTGTGTTCTCTGTACAGAGAAACACCGATCGGTCTCCTCCCCTTGTGAGTCCCCTCCCCCCACAGTAAGAATCACTCCCAGGGAACATAATTAACCCCTCCCCGCCCCCTAGTGGTTAACCCCTTCACTGCCAGTGTCATTTATACAGGAATCCATGCATTTAAATAGCATTGATTGCTGTATAAATGACAATGGTGCCAAAAATGTGTCAAAAATGTCCGATGTGTCCGCCATAATGTCGCAGTCACAATAAAAATCGCTGATCGCCGCCATTACTAGTAAAAAAAAAAAATATTAATAAAAATGCTTTAAAACTATCCCCTATTTTGTAAACGGTATAACTTTTGCGCAAACTAATCAATAATCGCTAATTGCGATTTTTTTTTTTACCAAAAATATGTAGAAGAATACGTATCGGCCTAAACTGAGGAAAAAAAATGTTTTTTTATATATTTTTTGGGGATATTTAGTATAGCAAAAAGTAAAAAATATTGTTTTTTTTTTAAATTTGTCGCTCTTCTTTTGTTCATTGCGCAAAAAATAAAAAACGCAGAGGTGATCAAATACCACCAAAAGAAAGCTCTATTTGTGGGGAAAAAATTATAACAATTTCATTGGGTACAATTGTCATTCAAAGTGCGTCAGCGCTGAAAGCTGAAAAATGGCTTGGTCAGGAAGGGGGTGAAAATGCACTGTACTGAGGTGGTTAAGTATTATTTCTAATAGAAAAAAAAAACAAGAAAACACAAAACTTCTCCTTCAAACATGTATTGCAATGTATGTGAACTAAGGGTTCATCCAGAATTTTTAAGGTCAGTGAAAGCGGGCGCAGTGGCCAGGGAGGGAGTGTACTGACATTTGAAAACATTTTAGAGAGTGGAGTTTGCACAGGTTGCACTAAACGCACCAAATACCAAGGCCAGCTGGAACCATACAACAGACCATTCACAATAAAATAGGTATCACTCTAGGATGGCATAATCCAGCAGGTACCCGTCACTACACTGAATGGACTTGTGTACACTGGCACTGGACATGTTTTAATATCTGTGTTTCTTTTTCTGGCTACAAGAAAAGTGCATAATCAATGCTCTCTCTCTCTCTTTTTCCTCTCAGGACATTGCAGCAGCAGTGGGAGCCTTTGGCTCTTGCTGCTGTCAATCAAATCCTGTGAGGAGGGAGCAGGGGGTGGGGCCGAGGCACTTTGTTTGTGTCAATAGACACACACAGCCCCCTACTTGGCATCGAGCCCACACAGTGCCCGCATAGCAAGCGGCTTGCTATGGGGGCACTCAGAAGGGAGGAGTAGCCAGGAACACTGGCAGGGGACCCCAGAAAAGGGGGATCTGGGCTACTCTATGCAAAAACATTGCACAGAGCAGGTAAGTATAACATGTTTATTATTTTTAAAATATGAACCTTTAGAGTCAATTAGAGAGGCTTCTCTTGTGCACAGCACTGGATCGAGATCAGGCTCAGGTAAGTATAAGGGGGGTTGGGGGAGAAGCTGATCATGGAGGGTTTTTTACCTCAATGCTGAGAATGCATTAAGATAAAAAAAAGTCTTTACAGCCACTTTAATTACCAAAAACAACACACAATGTTCTTGACATTTAATATATTAATACACATAAAAATAAATTGATTAAAAATGCATTCCTTTAACCAAATTATTATGCGTGGGAGAACTAATAGATTCAATAAATCTCTTCTTAATTCTCATACAATATTAATGAATGAAAATGTAACAGTCTCACCCATTACAAACAAAGGAGAAGGTTTTCTGTCCCTGAGACTGCTGCTGTACACCAAACCTCTCTATGCCCATGGTGAGCTTACAGAGATTGCATGTATTCATTTATTAAAGGGGAGTTCCAGGCCTTTTAAAAGTCAGCAGCTACAAAAAGTGTAGTTGCTGACTTTTAATAAACAGACACTTACCTGTTCCACAGTCCAGCGATGTGGCCAAACGGGGTGTCACTCCTCTCCCCCTCCTCTTCGCCGGCGCCTCCATTGCCACTCAGGGCCCCCGGCCGTGACAGCTTTCGGCTTCACGGCCGGGCACGCACGGCGCATGCACGAGTCGCACTGCGCTCCCGGAGTGAATAGGCGATCTCCTGGGACCTGTCACGTGTCCCAGGAGATCGCCTAGAGGGAGGGGCCGCCTTAGACGAAGGGAGGAGTCGCCTAGGCGGTTCCTGGGCGGAAGGAGGAAGTGGGACAGGAAGTCCCCCTCCTAATGAAGCCCCCACTCCCCCCCCCCCCCCCCAAAAAATGACATGCCAAATGTGGCATGTAAGGGGGTGAGGAATGCTTAAAGCGGAAGTTCCATTTGTGGGTGGAACTCCGCTTTAATATTGTATTATCATTAAGTGGGTTTATTCATTTTTTGGTCTTATTGATTTCATTTATTTAATACATTCATTTCTCGGTGAAGTCATTAAAGCTGAACTCCAGGAATGATCTTATTTTTAAACTTACATAGGCCCAGCTTGGCTGCATCTAATCTTTCAAAGTTCACATACCAAGAGATGCCGGTGATGTCGAAATTTAAAGTAGAATCGTATGCTACATACATCCAGTGTTCTCTTCCTGGTGCTGCTTCAATTACTTGCCTTCTGTATACTGAACACAAGGGACCAGTCACTCAGCATCTCTGCCGTTCAGAAAACATCTTACATTGTTTTTAGGCTGGGTTCACACCATTGCGCATTGAATGCGGGTTCCCCGCATCCAATTCACAATGGCAGGAGATTTTGACCGGCTCTCTATGGAGCCAGTTCATACATCTCTGCAGCGGCTCCGGTACGAATTTGCACAGGAGCCCTGTGCGTCTTTTGGTCTGTTTTCAGGTCCGAATTCAGCCCAAAATTCGTGCTGAAATCGGACCTGAAACAGTGAACCAGGACGCACCGGATCCCTGCTGGGAGCCGCATGTGGCGATGGTGTGAACCCAGCCTCAATGAATACAAGGTGTTCTCTCACTGGATGGAACAGAGAGGAGGGTCAAATGACATCACAATCATCACTTTGTTCAATGAGAGAATGCCTTGCAGTGTTTGTAAAAATACAAGATTTTCTCAGAATGGTAGAGGTGCCAAGCAACCTGCTGTGTTCGGTATACAGGTGGCAAGTCTGGCTGTACAGTGCATCCAGAAAGTATTCACAGTGCTTCACTTTCTCCACATCTTGTTATGTTACAGCTTCCAAAATGGATTAAATTCGTTATCGTCCTCAAAATTCTATAAACATTCTACATAATGACAATGTGAAAGAAGTTTGTTTGAAATCTTTGCAAATTTATTAAAAATAAAAAATGAAAAAAATCCCATGTACATAAGTATTCACAGCCTTTGCTCAAAACTTTATTGAAGCACCTTTGGCACTAATTACAGCCTCAAGTCTTTTTGAGTATGAGGCTACAAGCTGGAGAAAGAAAAAAGGAGGTTGGGACTTTGAATGAGATGCAAACAAAAAAAAAGAGATTGCTATTGTGTAGAAGCACACTAATAACCAATATATGTATATATATAAGTAAAATCATGCCATTTTCTTTTTTTGTTCAAATCTCATTTAAAGTCCCTACCTCCTTTTTTCCTTCTCCACAAAAATAGAGATGGAAGCACTAAGCCTTATAGGCTACACCAGTAATGTATTTAGGTTTTTTGCTGCCCTAGGACTGACTAAACTCGTATACCCCCTAATTTAAATATGACCCACCCCTTCCTGTCAAGGCCACACACCTTGCCATTTAAGACCTGCCCTGAAATGTTCTGAGGGTCGGGGGGGGGGAATGCATTCCCTTAATTTGCATAGATTTCCTCTCACTTCCTGTTTGGCTCTGGGGCAGGAAGTGAAGGGCTATCTCTGCAATGGGACAGGGATGGTAAAAAAAAAAAATAAACTGACAGGGGCTATAACCCTCCCTTACTCTGTCCAGAATGAAAAAAAAAATGTTGCCTATAGTTCTACTTTAAGCATACATTTCTGATAATTTTATGGAGAGGACTAAGAAGATATAACCATGCCAATGGTGCAGCAGAAAACATAGCACAGTGAGGAAGGTTTGTGGTCCAGGATGATGAGAGTTGCACAGTTGCAGAATCCCGGCCGCAGTGTGGACACTTTATGGGGACGCTAGACTAATTTGCCTCTCAGACCAGTCTGCCCCATAAGACTGGTGCTACACTGTTAGCGACACAAGCCAGTGGGGACTCTTTCCGTGCTGGTAGGCCTAGGCCAGGATACAGCGTTTGGCTACATGCTTCATTTAAAGTCCTACAACCTTCCTTTGATGCTACAAGCTTGGCACACCTATTTTTTGGCAGTTTCTCCCATTCTTCTTTGCAGGACCTTTCAGGCTCCATCAGGTGGGAGGATGGGGAGCGTCGTGCGCAGCCATTTTCAGATCTCTCCAGAGATATTCAATTGGGTTCAAGTCTGGGCTCTGGCTGGGCCACTCAAGAACATTTACAGAGTTGTCCTGTAGCCATTCCTTTGTAATTTTGGCTGTGTGCTTAGGGTTGTTGTCCTGTTGGAAGATGAACCTTCGCCACAGTCTGAGGTCCAGAGCGCTCTGGAGCAGGTTTTCATCAAGGATGTCTCTGTACATTGCTGCATTCATCTTTCCCTCGATCCTGACTAGTCTCTCAGTTCCTGCCACTGAAAAACATCCCCCCAGCCTGATGCTGCCACCAACATGCTTTACTGTAGGGATGGTATTGGCCAGGTGATGAGCGGTGCCTGGTTTCCTCCAGACATGATGCTTGCCATTCAGGCCAAAGAGTTCAATCTTTGTTTCATCAAACCAGAGAATTTTGTTTCTCATGGTCTGAGAGTCCTTCAGGTGCCTTTTGGCAAACTCCAGGTGGGCTGTCATGTGCCTTTTACTGAGGAGTAACCACTCTTTCATACCGCCCTGATTGGTGGAGTGCTGCAGAGATGGTTGTTCTTCTGGCAGGTTCTCCTCTCTTCACAGAGAAACACTGGAGCTCTGTCAGAGTAACCATCAAATTATTGGTCACCTCCCTAAAGCCCTTCTCGCCCAATCGTTCAGTTTGGCCCTCTCTAGGAAGTGTCCTGGTGGTTCCAAACTTCTTCCATTTAGGGATGATTGAGGCCACTGTGCTCTGGATGATTGAGGCCAATTTCTCTGTACCCATCCCCAAATCTGTACCTCAATACAATCCTGTCTCGGACGTCTACAGACAATTCATTTGACTTCATGGCTTGGTTTGTGCTCTGACATGCACTGTTAACTGTGGGACCTTATCTAGACAGGTGTGTGCCTTTCCAAATCATGTCCAATCAACTGAATTTACCACAGCTGGACTCCATTCAAGTTGTAGAAACATCTCAAGGATGATCAGCGGAAAACATGATGCACCTGAGCTCGATGTTGAGTGTCACGGCAAAGGCTGTGAATACTTATGTACATGTGAATTTTTCATTTTTTATTTTTAATAAATTTGCAAAGATTTCAAACAAACTTCTTTCACGTTGTCATTGTGGGGTATTGTTTGTAGAATTTTTAGGAAAATAATGAATTTAATCCATTTTGGAAAAAGGCTGTAATGCCCTGTACACACGGTCGGAAATTCCGACAAAAAATGTCCGATCGGACCATGTTATCGGAAAATCCACCCATGTGTGGGCTCCATCTGACTTTTTCCGTCGGAATTTCTGACTGAAAAAATTTGAGATCCTGCTTTTAAATTTTCCGACAACAAAATCCGATCAGACCTTTTCCGATCTTGTGGAAAGAATTCCGACGGACAAAGTGCCACTCATGCTCAGATCAAACTATGAGACCAAAGCTATTGGCTACTAGCCTCTACGTAGTTCCGTCGTACGTAACAAATGTCACCACGTTCGTAATTATCGGATTTTCCTACAACTTTGTCCGACCATGCGTATGCAACACCAGTTTCGGACAAAATTCGTTGGAAAAAATCCGACGGATTTTGTGGTCGGAATTTCCGACCGTGTGTATACGGGGGCTTACATAGCAAAATGTGGAAAAAGTGAAGCAATGTGAATACTTTCCAGATACACTGTATTTAGCACAGGCTACTATAGTGAATTTCTGCATTTCCTAACAGCCCTCCGGATGTGAGCTATGAAGGATTAGATGTAACCAAGCTGGTATAATGTAAGTTTAATAAAAGGTAATTTCTGGAGTTTAGCTTTAAGAAATGTTGAGCACATTGTCTATTGTTCATTTATTTAGCAACAATTACATTAAAGACTAACTTACCATGAGCTTTTGCTGCCTTCTCTTTGTGACTGCTATGCAAGACTGCTATGCAAGACTCAAGTAAACTACAGCTAAAGATGGTGGTTATCTAAGGCTTATGACAGAGATGAAGAGTTAAGAAGGTGGGAGTGCAAGGAAGATGCTGGTACCCCAAGGCAGGCATTAAACATGTATTTCAAAACAGAAAATATAGTACTAGTGGTGGGCAATGAAGCTTATTATTTATTACAGGATGCTGTTGCACCATAATGTTTTCTTATGACACCAGTACTTTAAATTGTTCTTTGATTTGTTTATAAGTGATCTTTTCTATGTTGATTTATGGTTTAAGGCTGAACTCAGGCAGATCAGAACCGAAAGAAATTATTGGAGTTAAGACCCAGAATTTGATATATAATCAGCACCTTGCAGGGGGCTGTGCTGTGTGACACAGCTGTGAAGATATACAGTAGATGGAGAAAAATACAAATCCTTCGGCAAGTAAATCAGCTCTCAAATATATATTTTATGTGTGTGTTTTCTGGGAGTTCGGCTTTAAACATACCGCATGCTGCAGTTTTGATCCAGCTGTGTTCCATTTTTTAATATTGTAGCTAATGAAAATCAAATAAAAAATACAGGTTCTACCTTCATTCTTTATTTAATCAGTTTAAAGAGCAACTGCAGTCTTCTCACATAATCTGATCTGAATACTTTGAAGTGCAAAGGAGGGATTTAGGGTCTTTAAGACCCCCCATCCCTCCATAAAGAGTACCTGTCACCACCTATTACTGTCACAAGGGATGTTTACATTCCTTGTGACAGCAATAAAAGTGATCACATTTTTTATTTTTTTTTAAAACACAATTTCATAATATAAAAATAAATAAGAAAAAAAAAGAAATTTCAATCCGCCCCCGTCACCGCAAGCATGCGCAGCAAAGAAAACGCATACGGAAGTCACGCCCGCATATGTAAACGGTGTTCAAATCACACATGTGAGGTATCGCCGGGATCGTCAGAGCGAGAGCTATAATTCTAGCATTAGACCTCTGTAACTCTAACCTGGTAACCGTAAAAAAAAATGATCGCCTATGGAAATTTTTTAGGTACAAAAGTTTGTTGCCATTCCACGAGTGCATGCAATTACAAAGCGTGACATGTTTGGTATCTATTTACTCGGCATAACATCATCTTTCACATTATACAAAAAAATTGGCATAACTATACTGTTTTGTTTTTTAAAATTCATGAAAGTGTCCCTTTTCCCAAAAAATTGCGTTTAAAACACCGCTGCACAAATACCGTGTGATATAAAATATTGCAACCACCATTTTATTCTCTAGATTCTCTGATAAAAATATATATATAATGTTTGGGGGTTCTAAGTAATTTTCTAGCAAAAAATAGGAATTTTAACTTGTAAACACCAAATGTCAGAAATAGGCTTATAAGGTATTTACTGGTAAAAAAAAAATTGTTTTACTATCCAAAGTTAAAACGACAAGGGCAGAAGATTTAATAGATTGGAATTTGAAAAAATGACTGAAGGTCCGCTTTAATTTAGTTTTGTGCAATAGCTAGCATAACAATAACTAGAATAAGAGGGATTCAAAATTAAAATTAAATTAGATAAAATCGCAAAGTGTATTTTAAAGCATTACAAAATAAAATGTAGGATTGGTTAGAGAAGGATTACAATTGTGAGAGATAGTTTGCATCTTGTTTCAGGATTTATTCTTGTTTTATTAACATTGATTTAAAGCATCCATGTAATGGCTTTTTCTGATACCGACCCTCTGATTTTTCCATTGCGGCAGTTGTTGCTTTTCACATTTTATGTCTGTTCCAATCTTAAGTTTTTTGTTAGGTCATTGGCTGACCTGAGATGTTATTTCCTTGCTTCTGCTAAGTGGTTTTATATTATTTGAAAATTTTTAATAGCTGAAACTTTGAGCTCAGCCACATTACCTATGCCTATATACTATATGTCAATGAACTTTGGTTTTGAGTTCAACAAAAGGATTTACAGAGTCTCTAATATAACATGAACTCTAAAAATGAAACATTTTGTTATATCTTTATGATAAGTGCAAAAAAATGTTGATTCTTGATGTACAAATTTCCTCAAGTGTTACCAACCCTGCTCAGTTCAGCTCAATGGATTACAGAACTTTCCACTTATGGAGATGACAAACGCGGAGTGGATGACTGGGAAAAGAGTGGGTGAATAGGGTAATAGTGGGGGAGAAGAATGTATTTAATACAGTTGCCTTCTCCCTGTCACTTATAACCACATTTCCCTGATCATCCTTTGTGGAGCCAATATGTTCTTCTGTCCCAGCCTTTTTACTATTAGTATATTTGAAAAATGTTTGGGTATTCTTTATATTATCCTCAACAATGTGGTAATCTATTTTAGCTGCCCTTATCGCTCGCTTGCATTTCTTATTGCATTCTCTTTAGTTTTGGAATGCCAGTGTTGATCTTTCTGCCTTAAATGTATAAAGGACATTTTTTTCTCATTAATAAGCCTTTTTATGTCGCAAATTAGCCACCCAGGTTTGTTTTTATATTTGTTGCCCATGTTGCCATGTCATTAACCACTTCGCGCCGGAGGGCCGTCCTGGGACATCCTTGACTTTGCAGGGGTATATCTGAATGATGCCTGCAGCTACAGACATTATTCATATATCGGCTTTTCAGCCGGCAATTCCCTGCACCATAAGAATGATCCTAGCTGCTGTTCCACCGCTTGATCATTCTTACGGGCAGCAGGAAGGGACGTCCCCCCTCCCGCCGCCCTCCAGTGCTTCTTCCGACTCACCGCTTCCATCGGTGAGTCGGACACAGGATCCGCTGGCCCCCGGATGGTGATCATAGAGATTTCCGGCAGACCAGATGGTCGCCGGAGTCTCTATGACCGTTCGGAGGCCGGGCGCGATGTTAAAAATTCAAAAAAGGCTTCGCCTCGGCTGGGAAGCCGTGATCGTTTTTTAAATTTTTTTATTTTAGGCTTCCCAGCCTAGAGGTGAGATGTGGGGTCTTATTGACCCAATATCTCACTGTAAATAGGCCCGATCATGCCATATTCCTATTACAAGGGATGTTTACATTCCTATTACAAAGTAATCAAATTCGCCTATGGGGATTTTTAAACACCAAAGTTTAGCGCCATTCCACGAGTGCGTGCAATTTTGAAGTGTGACATGTTGGGTATCTATTTAGTCGGCGTATCTTCATCTTTCACATTATGCAAAAAAATTGGGCTAACTTTACTGTTTTTTTTTTTGTTTTTTTTAAGGATGAAACTGTTTTTTTCTCTGAAAAAAACATGTTCGAAAAATTGCTGCGCAAATACCGTGCGAGATAAAAAGTTGCAAATTGTATTCTCTAGGATCTTTGCTAAAAAAACATATAAAATGTTTGGGGGTTCTATGTAATTTTCTAGCAAAATATTTATGAATTTTACATGTAGGAGAGAAATGTCAGAATTGGCCCGGGTGTGAAGTGGTTAAAGTGGAGCACCACCCAAAAGGGGAAGCTCCACTTGTTTGCCTCTTCCTGGTTTTGATAGGTACCCGCTCCCATTTACAGCTGACTTTTCCGGGGTAAACTCCTCACTGAGGCCCCCTCCTTCTTCCCCCCACCGCTGGGCCATTCACAAAGATCAGCGCGCTTTGCGCATGCGCAGTAGCAAACCGGCAAGGCTTCACTGATGGTTTCCCTTAGCTGAGATGGCAGTGGCAGCACCCGAGAACCGATTGAAAAATCTGGCCAGGTAAAGACCCCGCTGAATTCATGGACAGGTAAGTGTCCTAATATTAAAAATCAGCAGCTACAGTATCTGTAGCTGCTGACTTATTTTTTTTTTCTGAAGGAGCCTGGAGCTCCACTTTAAAGCACTTCCACTTTTCTTGATTGTTCTTTGTTTTAATTCGATCCCATTAAGACTCCTTTCACACTGGAGGCATTTTTCAGGTGCTTGCAGGACGTTAGAAAAAGTCCTGCGAGCAGCATCTTTGGAGCGGTTTAGGAGTGGTGTATATACCGCTCCTCCATCGCCTCTGCCCATTGAAATAAATGGGCACAGCTGCCGAAGCGCCTGCAAAGCGCTTTTCGGGCGCATTTAACCCTTTCCTCAGCCACTAGTGGGGGTTAAAAGCACCCCACTAGCGGCCGAAAAGCACCACTAAAACTACGGTAAGGCGCCGCTAAAACTAGCGGCGCATTACCGCTAACACGGTCGCACAGCTTAGTAAAGTTGGCTGAAATGTTGTGTTTTTGTCTTATACTCGTATCTCCTTTTCCTGTAATTTATGGCAAATGTAAATACTCTGTGATCATTTCCTAAATTATGCCTATTTCCAAATCTGTAATCAGTTCTGTGTTATTTAAAATTAGAAGGTTCAGCAGAGCATTTTTCTAGCTGTGGCTCCCACAATTTGACTCATGAAATTGTCCTCCATCTCCTTCAAAAAACGACAAGCCTTAGTTTAGTGCGTAGTTCTGTCTACCCACTCAATATCAGGATAGCAGAAGTCCTCTATGATTATAATACTGCCCTACCTCCCCTCCATGTCTGACTGTGAAAGCAGATTGGTCTCTTCCTCCTCCTTAACGATAGAGGACCTATAGCATACACCCACAATTCATTTCCTGTTTGCTTCACCCCTTTAAAGCTCCAGCCACAAAGAGCCATCAATAGCCCCGTTAGCAATGTCATTCCTCAGATTCATCATTCACTAGGTTAAGATAGCAATTCCCTGGCTGTAAAGGATAAGAGGGTTCAGTTTCATTTTAATAGAGAACAGCACAGAATAACTGTTACTAAATCTCATGAAGAGTCACAAAGAACATGACTGATCTACTGTATATATATCAATATTTTATATTATACACATAGTATTGTATATAAGAAAACCAAAACCCATTTACCTATAAATTCTCCATTTAGGCTCCAGAGCCTCACTGCGCAGTCTAAGGATGATGACAAGATTACTTTATCTTCATCTATCACTTCCAACCTGAGAAATAAATTATTATGAAACATATGGTATATGCGCTTATATAAACCTTTGCATCCACAGCACAAAAGGTTAAATTCATAAAACTTTGTGCCAGTATAAGGATCTAAATTTACAGCCATCCTTAATAATATAAAAGCTAGGTTAGAGTTTTGTTTTCCCGCCACAGTTTACCATTATATTTAGGATAATGCCTTAGTCATAATTTTGTTTTACCCATGGGGGATTCTGCCACCAGTAGTTCTCTTAATTCCTCCACCTCTCTGCAGGCCCATCCGATTGTAAGAAGATTCCAGTGCAACCTCCTGATTGGTAACTCCCTCTGATCAGATTTGCCTGTCTTTCAATTTTCAGCAGCCCCCTACAGTCCTCCTCCCACAGAGCCTCGCTGTTCTCCTACCAGTTCTCAGAGAACATGTACTCCCTCCAGCCACTTACTTGAAGGGGGAGAGGCAGTGGGACACTGGGGGAAGCACAAAGGCAACAGCCTTCCCCCATGCCCCACAACCAAGTCTGCTCCTAAGCTATCATCCGATGTTGCAGAATCTCTGGCACTGTAATCAGGCCAAGGGACATGTACAGAGGCTGGCTGGCAGCATTTCTGTATCTGCTGCTTAGTGCATCCTACCCCTCTGCATCATCATCACCCCCCCCCCCCCCCCAGCACTTTCAGGCAGCTCCCTATCACCCAGCCCCTCCTTCGGTAATATCATCCAGCCTCCTTCTCCCACTATCACCAAACCCTTCTGTCCTGTTCTGCCACTATCACCCAACCCTTCTGTCCTGTTCTGCCACTATAACCCAACCCTTATGTCCTGTTTTCCCACTATCACCCAACCCTTCTGTCCTGTTCTCCCACTATCACCCAACCCTTCTGTCCTGTTTTCCCACTATCACCCAACCCTTCTGTCCTGTTCTCCCACTGTCACTCAACCCTTCTTTCCTGTTCTCCCACTATCACCCAACCCTTCTGTCCTGTTCTCCCACTATCACTCAACCCTTCTGTCCTGTTCTCCCACTATCACCCAACCCTTCTGTCCTGTTCTCCCACTATCACCCAACCCTTCTGTCCTGTTCTCCCACTATCACTCAACCCTTCTGTCCTGTTCTCCCACTATCACCCAACCCTTCTGTCCTGTTCTCCCACTATCACCCAACCCTTCTTTTCTGTTCTCCCACTATCACCCTACCCTTCTGTCCTGTTCTCCCACTATAACCCAACCCTTCTGTCCTGTTCTCCCACTATCACCCAACCCTTCTGTCCTGTTCTCCCACTATCACTCAACCCTTCTGTCCTGTTCTCCCACTATCACTCAACCCTTCTGTCCTGTTCTCCCACTATCACTCAACCCTTCTGTCCTGTTCTCCCACTATCTCCCAGCCCTTCTGTCCTGTTCTCCCACTATCACCCAACCCTTCTGTCCTGTTTTCCCACTATCACCCAACCCTTCTGTCCTGTTCTCCCACTATCACCCAACCCTTCTGTCCTGTTTTCCCACTATCACCCAACCCTTCTGTCCTGTTCTCCCACTGTCACTCAACCCTTCTTTCCTGTTCTCCCACTATCACCCAACCCTTCTGTCCTGTTCTCCCACTATCACTCAACCCTTCTGTCCTGTTCTCCCACTATCACCCAACCCTTCTGTCCTGTTCTCCCACTATCACCCAACCCTTCTGTCCTGTTCTCCCACTATCACTCAACCCTTCTGTCCTGTTCTCCCACTATCACCCAACCCTTCTGTCCTGTTCTCCCACTATCACCCAACCCTTCTTTTCTGTTCTCCCACTATCACCCTACCCTTCTGTCCTGTTCTCCCACTATCACCCAACCCTTCTGTCCTGTTCTCCCACTATCACCCAACCCTTCTGTCCTGTTCTCCCACTATCACTCAACCCTTCTGTCCTGTTCTCCCACTATCACTCAACCCTTCTGTCCTGTTCTCCCACTATCACTCAACCCTTCTGTCCTGTTCTCCCACTATCTCCCAACCCTTCTGTCCTGTTCTCCCACTATCACCCAACCCTTCTGTCCTGTTCTCCCACTATCTCCCAGCCCTTCTGTCCTGTTCTCCCACTATCAGCCAACCCTTCTGTCCTGTTCTCCCACTATGACCCAACCCTTCTGTCCTGTTCTCCCACTATCACCCTACCCTTCTGTCCATGTCTGAATGGATACACTGGTGCCCACATAGCAAGCTGCCTGCTGTGGGGACACTCAGCAGGAGGGAGGGGCCAAGAACCCCAGCCAGGGACCCAAGAAGAGGAGGATCCGTCCTGCCCTGTGCAAAATCACTGCAGAAGAGCAGGTAAGTATAACATGTTTGTAATTTTAATAGAAAAGAAAACAAGACTTAACAATTACTTTAAGTATACTAATCAGGATCACAGCTCTTTCACAAAGAAACTGTGAAGTTTCCATTTGCCAACAGAAGGCAGCTGATGCATATCTGAGTAGGCAGTGTTTATAACAGATTTTGAGCTAGACTGCTTTGACAAGGAACACAAATGTCTCCCACTTTTAAAATTATATACATGGACATAATCCAAGAAAAAAGATTATTATTATTAGAGCAACACCAACCCAGTCATCAGTTGGCACAAATCACATTTATAAGTCCATGCAAATGTTGGAAATGATTTTCGAAAATGCAGCTTCGTTTTCTGAAAAATCTAAAATGATTATTCCTATTGTTACGCACACTACTAATAACAGTGGGTGCATTTAACCAAATTGTTTCAACATTCATAGTGTAAGTAAGCCCTTACAGCCAATCAGAAAGCAGCATTCAGCAATTTAAAGGTTTTTGGACACATTGGATTCATGTGAATGCGTTTCTGATAGACTTAAGTGCATTACCACACACTGCTTTGCATGTTTGTTAAACCACTTCCGGACTGGCTCACGCCGATATACGTTGGCACCTAGCTGCCATAACCCCAGTATCCTTTTCTTCAGTGAGCGGTCCTGTTTCTGATAAAAGTGGTCTCTGCAGTGGATTTTCCGCAAGATCACTTTTATCTGCAGCGCGATAGGCCCCCCCTCCCGCCGCTCTCCGGAGCCGCTTACTGGAGACGTCAGTAGTGGCGGAGGTGATCGGGTCCTCTTCCTGGCTTGGTATGGAGACGAGCGAGGGAAAGACAGCCCCCACCCATCTCTATACCATTGCAGAGCAGTACCGAGACCGTAGCTCTTAAAGCAACATTTTTTTAAAATATTTTTTTTAAAATGACATTTATTTTTTATTTTTATTTGTTATTGCATTTTAGAGTAAATATGAGATCTGAGGTCTTTTTGACCCCAGATCTCATATTTAAGAGGTTTCTGTCATGCTTTTTTTCTATTACAAGGCATATTTACATTCCTTGCAATAGGAACAAAATGTTTTTTTTTTTTTTTTTTAAAGAACAGTGTAAAAATAAAAAATAAAAAATAAAAGGTAAAATAAATAATAATAAAAAAAAATGTTTTTAGACGCGCCCCATCCCGCCAAGCTCGTGTGCAGAAGCGAACGCATACCTGAGCAGTGCCCACATATGAAAACGGTGTTCAAACCACACATGTGAGGTATCGCCGCGATCGTTGGAGCCTCCTCTGTAACTCAAAACATGCAACCTATAGAATTATTTAAACATCACCTATGGAGGTTTTTAAGGGTAAAATTTTGTCGCCATTCCACGAGTGGGTGCAATTTTGAAGCGTGACATGTTGGGTATCAATTTACTCAGTGTAACATTATCTTTCAAAATTGGGCTAACTTTACTGTTGTCTTATTTTTGAATTAAAAAAAGTGTATTTAAAAAAAAAAAAAAAAAGTGCTTGTAAGACCGCTGCGCAAATACGGTGAGACAGAAAGTATTGCAATGACCGCCATTTTATTCTCTAGGGTGTTAGAGAAAAAAAATGTATAATGTTTGGGGGTTCCAAATAATTTTCTAGCAAAAAAAAAAAAACAGTTTTTAACTTGTAAACAACAAATCTCAGAAAGAGGCTCGGTCCTTAAGTGGTTAAAGAGAAGTATGTTTTTTTTTTTTTTTTTTTTAGATTCATGCAAACCTAGGTGGATGCAGCATCAGACCGATGCTGCAGCTGTCCCCCCGGCATCTCTGCACTGAGAACTGAGTCACCGAACATCGCCGATGGCTCAGTTCTCACAGATTCCGGAGCAGAGTGATGCTGCCTGTCAGTCATCATCTCTCCTGCTCTGCTCATATATGCTCAATGGAGCACTGAGCTGTGGAGGGGTGGGGAACGGCCGTCTCAGTGGCTCGCTGAGATGCTGAGACTGCCATCAGCCAAGGCAGCTGACGGATCCAGACTTCCTAAGTCGGGATTACACGCTACCTCGACTGCCTCGCTAATAAACGGGTCACAGGAGTTCAAAACGAATTGCGCTACTATGACCCAGAGGAGAAGCCCAGCCTAAAAAGCTCAGGATGGACTTCTGCTTTAAGTGTAAGGCCCCTTTCACACTGGGGCGTTTTTCATGCGGTGCAGCGCTAAAAATAGCGCCTGTTCGGCGCATGAAAAAATCCTGCCCCTTTAACTCCAGTGTGAAAGCCGGCGGGCTTTCACACTGGAGCGGTGCGCTAGCAGGATGAAAAAAAAAGTCCTGCTAGCAGCATCTTTGGAGCGGGATAGGAGCGGTGTGTTCACCGCTCCTATACCGCTCCTTCCCATTGAAAAGAATGGGAGACTGCGGTAAAACCGCGGCAATACCGCCGCAAAGCGCCGCTACAGCGGCGCTCTGCGGGGGGTGTTTAACCCTTTTTCGGCCGCTCGCGGGGGGGTAAAACCGCACCGCGAGCGGGCGAAAACCGCGGTAAAAACGACGGTAAAGCAGCGCTAAATATAGCGCTGCTTTACCATCACCGCGGCTCACCGCCCCAGTGTGAAAGGGGCCTAACTCTCCAATATGCTTTTTTGCTTGAAGCAAGATCATCCTTTTGGATTACTTTCTAAAAATACTTAAAGTTAAACTATAGGAAAAAAATTTGTCTTTATTAGATATATTAACTTTGGTCAAAGTGTATCATTTTCGTGGTGCCAGACAGAAGGATAAGGACTCCAAAGGACCCATTCTGTGGAGGTTAGGATGGTTTACTAAAGGCAAATAGGCTGTTCACTTTGTAAGGGAAGTTGTACTTTTGCCCCAGAGCTTAGTGAATGACGTAAAGCTTTGCTGACTTCCATCATCCAATCATATGCAAGCAAAATTGTGTTTTTTTTAATTTTCCTTACACTTGATTGGCTATTATTTGCACAGTGAAACTTCATCACATTCACTAACTCTGGGGCATATTTGTTCCTTGCAAAGTGAACAACCTCTTTTCATTTAGAAAATAAGACCCAAAATCTCCCTATTTTTCAATCTTGAAGGTAGAAGGCTTCTCCATGGTATATGTATGTATAGGTTAAAAGATGGAATATCTTTCTAGAAAAAAGGGATTTTGCTTGATGGAGTGCCTCTCTTTAATTTCTAACCTGCAGAAGATAAAATGTAGGACTGGAGTATGACTGATTTATATGTGCAACAATTCTGCCTTTTCATAACTGACCCATAGCCAGGGCCGGACTTACCATAGGACTTGACTGGGCTCAAGCCCATGGGCCCCGCCTGTTTCCGTTTTCAATACCGTATCTTATTTACGTTTTAACCACTAGGCGTCCGCGCTATTGCCGAAAGACGGTTACTGCGCGGACACCAATTGCCGGGAGGGCGTCCCTGGATGTCCTCCCGTTTACTTCCCTAATGCGTGCTGCCGCGGGCATGCATCTGGGAAGTTCTGTGTTGGCTGTGTCCCTTGGTCACACCCAAGCACAGATCATGCTAAATGGCCAATCACAGGGGCCATTTAGCACTCGATCGTAGTGTCCAATGGGAGATGATCTCATATGTAAAGATCATCTCTCATCGCCGGCTCTCCCTCCTCACACAGAGACAGCGTGTGAGGAGGGAGAGCGAATGGCTGTAGCGTCAAGGTAAAAAAAAAAAGGGGAAAAAAAAGTGCTCGCAGTGCCATCTGTCAGTGCCACCTGTCCCCAGTGCCACCTGTCCCCAGTGCCACCTGTCCCCAGTGCCACGTATAAGTGCCATCTGTCATCAGTGCCACGTATAAGTGCCATCTGTCATCAGTGCCACCTATTAGTGTCATCTATCAGTGCCACGTATTAGTGCCATCTGTCATCAGTGCCACATATTAGTGCCATCTGTCATCAGTGCCACAT
Organism: Lithobates sylvaticus; assembly: GCA_028564925.1. Classification (NCBI taxonomy): domain Eukaryota; kingdom Metazoa; phylum Chordata; class Amphibia; order Anura; family Ranidae; genus Lithobates; species Lithobates sylvaticus. The sequence goes on along the minus strand of CM053027.1, from coordinate 542,634,764 downwards.
CAGTGTCACGTGTCATCAGTGCCACGTGTCATCAGTGCCACGTGTCATCAGTGCCACCTATTAGTGCCATCTGTCATCAGTGTCACGTGTCAGTGGCATCTGTCATCAATGCCACCTGTCAGTGTCAAGTGCCATCTGTTATCAGTGTAACGTGTCATCAGTGCCACGTATCAGTGTCATCTGTCATCAGTGTCATGTATTAGTGCCATCTGTCATCAGTGCCACATGTCATGAGTGCCATCTGTCATCAGTGTCACGTGTCAGTGGCATCTGTCATCAGTGCCATGTATAAGTGTCATCTGTCATCAGTGTCACGTATTAGTGCCATCTGTCTTCAGTGCCACGTATCAGTGTCATCTGTCATCAGTGTCATGTATTAGTGCCATCTGTCATCAGTGCCACGTGTCAGTGCCACATATTAGTGCCATCTGTCATCAGTGTCACGTGTCAGTGCCACGTATTAGTGCCATCTGTCATCAGTGTCACGTGTCAGTGCCACGTATTAGTGCCATCTGTCATCAGTGCCACATCAGTGTCACGTGTCAAGGTAGGGACAGAAAGTGACTCAAGCCCAGGGGCCCCCACCACCCTAAGTCCTGCCCTGCCCATAGCAGTTATCTAGACCATTTTGTTTTTCGTAAGATATACAGATATATTAAAAGAAGCATAGTATACAGTACTCACTCTGTGATCATGTCCACATGTGCTCTCCAGTGACATACAGCTGCAAAAGAAAACATGTAACTATTATGCATTAGTTTGACATTAAATAGGTAAAGCATGCAGCATCTACTGCATAGTCCCCTGCTAGATTCTGCATCAGAATATATGGAGGACCAACTACAGATAAACCAAGAATGTTAGCTGCTCGGATTAATTTAAAACTAGCAACAAAGAAAAGGTACGGGTGGGCAGGGCATTGTACAAAGAAATATAAAATGTCCCCCGTACACTCTCCATGTAGTCAGCACAAAGAACATTCTCAACATCTTAACCACTTCAGCCCCGGAAGATTTTACCCCCTTCCTGACCAGAGCACTTTTTTACAATTTGGCATTGCGTCGCTTTAACTGACAATTGCGTGGTCGTTCGACACTGTACCCAAACTAAATTTGCATCCTTTTCCCCCACAAATAGAGCTTTCTTTTGATGACCTCTGCGGTTTTTATTTTCTGCGCTATAAACAAAAAAAGAACGTCAATTTTGAAAAAAAATAATATTTTTTTAACTTTTTGGTATGATATCCCCAAAAAGTCATCAGTTTAGGACAATATATATTATTCTACATATTTTTGGTAAAAAAAAAAATCACAATAAGTGAATATTGATTGGTTTGCGCAAAAGTTATAGCATCTGCAAACTATGGCAAAGATTTATGGCATTTTTATGGCATTTTTATTATTATTTCTTTTTACTAGTAATGGCGGTGATCTGCGATTTTTAGCAGTACTGCAACATTGCGACAGACAGATCGGAGACTTTTGACACTTTTTTGGGACCATTGGCATTTATACAGCGATCAGTGCTATAAAAATGCACTGATTACTGTGTAATGCAGCATACATACGATCGGAAAATCCGCCAGCAAAAGTCAGATGAGAGCTTTTGGTCAGAAAATGCGACTGTGTGTATGCTCCATCGGACTTTTGCAGGGTGGAATTCCCGCCAGCAAAAGATTGAAAGCAGGCTCCCTATTTTTCGGCCGGAAAAAGTTCCGATCTGAAATTCTGATCGTCTGTAGCAATTCCGCTACGCAAAAATCCTACGCATGCTCGGAAACAATTTGGCGCATGCTCGGAAACAATTCGACGCATGCTTGGAAGCATTGAACTTAATTTTCTCGGCTCATCGTAGTGTTGTACGTCACCGCATTCTTGATGGTCAAAAGTTCAGAGAACCGTGTGTATGCAAGCCAAGCTTGAGCGGAATTCCGTCGGAAACACCATCCAAGATTTTTCCGACGGAAATTCTGCACGTGTGTACGGGGCATAAATGTCACTGGCGGGAAGGAGTTAACACTAGGGGGGCGATCAAGGGGTTAAATGTGCGTTCCCTCAGCATGTTCTAACTGTGTGGGGATGGGACTGACTAGGAAAGGAGCCAGTAGTGACATTTATTGGTCTTCCCATGAAGGAATACCTGAGTGCTGAGGGTTGCATATTAGCCAGTATAATTCCCTAGGGGATTTTACTTCCTGCACCTGTTCATTGTTGCTGCATTCTTGCAGTACTCCTTAATCCTGCAAGCATAGATACAGAGGCCTCTTGTGCATAAGAGTTGTATAGGCGGTCCACGAGTTACGAACACAATAGGGACTGTAGGTTTGTTCTTAAGTGGAATTTGTATGCAAGTCGGAACAGTGCATTTTTAAGTGTAACTTCAGCCTGTGCAGGGATGTGGGATGCGTCCGGTGCTGCAAGATAGCTGCTCGGAGGTATCGAGGACCAGCATGGAGCACAAGCGGCCGGTATTGAGGTCCGTTCGTAAGTAGGAGTCGTTCGTAACTTAGGTGTTCGTAACTCGGGGACTGCCTGTACTAGGAAAGAGTAATGCTAGCCTAGATGGTAGCCCGCCTCTTCTCTTTCTTTCACTACCTTTGTCCCCTAACCTTCTTTCCTTTCTTTGTATATAGAATTTATGTAAACCCCTATCTGTAAAAAAGACAAACCCCTTTTTTTTTTTTATATAAGATCCAGGTGTCCTTCATTAAAATCAGGGAACCTAAACAAAAAACATTCCAAACCCTAACACAGTAGAAAGGATGGGGTAAGAGCAACTGGGTGTGCTGATGTAAGCTTGAGCTGTTGGGTTCAGTGAACAGTAGTTTTTTTTTGCAACAGAGAAGCTAAGAATAGACCCATAAATATATGAAAAGGAACCTGGAGCTCCTCCTGCTGTTGTCCTACTTTCCTAATACAAAAGTAAACATTTCAATCTCAAATTTACATGAATATTATTCTTTAAAAAATGAAATTCTTCTACATCTAGATCACATTCAAAAAGTAAAATTCAGTCATGTGAATTTTTTAAATGAATACTCAAGATATTGGCCATTGCTTGCTGTTGAACAGTGCGGGTTATTAAAATGTATTCACATCTAAGGTATTTTAAATGTATTAAAAAAAAAGTTAAACTTACTCATTGGACGATCTTGCTCAGGCCTGTATATAGAATAGTCTTTAATGTCATAAGTATAAATGTATCCAATATAATCTCCTACAAACAACAGGGAATTGTCTTTATTTACAGCAAGACTGCTGATCTGGGTCCCAGCTTTAGACTAAAGAATGAAAAAGAACAATCCATAGAGGTAAGATAAATCAAAATTTCAATTAATTTTAAATTTTATTCACTGAAAATATTTATAAACATGTATTCATTATAGTTTCATGTTTTTCAGAGGAATGGCTTGCACAGAATCAGACCAACACTTACTGTTTTGAAGCTTGCAGTCAGTTTCCCTCCATGCAGCAAATTCCAGAAATTGACCAAACCTATAGAACACATAAAATGTTTTTTATTTTTGTGTGTGTTTCTTGAATACAAGTCTCGAGGGCCACTAATTAAAATTTATTGTACATTACCGAGAGGTCCATTGGAGACCAAGGAACCAGCTGCCTGTAACCGCACTGTCCGTGTTTTCAGAAAAAGAATCTTGCTGACACTCCGGTCTGTCACTGTGACAAAAATACACATTCAGATCAAAACACTGCAGATGTCTGCAAATAAATGCAAAGACTATCAATATAAAAAAAAAAAAAAAAATATGACACCTTACACTTACATTGTATCATAATGAGTTTTAAAGTGAACGTGTACTGTACTAAAAACATTTGATCTGACCCCCTGTTACACATATCATAAGGTACCTACCGACTTCTCTACTTTATCTCCCTCCGCACTGGGCAGATTAATAGCTGTGGGAGCCATTGGCTTCCGCTACTGTCAATCAAATTCTGTGAAGAGGGAGGGGGGAAGGCCCCAACAACCCTATCTGTGTATATGGACATGCCCTTATAGAAAGCAGCTCCCTATGGTGGGCACTCACAAAAGAGGAGGAGCCAAGAGCAACGGCGAAGAATCTGAGAAGAAGAGGATCAAGGCTGCTTTGTGCAAAACCATTGCATAGACCAGGTAAGTATGACGTTTATTATTTTTAAAAAAATACAAAGCTTTATAATCATTTCAAGAACATTTAATTCCTAAGAGTTAATCACTTGCCAACCTCAAGGGGCCTTGCTAGGTCTACAAAAGATCTGGGGCTAGAACCCATAGCAGCGAAGTAAAGAAAGTCATACGCTTGGGCAGGCATACACGTGTATATAATATACATGTGTGTGTGTGTGTAGATAATATATATAATATATAATGTAATATATATATCTATCATTACATAAGGGTCCCCAGAGAGCCTCCCCCTTACATCATGGTCCCTAGAGCCCCCCTTATTACATCAGGGTCCCCAGAGAGCATCCCGCTTACATCAGGGTCCCTAGAGCCCCCCTTATTACATCAGGGTCCCCAGAGAGCCTCCCGCTTACATCAGGGTCCCCAGAGAGCCTCCCCATTACATCAGGGTCCCCAGAGAGCCTCCCCATTACATCAGGGTCCCCAGAGAGCCTCCCCATTACATCAGGGTCCCCAGAGAGCCTCCCCCTTACATCATGGTCCCTAGAGCCCCCCTTATTACATCAGGGTCCCCAGAGAGCCTCCCGCTTACATCAGGGTCCCTAGAGCCCCCCTTATTACATCAGGGTCCCCAGAGAGCCTCCCGCTTACATCAGGGTCCCCAGAGAGCCTCCCCATTACATCAGGGTCCCCAGAGAGCCTCCCCATTACATCAGGGTCCCCAGAGAGCCTCCCCATTACATCAGGGTCCCCAGAGAGCCTCCCATTACATCAGGGTCCTCGGAGAGCCTCCCCCTTGCATCAGGGCCCCCGGAGAGCCCCCACACTTATATCAGGGTAACCAGAGAGCCCCCCTTACATCAGGGTCCCCAGAGAGCCCCTCCTTACATCAGGGTCCCCAGAGAGGCCCCCTTACATCAGGGTCCCCAGAGAGCCCCACCTTACATCAGGGTCCCCAGAGAGGCCCCCTTACATCAGGGTCCCCAGAGAGCCCCTCCTTACATCAGGGTCCCCAGAGAGGCCCCCTTACATCAGGGTCCCCAGAGAGGCCCCCTTACATCAGGGTCCCCAGAGAGCCCCTCCTTACATCAGGGTCCCCAGAGAGCCCCTTCTTACATCAGGGTCCCCAGAGAGGCCCCCTTACATCAGGGTCCCCAGCGGTGATGCAGGGACGGCGGTGACAGATGTCATCTCTCTGCTCTCTTGCCCAGCTCTCCCATGCTCTCTGCCCACTCTCCGGCTCTCCCATGCTGCAGGGAGGCCACGGCCCAGTAGTGGGCTGTGGCCATGTGGTTGCAGGCCCCTGGGACTCGGGGCTATGGGCCCCAGATTCGGCGCTATAGCCCCAAAAGCCACCCCCTAGCAGCGCCACAGCAGATTTACTGCTACAGGGCGGCCGTTCATCGTATCACGTATATACACTATATTACCTATATTAAGTATTGGGGCACCTGCCTTTACACACATATAAACTTTAATGGCATCTCAGTCTCAATCCAAAGGGCTCAATATTGAGTTGGCCCACCCTTTGCAGCTATAACAGCTTCAACTCTTCTGGGAAGGCTGTCCACAAGTTTTAGGAGTGTGTCTATGGGAATGTTTGACCATCCTTCCAGAAGCACATTTGTGATGTCAGGCACTGATGTGGACGAGAAAGCCTGGTTTGGAGTCTCCACGCTAATTCATCCCAAAGGTGTTCTATTGGATTGAGGTCAGGACTCTGTGGAGGCCAGTCAAGGTCCTCCATCCCAAACTCGCTCATCCATGTTTTTATGGACCTTGCTATGAATCATACCTGTGTGATTCTGCATCTCAGCATAGGGGGAGCACGCCGTTTCTGATGTGATTGTCACAGCAGAAGCCGATCAGAGGGTGCCGGCCAATGGATGTCCACCGGCACCCGCCGATGAAGGAGAGAGGCTGGACAGAGCTCTGCATTGTTTACATATGTCCTGACAGCGGGGATGTGATCGATTTTTCAGCACATCCCTCAGTAAAAGCAGCACACATAGTACACAAAAACACTGGTTAGGCACACATTTAATCCTTTGATCGCTCTAGATGTTTAACCCCTTCCCAGCCAGTGTCATTAGTACAGTGACAGTGCATATTTTTAGCACTGATCTCTGTATTAGTGTCACTGGTTCCCACAAAGTGTCAGTTAGTGTCAGATATTTATATCGCAGTCCCGCTATAAGTCACTGATCGCTGCCATTACTAGTATAAAAAAAAATTCCAGTATATATACACACACCATAGCTTGTAGATGCTATAACTTTTGTGCAAACCAATCAATATACGCTTATTAGGATTTTTTTACCAAAAATATGTAGCACAATACATATTGGCCTAAATTTATGAAGAAATTTGATTTTTTAAGTTTTTTTTATTGAATATGTTTTATAGCAGAAAGTAAAAATATATATATAGCAATTTTTTTTTTAAACAAAATTATCGCCCCTTTTTTAGTTTATAGTGCAAAAGAAAACAAAAAAAACACTGGTGATCAAATACCACCAAAAGAAACCTCTAGTTGTGGGATAAAATGGACATAAATTTCATTTATGTACAGCTTTGCTTGTCCGCGCAATTCTCAGTTAACCACTTAAGCCCCGGACTAATTTGCAGCCAAAGGACCAGGCCCCTTTTTGCGATTCGGCACTGCATTGCTTTAACTGACAATTGCGCGGTCGTGCGACGTGATTACCAAACAAAATTGTCCTTTTTTTCCACACAAATAGAGCTTTCTTTTAGTGGTATTTGATCACCTCTCTGCGTTTTTTATTTTTTGCGCTATAAACAAAAATACAGCGACATATTTGAAAAAAATGCAATATTTTTTACTTTTGCTATAATATATAAATATATAATAAAACGATTTTTTTTCCTCTGTTTAGGCCGATACGTATTTTTCTACATATTTTTGGTAAAAAAAAAAATCGCAATTAGCGATTATTGATTGGTTTGCGCAAAAGTTATAGCGTTTACAAAATAGGGGATAGTTTTATAGCATTTTTATTAATATTTTTTTTTTTTACTAGTAGTGGCGGCGATCAGCGATTTTTATTGTGACTGCGACATTATGGCGGACACATCGACATTTTTTACACATTTTTTTGACCATTGTCATTTATACAGCAATCAGTGCTATTTAAATGTACTGATTCCTGTGTAAATGACACTGGCAGTGAATGAGTTAACCACTAGGGGGCGGGGAGGGGTTAATTGAGCCCTGTGTGTGTTTTCTTACTGTAGGGGGGCGTGGCTTGGCATGTGACATCACTGATCGTCTTTCCCTATGACAGGGAACAGACGATCAGTGACAGTGTCACTAGGAAGCAGGGGGAGAGGTTTGTTTACACATACCTCTCCCCGTTCTTCAGCTCTGTGACCCGATCGCGGGACACCAGCGGCGATCGGGTCCGCTGGTCCCGCGGCCGCGGTCACGGAGCTCAGGACCAGGTCGGGAGCGCGCGACACACGGCTGGGCTCTTAAAGGACAACGTACCTGTACGTTGATGTGCCCAGCCGTGCCATTCTGCTGACGTATATGTGCAGGAGGCGGTCCTTAAGCGGTTAAAGTACCACAGTGCCGTGTAGCAAAAAATGGCCTGGTCATGAAGGAGGGTAAATCTTCCAGAGGTCAAGTTATTAAAGAACATTCAACCAATAGACAAAATAGCCCAACACTATAGGCTAAAACAGTCGACCAGAAGAGAAAATATAAGGGAGACCTCTGCAGTGTGTACAAAACCTATGGCGCACAGACGGAACTCTGATAAACGCAAAGAGGAAAGGATCGCCGCTACTCCCGACCAGCCCAGAAGGGATTAAACAACAAAGAGTGGCCTCAGCCTACATGTCTCCACCCAACCACCCACCCTGATGCATTTTGCCCTGCCCTCCAGGGCCTAATTATTGGGTCCCTGGTGGGTAGGGCAAAATGCATCAGGGTGTGTAATTTGGTGGAGACATGTTAGCTGAGGCCGCTCTTTATCATTGTCAAAATGACAGATGGGAATTGTCAGTAAATGACACTGGAGAGCTGCAGGGAGGAGAAGGGTTGTAGCTGGATGTACTACATACACCCCAAGTATTTAAATTAGTTTTTTATCGCACGTTCAATGCCCATAACTGGTTAAAACTTTCATTCTCTGAGTGTTTTGGCTTTTTGACCATTCCTAAGAGGACATTTGTAAATTCCAAAAGCCAATATAAAGGAATAGTAGTGGTAAAAAAGCACTTGTGGTTTTAACCAATCTTATTTTTTTATTTTTTTTGTACAATTCTCCTTTAAGGAGGCGTGGCAGGGGGTGTGTCCTATGCCTGCATACTTTTGCTGATAGGTGTCCCTCATTCTCATCTCAAAAAGTTGGGAGGCATGTTATTACTGAAGTGTGTTCTGCTATAATAATTCATAAGAAGCAAATTATTACAACAATGTAATGTTAAAACAGCTCTGGCAGGTAATCACTTGTGAATGGTGCCTGTGTGCAGTGACCATAGCTGTTATTATACCCTGATCAGACCACAGAAATACAGTCACTGCTATATTCTTACATTCTCATTTAGGTGTATAAAAATGATTTAGAAGGCACATCAACATCCACAGGAGCCATTCTAATGCAAGATGGAGATCTTTTATGTTGTATGTGATGAGGAAAGGCATAGGTATTATCATTAAAGTGACACTAAAATATATTAAAGTATGTATTCCCAATGTAGAAAAGTACCCTCTATTGCTCTCAGCCTCCTCCAAATCTCCAAACTTTTTGTTTGGTGTTGTGATCCGACTTTCTGTTAACCAATTCAATACCCGGTTCTTTTACCCTCTTTTTACCGGGCCAATTTTCAGCTTTCAGTGCTGTCGCACTTTAAATGACAATGGCGTCAACACTGTACCCAAACTAAATTTTTATCATTTTGTTCACGCAACTAGAGCTTTCTTTTGGTGGGATTTAATCACCACTGGGTTTTTTATTTTTTGCTAAATAAACGAAAGACAGAACATTTTGAAAGAAAAATATGTTTTTTTTTTGTTCATCTGTCTTTGCATTATTTTGCAAATAAATAATTGTTCTTCAGAAATGTAGCCCAAAATGTATTCTGACACATTTCTTTAGTGAGAATTACCCAAATCAATGTATATTATTTAGTCTGTAAAAAAGTTATATAAACTATGATATATATCTGAAAATGTATCAATCCTGATGTACTGACGGCCTATGTAATTTATTGAGGCCCTAAAATGCCAAGAAAATAGAAATACCCCCAAATGGAAAGTAAAGTAAAGTATTTAGTAAGAGGCAAGGCTGTTTTTTTGAAGTTGTAATTTTTTGTCATAATTTTTTGGAAAATTAAGAAATTCAAAGAAAAAAAAAATATTTTTTTTTTTACATACTGTCACCAATGCACTACAGCGTCATCATATAACTGGTGTGTCGGTAATCAGGGACACTGGTGACAGTATGAAATTTTTTTTTTTATAATTTTCTATTCTTTTTGAATTCCTTTTTTATTTTTGTACGATTTTTCTTTAACACACTGTGGCCAGAGCAATATAATGTTACCATAATAACAGTGTACTACTCTGGCAAAGTAATCGGGTTTATTTTTATTTTTTTAGACATTATGTTTGCTTATAGCAGTGAATTACATTGCTATAAGCAAGCATTTTACTGAATGAAATGGAATCATTCAATTTGCTTTGTTGTGATTAGCTGTTATTGATCAAAGCTAATCACATGGTACAGATGGGCTGTGATTGGCCCTGTCTGTACCATGTAATCAAATTGACCAATCACAGCTAGCAACAGAATTGTACACAATGCATGAAAGGAAGCCATCCATTGTGTACAACTGTCATGTGACCTGCTGTGATTGGTCACAGCGGTCACATGATCCTGGCAGCGAGCCGGTGCACTGATCATTCATCGGATGTGTCCGGTGACAGATTGCGCCACCAATTGACTATAGGCTGGGCGGGAAGTGGTTATTAAAAGGTGGCTACAAATATTGTAAGCACTCACATCCAAGTAGCGCAGAGAGGTGTTGAGCATAGAAGGGCAGAAAGCTTAAAACACCACTCCTAAAAGGTGGCTACGTTCGTCTTCAATGGTCTTGCTGTATGTAGGCCAGTAATCACCCTCACTTGCTTGCTCCCAAGATGGACAAAGGAATACATGCAGTGTACATGACTGCAACTAACCTGCGCTGCTCGTTCCAAATAAACAGAAGGAGGCAGAAAAACACAGTAACAAACAATTTCATGAAAAATATACTACAGTACAGGTCATTAAAGCGGTTGTATACCCGTTTTTGGTCGGGTTTTTTTTTTTTTTTTAAAACTACCTGCAAGACAAATTCATAATGAGCTAGTATGACTAGCATACTAGCTCATTATGCATCACTTACCTTAGATCGGGGCCCCCGACGCCATCCTCTTCTCCCCCTCCAGCCGCAGCCATCTCTTCACAGATACCCTTCCGCGTATCGCCGCTCCGGCCAATCACAGCGCCGCTGCGGCGCTGTGATTGGCCAGAGCAGCGAAGACGTCGCTCCGCGCATGCGCGCGGGACACTTCAACTGCGGCGAGCCGTAGTTGTGAATGGGCATTCGCCGTAGACAACGTTGTAAATCGTTCTTTGCAAATATCTCCTAAACCGTGCAGGTTTAGGAGATATTTCTTGTACCTACAGGTAAGCCTTAATCTAGGCTTACCTGTAGGTGCAACTTGAAATTAAGGGTATACAACCGCTTTAAGTAGTGGACGTACAGTATATGGATTATTTTTAGAGAGTAAGGATATCGTTTAGTGTCACTTTAAGTTATATTTTGGGCTTTATAAAGTAGTTTAGTACAGAAAACTGTGAAAATATAAGTGAGAGAAAAAAAATGTACTATGCAAAACATATATTTTCACAGAAGCAATTGGGCCAAGTAATTATATTTATTTTAAAAGTTTAGTTAAACATTCAGTGATTCAGTGAAGTAAAAGGAACATAACAAAAAATAAGGAAAAATTGGCTCCAAATAAATAGCTTACATTTTTTCTGCTGTATTATTTTTACAAAAGGTTGCCATGGAAACTGTGTTACAGTAGACTAAAAGTTAAGTGTGGAAATGTTTTAGTCTGTTATAACACACAAATTAGCTTATAGTAATCATGACAACAGATGTATGGCGGTATTATCTACAACAGTGGCGGAACTCATAAACCTAAGAATAAATCCTGCTGGGCTCATGTTTAGGCCTTAGAAGAGCTTTTTCTGTAACGTGCAAGCATGCACAATGTATTTGCACATTATGGTGCGCTTACCTCTCAAAGTGCCCTCCTCCACCAATGTTACGTCTGCTCTTCTCTTCTTGGTTTCCAGCTTTCCTCCATCTCCTGGGTCAAGAGTCTTTGGCTGTTTTGATTGGCCAGGCTGGGATGATGTAACTTCCTTGCATGTACATAGGAGTTGCTTCATCCTGACACTTATTCCTGGCTTCTACTTTAGAGGAAACTCGTACTGGGAGGCATATATATATATATATATATATATACACACATTTCAAATATATAAGGGGTACATATAGTGAACTTGGTGTTGAGTTATTCACTTTACAGTCAACAAAGAGGACAAGGGGGCACTCTTTACGTCTAGAGGAAAAGAGATTTCATCTCCAAATACGGAAAGGTTTCTTCACAGTAAGAGCTGTGAAAATGTGGAATAGACTCCCTGCAGAGGTGGTTCTGGCCAGCTCAGTAGATTGCTTTAAGAAAGGTCTGGATTATTTCCTAAATGTACATAATATAACTGGGTACTAACATTTATAGGTAAAGTTGATCCAGGGAAAATCCGATTGCCTCTCGGGGGATCAGGAAGGAATTTTTTTCCCCTGCTTTAGCAAATTGGATCATGCTCTGCTGGGGTTTTTCGCCTTCCTCCAGATCAACTGTGGGTATAGAATTGGGTATATGGGATTGTATGATATTGTTTTTCTTTTTTCTTTTTTTTGTGGTTGAACTGGATGGACTTGTGTCTTTTTTCAACCTGACTAACTATGTAACTATATATATATATATATATATATATATATTGTGACAGTATGCGAGGTGAGGTCATCCATAATCAATATGTTTCACCTCGCATTTGTTCTGTTGTCAGAGACTGAACCGGAATCAGGCCCGGATATTTCCAGCCTCTGTTGCAGGCTTGGTTCCGGTCCAGGTCTTGTGGTCCACTTGTGTCCACGCTTAGGTGGACTTTAAATGACCAGAAAGAGAGCACAGCAGTGCTCTGGCCATAGACTCAGAAGGGAATCAAAGAGAGAAAATCTGTTTGTTTGGATTGAAAACAAAGGTTTGCTTTATCTCAAGTTTTGTGGGTGACGGGGACCAGCCCCACAACGTATAGAGAGCAGTGTTCTGTTTAGTTTGGCGCCGGACGGCAAGGATTTGTTTTACTGCTTTGTTTATTTTTATGACTTTGCAAACCACTTGTAAATAAAGCTGGCAACCCGCCAGATTTTAACCGCTTCCCGACCGCCTCACGCCGATATACGTCGGCAAAATGGCACGGCTGGGCAAAACCATGTACCGGTACGTGGTCCTTTAAGAGCCCAGCCGTGGGTCGTGTGCCGCCGGCGGCACGCTCGCGACCTGGTCGGGAGCTCTGTGACCACGGCCGCGGGGCCAGCGGACCCGATCGCCGCTGGTGTCCCGCGATCGGGTCACAGAGCTGAAGAACGGGGAGAGGTCTGTGTAAACAAACCTCTCCCCGTGCTTTCTACACTGTCTGTCATTGATCGGCTGTTCCCAGTCATCGGGAAAGCCGATCAATGACGTCAGACGTACAGCCACGCCCCCCTACTGTAAAAAGAAACACAACACGTCACACTTAGCCCCTCCCCGCCCCCTAGTGGTTAACTCCTTCACTGCCAGTGTCATTTACATAGGAATCAGTGCATTTAAATAGCACTGATTTCTATATAAATGACAATGGTCCCAAAAATGTGTCAAAAATGTCCGATGTGTCCGCCATAATGTCACAGTCACAATAAAAAATCGCTGATCGCCGCCATTACTAGTAAAAAAAAAAAATATTAATAAAAATGCTATAAAACTATCCCCTATTTTGTAAACGCTATAACTTTTGCGCAAACAAATCATTAATCGCTAATTGCGATTTTTTTTTTAACCAAAAATATGTAGAAGAATACGTATCGGCCTAAACTGAGGAAAAAAAAATGTTTTTTTTTATATATTTTTTGGGGATATTTATTATAGCAAAAAGTTAAAAATATTACATTTTTTTTCAAAATTGTCGCTCTATTTTTGTTTATAGCGCAAAAAATAAAAACCGCAGGGGCGATCAAATACCACCAAAAGAAAGCTCTATTTGTGGGAAAAAAAGGACGCCAATTTTGTTTGGGAGCCACGTCGCACGACCGCGCAATTGTCAGTTAAAGCGACGCAGTGCAGAATCGCAAAAAGGGGCCTGGTCCTTTGGCTGCAAATTGGGCTGAAGTGGTTAAAGAAACTGCCTATACACTGACCTTCATTTCAAGAAAAGGTGATCCCCACAATATTATATATATATATATATATATATATATATATATATATATATATATATACACATACACACATATACATACACACACACAGTATATATACAGTTTCCCAAAAAACGTGAGTACACCCCACACCCTGAAACTGAGCTGCAGCATGGTGGCCAAGACCATATAGCGGTTTAACAGAACAGGTTCCACTCAGAACAGGCCTCGCCATGGTCGACCAAAGAAGTTGAGTGCACATGCTCAGCGTCATATCCAGAGGTTGTCTTTGGGAAATAGACATATGAGGCGGCACAGTGGTGTAGTGTTAGCACTCTCACCTAGCAGTAAGAAGGGTCGCTGGTTCGAATTCCAACCACGACACTTCCTGCCTGGAGTTTGCATGTTCTCCCTGTGCCTGCGTGGGTTTCCTCCGGGTACTCCGGTTTCCTCCCACAATCCAAAGACATGCAGGTAGGTTAATTGGCTTCTGTCCAAAAATTGGCCCTAGTATATGAATGGGTAGGGACTGATGTGAGTGTGCAATGTACAGGGATGGGGACAATTGTAGACACTCGCTCAGGTTGAACTGATGTCTTTTTTCAACCTTACTAACTATGAAACTATGAATCTATGAGTGCTGCCAGCATTGCTGCAGAGGTTGAAGGGGTGGGGTCAGCCTGTCATTGCTCAGACCATACACTGCATCAAATCTGCATGGCTGTCATCCCAAAAGGAAGCCTCTTCTAAAGATTATGCACAAGAAAGCCTGCAAATTGTTTACTGAAGACAAGCAGAATAAGGACATGGATTACTGGAACCATGTCCTGTGGTCTGAGGCCAAGATAAACTTATTTGGTTAAGATGGTGTCAAGCGTATGTGGCGGCAACCAGGTGAGAAGTACAAAGACAAGCATGTCTTGCCTACAGTCAAGCATGGTGGTGGGAGTGTCATGGTCTGGGGCTGCATAAGTGCTGCCAGCACTGGGGAGCTACAGTTCATTGAGGGAACCATAAATGCCAACATGTACTGTGACATACTGAAGCAGAGCATGATATCCTCCCTTCAGAGACTGGGCCACAGGGCAGTATTCTAACATGATAACGACCCCAAACTTTCCTCCAAGACGACCACTGCCTTGTAAAGAAGCTAAGGGTAAAGGTGATGGACTGGCCAAATATGTCTCCAGACCTAAACCCTATTGAGCATCTGTGGGGCATCCTCAAACGGAAGGTGAAGGAGCGCAAGGTCTCTAACATCCACCAGCTCTGTGATGTCCTCATGGAGGAGTGGAAGAGGACTCCAGTGACAACCTGTGAAGCTCTGGTGAACTCCATGCCCAAGAGGGTTAAGGCAGTGCTGGAAAATAATGATGGCCACACAAAATATTGACACTTTGGGCCCAATTTTGACATTTTCTCTTAGGGGTGTACTCACTTTTGTTGCCAGCGGTTTAGACATTAATGGCTGTGTGTTGAGTTATTTTGAGGGGACAAATTTACACTGTTATACAAGCTGTACACTCACTACTTTACATTGTAACAAAGTGTAATTTCTTCGTTGTCACATGAAAAGATATAATAAAATATTTACAAAAATGTGAGGGGTGTACTCACTTTTGTGAAATACTGTATATATACAGTAACCTCATTATTAGTCCCACCTATCTATAATAGCCTCAAAATGGTGCACCCGACCAGCTATAATACTAAGGTGTGATGAGAGTATGAACGTTGAAATGTAACATCAACCCAAACTCATCTGATTCCAGTAAACTGAAAATTGATTGGCTGTAACATGTTAATACACGTTCTACATTGTCACTGCACTGCCTAATTAAAATGGACCCGAACTCAAAAAGTAAAGATTTGCTATCTCACATGGAACACCTATACACTTGTCCCTAAGCAGCACCCTCAAAGATTTGATAATAATGGGTATGAATGTGGCACTTACCAATCTAAAAAGTAAATCTGAAAATTAGGTAAAATGATCCTCTGGAGGTACCACAAAGAGAATATCTCCGCAAGGATTATAAGCTGATGCTTAATATCTCATGGATAATAGAGACAGCAATAAGATTGTCACAGCCTCCACCAATCGATGAGCAACCCCCTTCTTCCCCTTCAATCACACAACTGTGAGGAAGCAAGGATGAACCAACAACAACACACACTGCTAGAGGCCTCCAAGTCACTATATATACGCTCTCCAAATAAATAAATTAACTCAATGGTGCTATCATAAAAAATATTCCTCAATAATTAATAAATCCTCAATGATCACTGTATATATACTCTCAAAATAAATATGGTGTTCTCATAAAAATAATCCTCAATAATAATCCTCAAAAGTAAATGAATAATTATAAATAATGTACCATAAAATAATTAAATAAATAAATCAATAAATGTGCAAAGCCGTAATCAATTAAAAAAAATAAAAATCAATAATCATCCAGTGTAAATGTGCAAAAAAAAAAACATGTGCAAAAAAAGAAAGTGCAAAATCAGAAAATAACTGACTATTAACGTTCCTAGATCGATGAGATAAAAAATAAATAACAATAAAAATAAAAAAGTAAAATTGTGTCAAAGTATGGATTGTGCAAACAACAACCAAATACATGCAAAAAGGCAAAAATTGTGCAAAAATAGTAAAAAATGTGCACCGTGCATGAAGTGCAATAATGCAATAATAAAAAAAACAGGCCAAGTTCTAGTGAACACATGTCATTCAATAGTGCAAAAAGCTGTATCGATAGCTTGTGCAATTAAAGTCCCATACACAGTGCAATTTAAATTGTGATAATCCTCTTTAATATATTGGGAATTCCTCAAATAACTTCCGTCCCCTTGTGTGAACCAATCTGCGGTGTTCATGCAGAGTGTTTCCCCTAAACTCTCACCTTATGTAAGGCAAGTCTCAGCCTTAATACTGTTGACTCCCAGCTGTTTCAATCCACGTCCCTCTGTGTTACCCTTGCAATGATTCCTGTCTCCTCTGCTGTAATGACCTCCAGGTCACACAGTCAGTCTCAGCCCAGAAATGGCAAGTGGTTTAGGAGAAGGAATGAAGGCACTCCATAGTGTAGTATTAAAATATAAGATGTTTAATAGATCAAATAAACTTACATATAAAAAACGATATAAAGCAATCTTAGCACAGGATGGTTCCGACCTCGGCCGCGGTCAGAACCCCAGCGTCACCTGACTCCCCTCCCTCTTGGTAAGTGCCACATTCATACCCATTATTATCAGCTTGTTATTTGGTGTGAGAACACCCTGATGTTGGCAGCTGCCTGTTGATTCCTTTCCCGTTTGTTTGCGCATTGATCTCCCCTTATTTCCACCCTCAAAGATTTACCCTTTGTCTCAAACTTCTCCTGAAAAACTATCACATTACTGTGCCTATGCACCAATATGCCTCGTAATTCTATATAAGCTGTGTGAGAGGCACTGCTTTCAAACTCAAGGTTTGGTGATGTCCTTAGTCCCTGCTGTCCCCTGATGTCCCTGCTTACTGGAGTGGAAGCTGCATCTGAAGACATACACTGCCTCTACCTCACTCTATGGCTCTGTCCTTTCTCCAACTTTCTGGCTACTTCTTGAATATTCCTCTACACCAGTCATCAGGGTGGCTGCACTGACGTCAGGAAGGAAAGCCTTGTGCATCTGCCAAAATGGCTTCTTCCACACAGAGACAGTGCAGAGCAAACCATGGTAAGAAAGTAATGGGGCAAAGATCATATGCAGGAAGCCTATGGGCATCCTGGTGGGTATTTCTTTGCCCTATGTCTTTTCTGGGTGCAATGTCCACAGTGCAGGTCCTCTTTAAATTAGCCAGCCCATGGCAGCAATAGACTTTAATCATTTGGCCATCCTTTGGTTATCACTTTTCTTCCCAGGGCAGCTGCAGGTATGAGAGGTAGGCTACACATCAGACTTCAAAGCCTCTTGGAAGTGCAAACATGCAATCCTCTCCCTTTGAATAAAAGTAACAATAGCTGATAACAAGGGTGGCAAAGCAGAGAGTTTGCTATTCAGAGATGCCTAGGGTAGCACAGTCTCCCTTTTACAGTGTTGTATTTGGAATATGCTTTAACATTCTGGCGGATATGTGTTTTTCCAGCTGCCATAACCCCAGTATTTAGCGTCAAAGTACTGACGTATGGGTACGGTGATTTGCGTGAAGTGGTTAACAAGTCATCACCAGCTGTCAATAGCCTTCTCCCTTGCCTGCTGAATGAAAAAATAAAAAAAACATTGCCAGCAATATAAAAAAGCAGCGTGGGGTACCCCCTCAATCCATATCCGGTCCTTCAGGTCTTGTATTGATTTTAAGGGGTACCCCAGGGTTGTGGGTTGGCAGCAGCTCCTCAGTGTGTGCAGTGTGTGAGGACACAGTGGGCCCCTCCCCCTTAGGGCCTCTTTGAGAAAATAATATCTGAATTGGGTATATGGAGGTCAATTTATTTCCCTCCTTTGCTATTCTATTTGGAGTTGCCAACTATCATTTTATTTGTCCAGTAAAAATAAAAGCCCATCTCCGAGGAAAAGAAAAATTGTGCGTTGCAGTGGGGGACCCCTCATGCCGCTAGGTTTAAATGCTTATTTAGGTCTAGGGGACCAGTTTTATTTACCTTATTCTTTATTCCCCCGGCAGCCGGCACTCTCTTCTACTTCTCAACACTCTTGCAGATGACTGCCCCTTGGCATCCTCATGTCCAGTGCAGGGCTATGAGCTCTACATTGGACTTGTTGATGTCGAAGAGCAGAGGAGAGGCTGTGGGTCTTACAACCTGGAGGGAGCCTGCAGGACCGAAGGATTTAGGTAAGGCTGGCCATACATTGTCGAATTTCGAAAGAATTTTCTTTTGAAAATCAGAAAATGTGTGTGTTTTGTGATCCGATGGTGCCACCATTCATTTCAAAATTCGCCCAGCCAAGCCTTCAATTTCACCTCATGTTGCTACAGAAAATAATTTTTGTGGCTGGGAATCTTCTTTTCTTTCTCGGAATTTTCTTTTCTTGCAAATGCGCATTTCTTTTTCGATTACATTTCTCGCACGATTCTCCCATCATTGATTAAAAAATCGTTTGTTTTTTAAAAAATTTCCAACATGTCCGATTACTCAAATTTGATTGCACGAAAATCCGCTGTTGCTGCAGCCTACTAATGGTGCGAAATACGAATGGAAATTCTTAGATGAGATTTTCAAAAGAAAATTATTTTGAAAATTCGACCCATGTATGGTCTGCCTAAGCAAAATGCTTTTTAAGGCCCATAGATCTAAAGGAACATTTAAATCCTTTATTGCGTTGGCAGCCCCACCGCAGTGGCGGATTTTACCTTTCCCTGTAGTTCAGCTTGGCTTGAAAACCATTTAGAGGATTTTGTGTGTGTGATATTTCCATCAGAGCACAAAAGACTCCCTTTGTATCATGGGTACCTATGATTGTTTCACAACTGATTAACTGTGGTATACCGAGAAAGATTTATAATTAATCACATTTCTGCCTATTTACATCACAGACACAGAAGGACATCATAAAAACTAAATTAAATCTCTTCACAGCAAGAACTGCAGTGATAATAGAATTCTGATATTTGCTTAGTGGAGCTATTTACTATAACTCACGTTTTATTCCTGCAGAGTCAATGTGAAGCGCTGTGTTTATCCGGCAGTGGATGTGACCTGAGATCATGTTCCAGATAATAATTTCTCCGTCATAACTCGAGCTGGCAAGGAGATTAGGTGGATTTTGAGCAATGCACAGAATGTCTTCGCGGTGACCTCGTATCTACAATGGAAGAGACAACATGAACTCTGAGGCTGTTTCCCACAATCCTTCACTCTGAGCATGGAAAAGTATTTGTGCTCATAACCCTCATAAAACCAAACAGAGCTAGTTACTGCTTAGTATAGTCAGCGCTGTCGTATTGCTGTGACAAATTAAATACTTGATCTAATAAAATGTACCCTATTTGCCGGCGTATAAGACGACTGGGTGTATGAGATGTCCCCCTATTTTTCCAGTGAAAACTTAGGTTTGGGGCTATACTCGCCATATAAGACTACCCCCCCCTCTTCCGAGGCAACACCATTTACAAAAAAAACATCAGAAACAAACAAAAAAAAAAAAACATCAGAAAAAGGAAACTGGTGAACTACAAGTCCCAGAGATCCCACAATTGGTAGGCAGCAACAATAAATCCTCTCCTCCAAAGCACCATAAATCATACCTGTATTTTAGGGGAGATCTGGAGCTGGATGTGCAGTACAGGATGCTTTATTAATATGTAGAGCACCAAGTACACACAGTATATGATGCTGTGTTAGTACAGTAGCACCAGGTACACTTCAGAATACAGTGTGCAGACAGTGTGCACCACTGAGCCAATCACAGCAGGCATTGTATTTTACTAATCTGTTGATGGATACAAAGCCTGCTCAGATTGGCAGAGGCTGTGACATCAGCCCGCGCCGCTCTGACTCATGTAGCCTGCTCGGATTGGCAGAGGTTGTTACTCAATCCAAGCAGGCTTAGCAGGCTCTGTATTCATCAGAGTGCATCGCCCGCCGGGATTGGCTGAGCGGCGCATACTGTATACATATTACAATTTTACAGAGCGCCCGGCGGACTGATATCCATCTGGCGGCTTCTTCACCCGGCATATAAGACGCCCCCCGCTTTTTGGCTGTGTAATTTCGGTGTAAAAGGTAATCTTATACGCCAGAAAATACAGTACATATTTTATTGTAAATGGACAATGTTAACAATAAACTAAACCTGCACACAGGGAGTGCCCGATGTGCCTGGGCACACCCTAACCACCCCATGTGGCACAGATTTCCCCTGTTTAGACCCCTGATATTTCACCAAAACCTCTTAATGGGGCTCCTAAATTGTAAAGAAGAAATACAAAAAAATGTAATTGTAAAATAATAAAAATAATAACCATGCACTGCCCTACTGACACCGTCCACTGCCCTACTGATACTGTCAGTATATATACACGTATATGTGCTTGAGCTTTGGGGTGCACACCCTAATGCCATAGGCTGTGCACACCTATGACCCATATTGTTAATTGTGTATGTTGTAGGTATATTTTAGTATAGTGTATGTAAACATAAGGCCTCATGCATATTGGATGTTTAGACCCTGTAAATTAAGTTCCAGCATTTTTGTATGTCCAGGAGTCACAGGCGCAGCATCCAGCCCCACTGTCAGCGGCCTGTCAGAAGATATTACAGGCTAATGCCGCATACACGCGATCAGATTTTCCGACAACAAAACCGCAGATTTTTTTCCGGAGGATGTTGGCTCAAACTTGCCTTGCATACACACAGTCACACAAATTTGGTCGCAAATTCCGAAAGTCAAGAACGCGGTGACGTACAACACATAGGATGGGACTATAAAAAGGAAGTTCAATAGCCAGTGCGCCACTCGTACTTGATTCCAAGCATGCGTGGACTTGTGTACAGACGCTCAGAATTTCCAACAAGTTTTGTTGTCAGAAGATTTGAGAACCTGCTCTCAAACATTTGTGTGTGGAAATTCTGACAGTAAATGTTCGATGGAGCATACACACGGTAAGACAACAAGCTCACATCAAACATTTCCCTTGGAAATTCCGATCGTGTGTACGCGGCATAAGATGCATGGCAGCTGGATGCTGTAACAAGTGATACTTGTGTTTAGGGATGCATGCCCGCAATGCGAAACTTGGGGTTCCAGGCATACGCCTCTGAATGCATACAGCTGTACATGCTGCCCCTGTGCCTACTAGGCATAAGACAACACCGGGATTTGACGCACAATGGCTTGTGCACTGAAAGCCCTGAACCAATTTATAAGAAGCTACTTCAGCAGGCTGGATTCAAGTTATGTGTATTGGTGCCCTGCAGTGCCACTCATTCTGGATTCTGAATGGCATCCCAACACACCTGTGCTACAGCGCACCACAAAGCACAGTAATGCACTACCATGCATTGTGGTATGCTGCATTTCTAAAACTGGTGTATGCATTATCTGTGCGTTTAGGTGTTTAGGCAGCCTATTCAAAAAATAGCAAAAAAGAAATAAAATAAAACCCCCATAGCAGAAGTACCACAATTTTAGTATGACTGAAGTCATTTGTTAAAAACAATACTCCTGCACACTACCACATTCTCCTTAACAAATGCAATTCATATGTCTGAAAGAATGTAACACATAACAATCTGCTGTGCAAGTCAAATGAGAATTGAATATTTTGCATACTGTATTTATTTTAAATGCATGGCACCCACGCGTACAAGAGTTTTAATTAATAGATTGTTCATTTTTTATTGTACAATATGAGCACTATTATTAAGAATTCAGAAGGCTTTGGGGAAGATGCAGAAAAAAAAAAAAGAGTTGAATTTTTATGAGCTCAGGATCATGAATAACCTGTCTACAACTCACTGCAGTATTTGAAGAATTATTTTATTTTTATTTTAGGATATTTACCTTTAAATAAAAAATGTAAAGGAAAATGTGATTTTCAGGAAAACTGTCATGGACCCTCCATGTAGTAACATCATGGAGTCCCCACTTTTTGCAGGTCAAGTGTGTCTTTATGCCTTAAATCAGTGGTCTTCAACCTTTTTGGCCCCAGGGACCGGTTTTGTGAAAGAAGATTTTTTAGCGCTTCCATTATCCTGACACCATATGGTGTCAGGATGATTGAAGTACATTATTTCTATTGTTACAGTATATCAGTGGGAGCCACTTGCCACTAAAGCTTGCCACCAGATGCAGCGTGTCACTAGCCTGCCACCACAGCCACCAGATGTAGGTTGTCACTAGAAAAATTACCAGATGCAGCGTGTCACTGTTGTGTCCTGCCTCCAGATGCAGTCTGTCACTAGCCTGCCACCACAGCCATCAGATTCAGCCTGTCACTAGCCTGTCACCACAGCCACCAAATGCAGCCTGTCACTAGCCGGCTACCGCAGCCACCAGATGCAGCCTGTCACTAGCCTGCCACCACAGCCACCAGATGCAGCATGTCACTAGCCTGCCACCACAGCCACCAGATGCAGCTTGTCACTAGCCTGCCACCAGATGCAGCTTGTCACTAGCCTGCCACCACAGCCACCAGATGCAGCTTGTCACTAGCCTGCCACCACAGCCACCAGATGCAGCTTGTCACTAGCCTGCCACCACAGCCACCAGATGCAGCTTGTCACTAGCCTGCCACCACAGCCACCAGATGCAGCTTGTCACTAGCCTGCCACCAGATGCAGCTTGTCACTAGCCTGCCACCACAGCCACCAGATGCAGCTTGTCACTAGCCTGCCACCACAGCCACCAGATGCAGCTTGTCACTAGCCTGCCACCACAGCCACCAGATGCAGCTTGTCACTAGCATGCCACCGCAGCCACCAGATGCAGACTCTCACTAGCATGCCACCGCAGCCACCAGATGCAGACTCTCACTAGCCTGCCACCACAGCCACCAGATGCAGCCTGTCACTAGCCTGCCATCACCACCCACCAGATGCAGCTTGGCACTATTTAAGAACTTGTAATTGTGTGATTTTCTGACTGCAGTGAAAAACTTACAACTTGCAGCCTCTCCCCAGCACTACGGAATCCAGTATTCAGTAGGGAAACCGGCTCATGCACAGTTCGTATTACACTGTAATTACCGCTGTTGAGTCCACTTTCTCACATCTCATAGGACAGTACTCTGTCCTATGAGATGTGAGAAGGTAGACCCAACAATGGCAGGTGGTGAGAAGCGATGATGTAATCTCTCTAGTCTCCCGCCATACTTCCTTCAGTGCAGCCTTCGCAGCCCGGCTGAAAACAGGGCAAGGACCAGCACTGGTCTGCGGCCCAGGGGTCGAGACCCCCTCCTTGAATTACATATCTAAGTTATTCAGGTTCTGTCTCTGTCTAATGTACATTTAAAGTTACATTCTGCTTTTTTGACAAAAATTATACTTTGCACAATGATGATTGACAGTCACCAGACCTGAGAACTGAGCAATCGGTGGTATTTGATCGCTCAGTTCTCAATGTAGAGCCAGCGGGGGACAGCTGCAGGATCGGATCAATGTTGCAGCCATCTGAGTATGTAAGCAAAAATAAAATGTAAAAACTGAGAATACACTGCTATTTCCACAGCCCATTGATTTCAATAGAACCCATTCAAATATTTCGGACTTAAAGTCGCAGCGACTGTGATTTCTTGTTAAAAAAAAAAAAGTCGCAGCGACTGTGAAAAGGTTCCTTCACTACTTTGATGCAACTTTCTTGTGACTTGAGTGTAAAGGTTGCATCAAAGTCACTTTAAAGTGACACTCCAAAGTTGCACTCTAAATCGTGTGACTTTGGTGTCACACTAGTATGAACTGAGCCTTAAATCAAGAGGCAAACCACAAAGCGTGAAGCTTGTCGCCCACAAGAAACTCCTGCTCTTTTTTGGGTGACAAGCTTTGCACGTTGTGGTTTGGCGCATTGTGCAATAATCGTGACAAAACGGCACTGCCTTTTAGGTGCCATTGAAAATAATGAATGATGCCTTAAACATAACATACAATTAGGAGACTGGATTTATGGCTTCTCAAGTTATGTAATTTCTTGTTTTGCCCAAATCATCTTGCCTCATGTTAGGTGAATATACTTATGCTCTACATTTCCAACAAGGAGTTTTTGCCTCCAGAGATCCATTTGAATTCTAAGTTGTTTGGTTTGGCATAACGTTAACTTTCTCCTTTGAATAGCCACACCACATCCCGATGAGGCCAGGGCCAGATTAAGAACATCATGGGCCTGGTGCTGAGGATTTTGGTGGGGCCTTTTATAAACAATAAATAAATAATAAAAAAAATGCAAACAATTTTTTGTTATAAAATTTTTTATTAAAGAGAGAGAGGGAGGATAAGAGAGAGAGAAAGGGGATGAAAGAGGTGTGAGGGGTAAGGGAGGGAGGATGAGAGAGAAAGGGGGGATGAGAGAAAGAGGATGCACATGAGCATGTGTGGGAATAACATCAACGCAGCCCGGCCAAGGCAAGTGACCGAAGGCACAGAACCCAGAAGGAAGACAGAGTGAAGATGGAAGCGCCCGGGCCCCGTCGGATTGATCACAGCGCAGCACTGGAGGGCTCAGTCTGGCAATTTATGTGTACCCTAATGTGCTAATATGCTGTGCATACTTTTACATTATGGCATAACCTACTTCAGGGCCTCTAAAAAGTAGTAATGTTAGAAAGGTTTACTACTGCTTTAATATCACTGGAGCCTTAATGGGGCCCCCTACTGACCCTGTGGCCCTTGGGCAGTGCCTAGTGCATAGTTGCCAACATTTCAAAAATATTTTCAGGGACACTTTTCTACAAGTGCTATATTTAGAGTAGCTGACATCCCCCTATGTTCCTCTATACATCACAATAGTAATTACAAAATTAAATAAGTACTAATAATGGGGCAGAGCAAATATGAGGACTGAGATTTCCTTTAGTTGAACTAACAAAAGTGTGCCCATTCTAGAGCTGGTAACATTGAGGATATTCAGTATAATTTTAAAGAACTGTTTTTGTGGGTAAGAGGCATAGGGAAGGAGTATGGATGGTATAAAAGTAGGAAGTGTGTGCAGGTGAGGGAGAAGAATGTGGAGGGTCTAACAGTGGGCACTATGTACATGAGAAGTGTGGAGGGTATGGCAGGAGGTACTATATACAGCAGAGGAGTGTGAAGGGTATGACAGTGGGCAGTATGCACAGCAGAGGAGTGTGGAGGGTATGCACAGTGGTGTAGTGGTTAGCACTCTCACCTAGCAGTAAGAAGGGCCGCTGGTTCAAATCCCAACCACGACTCTACCTGCCTGGAGTTTGCATGTTCTCCCTGTGCCTGCATGGGTTTCCTCCGGGTACTCCGGTTTCCTCCCACAATCCAAAGACATGCAGGTAGGTTAATTGGCTTCTGTCCAAAAAGAAATTGGCCCTAGTATATAAATGGGGACCTTGGATTGTGGACTCCTTGAGGGTAGGGACCAATGTGAGTGTGCAATGTACAGGGATAGGGACAATTGTAGACACTCACTCAGGTTGAACTGGATGGACTGATGTCTTTATTCAACCTTACTAACTATGAAACTATGAAACTATGCCAGTGGACAGTATGTACAGGAAAGGAGTGTGGGGGGTATGACAGAGGGTAGTTTGTACCGGAGAGGAGTGTGGAGGGTATGACAGTGGGCAGTATGTACAGGAGAGGAGTGTGAAGGGTATGACAGTGGGCAGTATGTACAGGAGAGAAGTTTGGAGAGTAGGACAGTAAGCAGTAATTACAGGAGAGGAGTGTGGAGGGTATGATGGTGGGCACTATGTATAGGAGAGGAGTATGTAGGGTATGACAGTGAGTAGTATGTACAGGAGAGGAGTGTGGAGGGTATGATAGTGGGCACTAAATATAGGAGAGAAGTGTGGAGGGTATGACAGTAGGCACTATGTACAGGAGAGGAGTATGGAGGGTATGACAGTGAGTAGTATGTACAGGAGAGGAGTGTTGGGGGTATTACAGTGGGCAATATGTATAGGAGAGAAGTGTATGACAGCGAGCACTATGTACAGGAGAGAAGTGTGTAGGATATGACAGCGGGCTCTATGTATAGGAGAGAAGTGTGGGGGGTATGACAGTGAGCAGTATGTACAGGAGAGAAGTGTGGAGAGTATGACAGTGAGCAGTATGTACAGGAGAGAAGTGTGGAGAGTATGACAGAGGGCACTATGTATAGGAGAGGAGGATGAAGTAATCTGGGAAGGAAAAATGTAAAGGTTTGTGGAAGGATGTTTAGGGACTGCGTAGTGGTTAAGCGGGCCATACATGGATTGAAATTACACCAATTAAGCAGAGACCAGCCATAGTCGATCTATGTATGGGCTAGCTGGTTTTACACAAGTCAACCTATTAACCGACTTGAGTACAACCAGCCTGTCAGGTTTTCCCCAAAACAATCAGTGCTGCCAGCTATAGTTAGCAACACTAATCATTGTATTCACTGGCAGAACACAATAACACTGCGGGAGTGATTCCCCCATTCACAGGTCAGCAGGTGAGAGGGTGTGTGGGGACAGGCTGGGGAGAGATACTAGTCAGTGGCTGGGTAGACACTGGTTAGTATCAGAGCCAGATACACACAGGTTACATATGCCACGATCATTAGAGCGAGAGCAATAATTCTAGCACTAGACCTCCTCTGTAACTCTAAACATGTAACCTGTAAAAAACATTTAAAGCATCTCTTGGTACACAAAAAAAATCATGCTAACTTTAGTGTTTTTTTTCATGAATGAAACAGTTTCTTTCCAAAAAAAACGTTTGAGTAATTTCCTAGCAAAAAAAAAAGATGATTTTTACATGTAGGAGAGAAGTGTCCGAATTGGCCTGGGTGGCAAGGGGTTAATTATCATAAGTAATATACAAATTATTATTATAAGTACTGTGAGTTCATCCTCTCAGTCTGCTGCAGAGTGTTCCAGCTTGTATTTAAACTGGCCGCTCTGTATGTAGCTTCTGACAGGCTGCGCAAGCATACCTGTATCTTCGGAACCATAGATGAAAGCAGCCCCATATTTTAACCAGTGCTGGGGTAGGTCCTTAGCTACCTACCCCCCATGTGGGGTCTCTGTGACTCCTGATCGCCGAGCTACAACCCTCAAAGTCAATCTTTTTTTTTTTTTTTTGATTTTTTTTTTTTTCTTTGGGGCCAATGGGCCTATCTTGAGAGAGGGGCCTGGAGCTGCAGCTCCAATAGCCCCTATGTTAATCCGGCCCTGGATGAGGCAGCACTCTCCGATGCAAGAATCTCTGTATCCATAAAAATTGTGGTGCGCCATCTTGGTACACCCACTGCACATGGATAACTCTGCACACGTTACTCCCCTTCACCCTGGGGTCAGTAACTCCACCTTAGCTCTCTGGACATTCTGGTACCAGCAATCTCTCCTGCACTGAGAGTTAACTCTTCATTGCCCAATGGAAAATGCACCCACAACTGGCAGCTATCTTCTCTGGCAAACTCCATTTTCCACAACTGACAAACACCGTAGCAACCCTCTCCTGTTATACTCAAACTGGACAGTCCATTGAAACACCCCAGATTCACAATCTTCTCTCAGTTGCTATAGGAGAGGAAGGGTCATTAAGAATATGCCCAGGTCTTTCTTAGCAGTACAAAGATTACCCATCCCCACACAGGGCCGCCCCCAGCATAAGGCTCAGGATGGGATGGGGGGAGGGGTGATACAATCCGAATTCCCAGCTAAATCAATCAAAAGTATGTGCACTTTAGTACAGTACACTGTCAACCCTCATGTGGAAGTGATACAAGTGGCTGTAAAGCCGCATATCACTTCCACAACCACTGCTGCAATGTGACGCCCCCCCCACCCCACCCCCCCTGCCATGTTTAACCGCCTACACTGTCCCACCTGCGGGCATGGTGCTGTCATGGCGGGTGTTGCTGGAAAGGGTGGACCTTCATCTGCTCAGGTTCCCTCCTGTGCACGGACCAGGAAGCGATGTGTATGATGTCACTTCCTGGACCAGAGCTGTTATTTGCCTGTGTAGACAAAAATCCTTGCACCAGCCCTGGTCCCACAAGCACAGATTCAGGCACACAGACAATACAGGCTCAGGCTAGGGGATGTCTTTTTAGAATTTATTGCTGAAGAACTTGAACAGGTGAGGGGTCGAAGGATACTACAAACCATAACAATCCATGGGATGACAAACTTTTCACTAATTATCAGGTCCCACACTTGGCTTGAGTGCTTTCGTCATATACCGCTTCCTCCCAGTCTGAATATAGATATCAGATATTCCAACAGCTAACAACCAGAAAATAGGACAATACTCGTTTGGTTGCTGAACATGGACTGTTTATTGAAATCACACCAACTTTGCATTCCGGGCGGGGTGGACTGTCCAATCAGCAGTGAGAGCTGTTGGAGGAGTTCGCCCCCACCAATCTTACAGCTAATCTACATACACATTCCATAATATCCAAGGCAGACAGACACAATAGAATACTGGAATACAGCCACACCCCAAACGACTCAGCAAAGAGTACACTTAGACATAGGTGGTGCATGTTGACCTGAAACAAGGTTTTCCCAACCACCCCAAGGGATTCTGGGTTCCACAAGCCCCCCTACCCAAAGTGACTCCGTCACACCAGCCTTTCTTGGAAGTAACAGGGTATAGACAGTATATATAGGACTCTGTAAGACCAGTCCCAGTCCGCATAACATCCTTTGGCACTTAGTTTCCTTTTAGCACTTGCACACTTAAGAGTCCACAGCAAAGCCTTTACTCACTCATTAAGGGAGATAAAGGATCCTTCTCCAGAGCAGGACTTCGGGACAGTGCCCTCCAATAAATAATCCTTCGACAATCTTCACAAGGCCCTCATTTTAGCTCCTGTTCAGGCCCAGACTACAATTTCTTGTCTCTCTCATTTAGAGGTAGCAGCCTCAGAAGAACTGTAACCCTCCCTGGAGAGGAAAGAACACTCTGACAAGGCCTTCCAAGCCTTTATCACCCCAGCCACCTTCTGGATGCCTCCTTCCAGGGATTGGCAGGGACATGATAAATATTCATACTGGTCATTTGAATCTCCCTGCCCTATATTCTGAAAATTTTTTCCAGAAGCTGGTGGAGGAATCAAAAACCTAGCTTAGGAAACCATGAAAAGACAAAACCAATAGATCACTGCTCCACTCACTACAGGAAAGCCAAAAAATAGATTTAGCCTAGCAGCCTAACTAGAGGAGGGTGTTACACTATTATTTTCCTGGTAGCCAAAAATACTATTTTGCATAAGTAGCTCCATTCCGATCTCGCACTAATCATACGTTTATTTGCTGGGGTAACTACTTAAAGTGATTGTAAATGCAAAATGAAATAAAAAAATAACAGGTTCATACAGTTGTGCTCATAAGTTTACATACCCTCGCAGAATTTATGATTTCTTGGCCATTTTTCAGAGAATATGAACGATAACACAAAAACTACTTTAGTGTTTGGCTGAAGCCATTTGTTATCAATCAACTGCGTATACACTTTTTAAATCATAATCACAACAGAAACTACCCAAATGACCCTGATCAAAAGTTTACATACCCCAGTTCTTAATACCGTGTATTGCCCCCTTTAACATCAATGACAGCTTGAAGTCTTTTGGGGTATTTGTGAATGAGACTCTTTATCTTCTCAGATGGCAAAGCTGCTCATTCCTCTTGGCAAAAAGCCTCCAGTTCCTGTAAATTCTTGGGCTGTCTTGCATGAACTGCACGTTTGAGATCTTCCCAGAGTGGCTCAACGATATTGAGGTCAGGAGACTGAGATGGCCACTCCAGAACCTTCACTTTATTCTGCTGTAGCCAATGACAGGTCGACTTGGCCTTGTGTTCTGGATCATTGTCATGTTGAAATGTCCAAGTAAGTCCCATGCGCAGCTTCCTGGCTGATAAATGCAAATTTTCCTCCAGTATTTTTTGATAACACGCTGCATTCATCTTGCCATCAATTTTGACCAAATTTTCTGTGCCTTTGTAGCTCACACATCCCCAAAACACCAGGGATCCA
This sequence comes from Lithobates sylvaticus, assembly GCA_028564925.1. NCBI lineage: Eukaryota > Metazoa > Chordata > Amphibia > Anura > Ranidae > Lithobates > Lithobates sylvaticus. The sequence goes on along the minus strand of CM053027.1, from coordinate 542,604,456 downwards.
CCTCCGTGTTTCACATGTGGAATGGTGTACCTTTCATCATAGGCCTTGTTGACTCCTCTCCAAATGTAGCGTTTATGATTGTGGCCAAAAAGCTAAATTTTGGTCTCATCACTACAAATGACTTTGTGCCAGAAGGTTTGAGGCTTGTCTCTGTGCTGTTTGGCGTATTGTAAGCAGGATAATTTGTGACATTTGCGTAGTAATGGCTTTCTTCTGGTGACTCGACCATGGAGCTCATCTTTCTTCAAGTGCCTCCTTTTTGTGCATCTTGAAACAGCCACACCACATGTTTTCAGAGAGTCCTGTATATCACCTGAAGTTATTTGTGGGTTTTTCTGTGCATCCCGAACAATTTTCCTGGCAGTTGTGGGTGAAATTTTAGTTGGTCTACCTGACCGTGGTTTGGTTTCAACAGAAACCCTCATTTTCCAATTCTTGATTAGAGTTAGAACGCTGCTGATTGGCATTCTCAATTCCTTGGATATCTTTTTATATCCCTTTCCTGTTTTATACAGTTCAACACATTTTTCCGACAGATCCTTTGACAATTCTTTTGCTTTTCCTATGACTCAGAATCAAGAAACGTCAGTGCAGCACAGGATGAAAGATGCAAGGGTCTGTCAGGAGTCCAGGAAATCATTGACATTTTATACACACACTAATTACAAGCAAACAGATCACCAGTGTTGGTCATCTTACTTTAAAAAAGTAATTAGTTAAGTTACAAATTACTTCTCCCAAAAAGTAATTGCGTTAGTAACTCAGTTTCTACATTGGAAAAGTAATTAGTTACGCAGCAAAGTAACTGTGACTTTTTTTTTTTAATATTCTATACGTGTAACTAAGGGGCGGGTCTAGTAGTACTGTAACCAAGGGGCGCATTTATTATTATTGTATATCGTGTAACCAAGTCAGTTTAGGCACGTCAAAAACGTATCAGTTCTTATCCGTTGTCTCATCCGTTTTCATCCGTCATCCGTTCCGTTAATGTCCATTTTCATCCGTCTTTTGTTCCGTTAACATCCGCTTACATCCGTAAATGTACACGTTTACGTCCGTTTTTTCGTCTGTTTTTTCATCCGTTTTGTTCCCCAGAAAATTACCCAGAATGCATTGCTCCTCCCATGTTTTTCTTTCAAACGGATCTTAACGGATCGGACGTTGAAGGACAATGTCCGTCAACGTCAGTTAATATCCGTTTTGATGGATCTGGACGTATCCTTGTACGTTAAAAAAAACGGATAAAAACGGAAGCGGAGGTTAACTGATGGTGACGGATGTTCATCCGTATGCCCATAGGAATGCATTGTCGTCCGTCGACGGATGGAAGAAAAACGGATAGACGGTCCGTCCGTGTGAAAGGGGCCTAAGGGGCGGATTTCTACAGAAGAGGGCGAATGTTAAATTAATGGGCAGAGCTCGATATATGCTCAAACCAATAAAACAGTGCTGGCAAACAAAAATTGTGACAAAATAATAAATGATCCCACAAAATTGACAAACATCAATAATGTGTGTGAAGTGGTTACATGTCTGACACAAACCAATCCCATAAAAAATAAACTAGCATCAAATAATATGTGTGATAAATTATTACATAAGTGACATGATTGAATAATAACCATAAAATTATTTCATAGATACCAAAATTGAATAAGTGATCAATGTGGTAAGAAAATATAAAAAAAAAAAAAAAAAAAAAAAAAAATAATGTGAGTAAGTCCACATTATGTCTTTTGATGACGCCCTGGAGGAGGGGCGAAACGCGTCGACGTAATTTCCGGCCAAGGATCTAACCACTGACGCCACTTCCTGTTCCCGTGGAGCGCACGCTAAACCAGCTGCAACCGCGGAAGTATCTGAGAAGTTTGCCTTCCTTTATGCATCCTGTAAGTAGCGCAGAGCGCGCATTTTAAAAATCCTTCTACAACACTTTAAAATTTGCTCTCTTCTATTATCGGTACAATATCTCCAAGAACATCACTGTGCCTTGTGTGCATGCATCGCTCCCTGGATCCTCTCATCCCACTGGCTTGTTTATTCAGCTCTGCTTTTGTGCCTACTTGCCGAACCACAGTTTGCTTTGCTGCTCTGTCTGTCTGCTAGCCCGGTGAGTCTATTCCAAGAAGGAGCTCATATGTACATTTATTTTGGTTCTTGTTTTTTTGGGACAATAACTGGACTTACTCACATTATTTTTTTTTTTTTTTTTTTATATTTTCTTACCACATTGATCACTTATTCAATTTTGGTATCTATGAAATAATTTTATGGTTATTATTCAATCATGTCACTTATGTAATAATTTATCACACATATTATTTGATGCTAGTTTATTTTTTATGGGATTGGTTTGTGTCAGACATGTAACCACTTCACACACATTATTGATGTTTGTCAATTTTGTGGGATCATTTATTATTTTGTCACAATTTTTGTTTGCCAGCGCTGTTTTATTGGTTTGAGCATTTTTTGAAGGTTATAGCACTTTCTTATCAGCAGCTGCACATTTTTTGTGTTTTCTTTTTCTCGTTCATTATTGCACACGTCTATTCCAGCGCCGTTTCTTTGTTTATATAGAGCTCGATATATAACAATAATAATAAATGCGCCCCTTGGTTACAGTAATACTAGACCCGCCCCTTAGTTACATGATAGACGCCCCTTGCAGAGTAGCATGAGCATCAGGAGCGTGCGGCATCGCCTCGTACAATTACATGTTAACTGCGCCTGCGCGGTGTAGAGTTCACTCAGAGCTGTTTAGGTTCGGCAATTTTCGGAAGCTCCGTAGTCCTTCGTACTGCGCAAGCGCTGCGCCTGCGCAGTACAGGGAGTCCTTATCCAGTGGGGGAACTTTTTCGGCAGGACACCGGAATTACACTACTGCCATCTAGTGGCAGTAGATGTAATTGGGGTAACTAAGCCAACGTAATGGGAACTGAGTTACCATGAGGGGAAAAGTAATCAGTTAGATTACTCGTTACCCTCTAAAGTAACTGCGTTAAGTAAGTTTATTTTAGCTCAGTTACTTACATCACTGCAGATCACAGACGAGGATGGTTACCTTTAATAGCCATTCAAACCCCTTTGTGTCAACTTGTGTGCATGTTATCAGTCCAAAATCACCAGGGTATGTAAACTTTTGATCAGGGTCATTTGGGTAGTTTCTGTTGTCATTATGATTTAAAAGGAATAAACAGAGTTGATTGATAATAAATGGCTTCAGCCAAACACTAACCATGAGTGAAAGAAAAGTTTTGTGTTATCATTCATATTCTCTGAAAAATGGCCAAGAAATCATAATTTCTGCTAGGGTGTGTAAACTTATGAGCACAACTGTACTTACCTGCTCTGTGTAGTGGAATTGCATAGAGCAGCCTCAAACCTCCTCTTCTTGGGTCCCCCACTGGCGCTTCCGGCTCCACCTCTCTGGTGAGTGCCCCCATACGAAGCTGCTTCCTATGGGGGAACTCGTGCAGACTCGCTCTGGAGCCTCGCTGTCTGCGTCTATAGACACAGACAGCGGGGCTCCATCCCACCCCCATCAGGAAAGTAAAAGGGGAGGTGAGAGGGTGATACATATGCCTAAAAAATGTAATTCAATGCAAGGAATGCATTAAGGTAAAAACATGTGTAACCACTGTTCTCTTTATTAATACATTTTCTTAGGTCTGTCTCTTTCTTTATGTAGCTATGAGAATATAACTTAATGTTTCTTACTATACAATTGCTGTGGCCTTTCCATAATCACTTGCTTCATGACTGTACACCTCGGCTTACTGGCCAAATGTGGCCTCTTGTTTTTTTATATGAATGCCCAAAAACACAAAAGCATAAAACATAAAACACCGTTTTTCATTATCCGTCTTGGTTTTGCCTGAGCTACAATGGGTAGAGGCATACCATTCTTTGTAGTTCAAACCTAGTTGTATCTATATAGTCCACACTGAGTATAGCAAAAAAAAAGTATGTTTACCAATTCCTTTTGTTATCAGTCCCTTACCAAGTCATCCTTCCATCCTGGCTGTGGCTCTTGGAAATGATGAAGATCATCGTCAGAATCCTGCAAAACAACAAAGTAAAAGTGCTCAAAGCACAAGGCTGAACACTATAATGACATAGAAGAACTGTGGGACCTTGATATATAAAATATGCCTATTCACAATGGGGAAACAAAGTTTTGCTTTGTTACCAAAGCATCCTCTGAATGATACATAAGACCAAGTGAAGAATATGTATATGCTGCAGAAAATGTTTTAAGATACAGCTGACTGAATGTGACTAGAAAAGAAAAAGGCCCTAAAATGCTCACAAATACATAAGCTGGCAAAATGCTAATGTTGCCCTTGTGAATTAATAGAATGATAAGGGAAAGGTAAATGTAGAATCAAAAAACTCAACTTCAGGTAATCAGCTGAATAAAAAGTATATATATGTTTTATCTGCCAAGAGATTTCTAATTAATTTCAACCAGTCTTGTGAGCCAAGCAACCCTTCCATAAAGCATAGACAGGTCTCTGACCTCCAGTGTAGTTAAAGCAGAACTAAACCCTCCTGTCCTTTACAACTGATGACGGTGCCATCTTAACATCTGTTTAGACCTGCAGTTGCCATGCTGCCACACATGTGACCAGCTATGACACCAGCCAATGGAGGGCTTTAAAGTTTGGTTGAAGGTTAGAGGGTGGGGCCTACTCACCGTACACATGGGTGTACCTCTCTTATGTACGCACTTACTAATGCCCGGGATAGGGTGAAGATCAACATTAAGGTGGAGCCGCAGATTAGAAGTGAGCTGTACACCTCGTAGGTGGGGCCTTCACTGTTGGTAATGTGGACGAGGCTTGCCACTATTGGAAATGTGGGCTTATCACTGTTGAAAATGTTGGCAGGGCCAAACCTGTCACTGTTGGAAATGTGGGAGGGACCAAATCTGACACTGTTGGAAATGTGAGAGTAAATCCTTTCACCAAACTTTCTTGATCCCCATGCACCATGCCCTCCTGTCCCCCCAGTACTGTACCCTCTTGACCCCCCTGCACTACCTCCCTGTACTGGACCCTTCTGACCCCCCCCCCCCCCCCAGTACTGTATCCTCCTAATCTCCTGTGTTCTGCCCTTCTAAACTCTGACCCACTTACCCCTGTACTCTGTCCCACCGATCCCTTTACACTGCTCTTCATACTGTTGACTTCTGTACACTTCTCTTCATCCTTTTGACCTCTGTGCACTGCTCTACCTACTACTGACCTCTGTACAGTGCCCTACATCCTACTGGCCTCTGTACTCTGCCCTACTTACTACTGACCTCTGTACTATGCCCTACTTACTACTGTCCTATGCAGACTGCCCTACATCCTACTGACCTCTTTACATGGTCGTATATACTACTGACCTCTGTACACTGCCCTACATCCTACTGACTTCTGTACACTGCCCTACATCCTACTGACCTCTGTACACTGCCCCTACATCCTACTGACATTTTTACATGGTCATACATACCACTGACCTCTGTAAACTGCCCTACATCCTACTGACTTCTGTACCCTGCCCTACATCCTACTGACTTCTGCACCCTGCCCTACATCCTACTGAATTCTGTACACTGCCCTACATCCTACTGACGTCTGCACCCTGCCCTACATCCTACTGAATTCTGTACACTGCCCTACTTCCTATTGATTTCTGTACACTGCCCTACAAACTACTATCCTCTGTACACTGCCCTACAAACTACTGTCCTCTGTACACTGCCCTACATCCTACTGACCCCTGTGCACTGCCCTACATATTACTTACACTGGCCAGAATTCAGGGCAGATAGCCGGGCCTGAGATTAGTCAAACAAATCAGCATGCAGTACCAGATGTTCTCCTTTCATGATGAACTCCGGCATCAGCCTTGTGGGAGTAACCAATTACTCCCCAGACATGAAAAAAATAAAATAAAATTGTGAATGAAAGTGAAGGCCGAGTTTCTCACTGAAGCTAAATTTTAGGTAGTCTAAATGTATATTTCTACAGCGACATTCGTTTTATTAGATATTTTTTAACGTTTTCTTCATCCCATCTTTACTTTTTAGATTTATAAACCTCTCAGAGTGGGATTTTAAAGGCAACGAAAACTATATTTGTATAAAGTATATAAATTTATTGTACAAAAGGATAGAATTCTGGCATAATATACATATTTTACATATAGATATAAAAACAGCTAACAGATGCTTGTAGATGATACGCAAAAAGATGGGTGATAATTCCGACGCGTTTCCAAATGGCCTTATAATTGCCAATCTTCCTCAGGGAATTTAGATCACCATCTACAGAGTATATCAAGAACATATTAATTACATTTACTTTACCCTTTTATTGGTGGCTTGCTAGTTAATTTCATATTTTTTTGGTTTAAAAGTGTGCAGCACCCTGGTGATCTTTGTTCGCTTCTACGTTGTCCAGGTAGATCTCCACTTCTCAAAGGTTGCCTACCCCTTAATTTCCAACAGTGACAGGCCTCACCCCCGTTTCTAATAAGGACAGGCCCCGCCCACATTTTTCCAATAGTGTAAAGCTCCATCCACATTTTCCAATAGTGACAAGGTCCGCTCACATTTTTCAATATTGACAAGCCCCGCCCACATTTCTGTTTTTTTTTTTTATGTTTGTGTAGAGTCAGCCTTCAAACCTAAAAAAATATGAGGTATACATAATTATCCACTTGATCTCTGTAAGGTATTGCCCCCTTCATGACCAGGGCATTTTGTTGCTCTTCAGCACTGAGCTACTTTAACTGCCAATTGCGTGGCCATACAACACTGAATGCAAATTAAGTTTATATCATTTTCTTCACACAAATAGAGCTTGTTTTAGTGTTTTTTTTATTTTTAATGATATAAACAAATAACGAAAATGAAAAAAAAAAAATATATTTTCTACTTTCTGTTATAAAATATATTCAGTAAAAATGTAGAAAACAAATCAAATTTCCTAATAAAATTATGACAAAATGTATTCTGCTACATGTCTTTGGTTAAAAAAAACAAAAACAAACAAAAACAAAAAGTGTATATAAATTGGTTTGTGCAAAAGTTATAGCATCCACAGGCTATGGCAGTGATGGCGGACCTTGGCAACCCAGATGTTTTGGAACTACATTTCCCATGATGCTCATGCACTCTGCAGTGTAGATGAGCATCATGGGAACTGTAGTTTCAAAACATCTGGTTCTCCATCACTGGACTATGGTATACTGTATATACTGAAATGTACGCAAATATAGACGCTATACTGTAACGGTGGTGAACAGCAACTTATAGTGTGACTGTGATAGGGTGGCGGATAATCTGGCGCTAACCGACACTATCTAGGAGGGTCACTAACTGACACTGATGTCGCTAGTGACACTAATACCGTGATCAGTGATATAACTGTACACTAACACTGTACTAATGACACTGGCTGGGAAGGGGGAAACATACAGGGGCAATAAAGGGGTTAACTGTGTGTCTAACAATGTGTAATGTGTGTAATGTGTGCTGCTTTTACTCTACTATCTGGCTGTTTTTTCTCCCTGATTTTCAGGGGGAAGAAACAGCCATATCACTATTCCTATGCACACACAGTTCTGGGTTTGTAAACACAGAACTCTGTATGTGATTGGGCACAGCCAGTTTATTTCAGCCAAAATCATTGGCTGAAATCTGCTGCCAAACTCGTGCTGTGTCCTATCACAGCACGTGTAGGAGGGGGGCGCGCATATGTTCCCCAAAAACAGAAGACGGGCACGTACAGGTATGTTGTCCATCCTGCCTGGGCTGGCCATCCGCAGAATCTACTGTGGGCAGGTGGTAAGTAGTTAATACCTAAATCGGCATCCCTGAGGCTAGAAGTAAAAAGCACGCCTTTCCTATGTAGCACAAAAACTCAAAAAAGCTGAATATAATGTCTTGAAAAGGTATTCATACCTCTTGAAATTTTCATTTTTATTTTGTCATGTTACAACAAAAAACGTAAATGTATTTTATTGGGATTTTATATGATAGATCAACACAAAGTGGCACATAATTGTGAGGTTGAAGGAAAATGATAAATGGTTTTCAAAATGTTTTACAAATAAATATCTGAAAAGTGTGGCGTGCATTTGTATTCAGCAATAGAGTCCACCTGTGTGTAATTTAATCTCAGTATAAATACAACTGTTCTGTGAAGCCCTCAGAGGTTTGTTAGAAAACCTTAGTAAACAAACAGCATCATGAAGGCCAAGGAACACACCAGACAGGTCAAGGATAAAGTTGAGTAGAAGTTTAAAGCAGGGTTAGGTTATAAAAAAATATCCCAAGCTTTGAACATCTCACAGAGCACTGTTCAATCCATCATTGGAAAATGGAAAGAGTATGGCAGGTTATAAAACTGCAACCCTGCAAACCTACCAAGCTATGACCATCCACCTAAACCGACAGGCCGGACAAGGAGTGCATTATACAGAGAAGCAGCCAAGAGGCCCATGGTAACACTGGAGGAGCTGCAGAGATCCACAGCTCAGGTAGGTGAATCTATCCACAGGACAACTATTAGTCGTGCCCTCCACAAATCTGGCCTTTATGGAAGAGTGGCAAGAAGAAAGCCATTGTTGAAAGAAAGCCATAAGAAAACCCATTTTCAGTTTGTGAGCAGCCATGTGGGGGACACAGCAAACGTGGAAGAAGGTGCTCTGGTCAGATGAGACCAAAATTAAACATTTTGGCCTAAAAGCAAAATGCTATGTGTGTCATAAAACTAAACACTGCACATCACCCTGAATACACCATCCCCACTGTGAAACATGTTGGTGGCAGCATCATGTTTTGGGGGATGCTTTTCTTCAGCAGGAACAGGGAAGCTGGTCAGAGTTGATGGGAAGATGGATGGAGCCAAATACAGGGCAATTTTAGAAGAAAACCTGTTAGTCTGCAAAAGGCTTAAATCTGAGGTGGAGGTTCATCTTTCAGCAGGACAATGACCCTAAACATACAGCCAGAGCTACAATGGAATGGTTTAGATCAAAGCATATTCATGTGTTAGAATGGCCCAGACCTAAATCCAATTGAGAATCTGTGCAAGACTTGAAAATTTCTGTTCACAGAAGCTCTCCATCTAATCTGACAGCTTGAGCGATTTTGCAAAGAAGAATGGGCAAAAATGTCACTCTCTAGATGTGCAAAGCTGGTAGAGACATCCCCAAAAAGACTTACAGCTGTAATTGCATTGATCTCTTCCAAGCAGAATATCCTTTTTTTATTTATTTTTTTAATAAATGGCAATATGTAATGAGTGGCAATCGTCTACAGCTGGATAAAGATGTATCTTTACTTACTCCGAATGTCCTGCTACTGATTTTATGCGAGATTTTCCCAGAATGTAAAATTCACAGATCTAGCACTATAAAAAGCATACTCACAATATACATATTTATCCTTCGATCCCATCCAACAGCCACAATATATCTAAAAGAAAATTAAAATATGACATATCCATATAATTCTTACATTGTCATCCTCTTTACTTATGCTTAAACATTTGGTATAGTAACAAAGGTAAAGTTGCACACAGCATTAACGTTCATGGGGTCCTCCCCAAATTTCAATTGATATATAAAAGTAGGGCATGCTCTATAAAATTCACCAAAATATGGCAACCATGGCTGGATGTCTCAGAGGATTTCTGGGGGGGATGTCCTTTCCTCACAACTCACTCAGTGAGTCCTCCACCAATGTAACTCGGGAACAGTGATCTGAAGGTGGCCAACACAATAACCAGGGATTGCTTTGGAACTTCCACTACATCGAGTGACCTTGAAAATCTACTGTTGATATGGGGTCGTATGTTTTGTGGGTTTGAATGTGTGCATGTATGAATGTTGTTGGGGTCTTTCTGTTCCTTCACGGACTACCAGCTCGGTATACACTAAATAGTACATGACTTGATATAGTCATATGCAACTTACACGCCTGTAATGTAAATCCGTCTGTTGTTTTTTTGTTGTAAAACCAAAATAAACACCTTTAAAAAAATAAAATAAAAATTTGCACACATCATTGAAAATTATTTTAGTTGGGGATTTAGTTAGGACAGGTAGCATGTGGATAGGTGCAGTGTGGTGCGGCAGGCAGAAAACACAGTCCTGATTCAAACATAGGAATGTATGGTAACGGAAGTTCAGCAATACACAACGGGCCCGACGGGAAGGCAACCCACCCGGGAAAACTCACAAGATGTAACAGCAATGTGTGAGAAGATGGAAGTCTCAGGGAAGCCGACAGCATCTGTCTCAAGGAGCGGAATGCAGCCTGGTTAGTCCGTATCCAAATGGGATGTTTCCAGGAAGGATGGTGGTGTGTCCAGGCACTTTCCCTACTCCTCCAGAACCTTTCCCTGAAGCTAAGTACTGTCCCTGAAAGACTGGTATCCGGTCTCTACACTGCCACTCGCAAAATGCATGCCAAACCTGGGTCTTAGACTCTAGGGTCTTAAACAGCTAGGATCACGTGACTCCGCTGCGCACCGAGGTCAGCCATCTTGTTGGTTGGAAACATCTGTTTTTATATTGATTCACATGGAAGTTTTTTCTTCTGTACGGTGAATGTGTATTTTGGAAACTGTTTTAATAAACCCCCCCTTTCGAACTTACTGCACCATGAGATGTCTATCTGCTTTGTTGATCTTATACGATCTGGTGGAGTCTCTGTCATATGGAGTCTATCTGATGTGGAAGGAATTTTTTGGCGTTTGATATCGGAGTCACCTGGAGTGATCTGATTTATAAAGAGTGCCAGTGACCACTTTATAGGGTGGTCCACAGTTTACAGTATGAAGCTTGTTCACCATTCGGAATCACATTATCTGGACTCTTATCATTGTGAACTTTATACTTTGAATTCTCCTTTAAAACACCTTTTTTAGTGCTGCAACTTTTGTGTTTATACTTAAACAGACAGTCAAATGGGTTGCCAGCATCCAATCGCATGCAGCCTCAATGTGACCGAGGAAATCATAGAGCAGGGGTGTCCAAACTTTTTTCAAAGAGGGCCAGATTTGATGAAGTGAACATGCTTGAGGGCCGACCATTTTGCCTGACTTTCTTTAAACCATTAAAATTTGGTCTAAGTGTGTTCGTCCGAGCACTAATACACTGCACAACAAGAATTATCTTTCCTTTGTGCTGTGTGTGGTGAATAGATGAGCTTGGTTATACCGTATTTATCGTCTTATAACACGAATCTTAACTTTAAAAAGGACGTTTCAGGAAACAAAATCTTGCAGCCCATCAATGCAGCCTAATCAGTGCCCATCTGCAGCCTCACAAGTGCCATAAATGCAGCACCCACCGTATTGCCATAAATGCAGCACCCACTCCATTGCCATGAATGCCGCACCCACTCCATTGCCATGAATGCCGCACCCACTCCATTGCCATGATTGCTGCACCCACCGTATTGCCATGAATGCAGCACCCACCGTATTGCCATGAATGCAGCACCCACCGTATTGCCATGAATGCAGCACCCACCGTATTGCCATGAATGCAGCACCCACTCCATTGCCATGAATGCAGCACCCACTCCATTGCCATGAATGCAGCACCCACTCCATTGCCATGAATGCAGCACCCACTCCATTGCCATTAATGCAGAACCCACTCCATTGCCATTAATGCAGCACCCACTCCATAGCCATTAATGCAGCACCCACATTAACATGAATGCAGACTCACCATTGCCATCAGTGCAGCCTGATTCATGTCCATCTGCAGCCTTGGAGGAGACAGGCAGGGGGCGAGACGTGCGCCAACAGACATACAGGAGAAACTCCTGTTTTTATCGGCAGTCTCTTTAATTGAAAGTCCCACAGTTGTCCAATGGCAGCGCAGGGGACGGGACTTCCTTTTACACAGGACGCCATGTACACAGGAAATACTCTTCTCCTGTATGCATGGCACTCATCCCGCCCTCTCCAAGGCAGCCAGCATATCTATCTTTTGTGGCCCCTGGCGCTCAGGGATTCGTTGGGGGCCACAAAATATATACAGGCATACCCCACTTTTAAGTACACAATGGGGTTTATTTACTAAAGCTATAAAGTGCAAAATCAGGTTCACTTCTGCATATAAACCAATGAGCTTATAACCCCAGCTTGTTCAATTAAGATTTGGTAATAAAACCTGGAAGTTCATTGGTTTCTATGCAGAAGTGAGCCTGATTTTGCACTTTCTAGTTTTAGTAAATAAACCTCATTGTGTACTCAAAAGTGGGGTATGCCTGTATATGTCAAAATTACCAGGCGGGCCGTCCGAAACCAGAACGCAGGCCGTGATTGGCCCACTGGCCGGACTTTGGACATGCCTGCCATAGAGGAACTAGGTTCCTCTCTACTTCATCATCCACCTGCATTGCCACTGTGCACAAGCGCCACCTGCAGTTGAGAATATATACTGCACTTACCTACAAGCAGTGTTCTACTAATGCGGTATTGGGAACAGAGGAAGATGCACAAAGAATGTGATCTGAGACACTCAGAAAATTAGGTAAATATCGAGGAAAGCCCCCATACCCTACAATGGCGGACTATAACATACATATATAATGATATACTAAAGAAGTAAAGCCAGTTCATTTTCACTTTGCAAAGTGAATTTTTACCTATCATAGTTATTTGGGTGAAACATAGATAAAATTCCTTTTACAAAGAAAATAAGGAGGATTTTTGCTTGTTCTTCTCTTCATTCACTAAGCTAAGTGAATACGTAAATCCAATCACTGAATCATGTGTTTTTCAACAAATTTAAAAACAAATAAAAAATTGCTTTACATTGCAATGTAAAAGTTGCTTTTCATTAGTTTGCCATGCAAAACCCACTCTGTAGTGGTGGCTCAGTGCAAAACTGGACTGAGCTTTTTGGAATTCTGCACATGTAACATGAAGACCATGCTCCAGGCAATGCAGAGATTATGATTTGACTGTGTAATCATAAGTATTAAAAGAAAAAATAAATAATAACTCATAGGGAATTGTGCATACAACAACCTGAAGGTGGCACACATACTGTAAGTAATATGTGAGATAATTAATATATTTTAGGAATTTCTATTTATAAAATCAGCTCAAGCCAGAGTAGGAAACTTACTGGGCTGAGCTTTTCAGAACCCGGCCAAGTTAACTAAGAGTACCATTGAATTGATATCCACCGGATCAGTGCAGTGGGCATCGGTGCTGTGGGGAAGGCAGGAATTAGAGTGATGATGGGGGGGGGGGGGGGCAGTTTGTGGAGGGGGGGCAAAACAGTGGGGAGAAACATCATGGGCGGTGGCGGCAGCAGAGGGTAGGGAGTGTGTCATATTTTAAGTCAACAGCTCTGATCTGCGGATCACTGAAGTGACCCTGAGCAGAAGGGGGAATGCAGGTCTGTATGATGCCAGGACCTGGCAGCCAAAGGTTTAAAGCAAATTTCGACTTTTGCAGTCATATTTGAGAAAGCCCCACTATATGTTTGCAACGTGTTCCCATTCTCGCAGCTTGCCTAATTCTTTTTTTTTTTTATTCTCACCTTTTGGATGTTTCTCGTGAGGTATTGTCATGGCTGACTGCTTGGTTTATTGGCTTTTTGAACAATGTTATAATGAGCCTGTCCCAGGTCTGTCTTCATTAACATGCAAAATGCTAGAAGCCCAGCCTCTACACTTTAAACCCTTTGTTAGGACAGGTAGTGTTCAAATCTAGTTACAATTGATAATGAAGATCTGCCTGCACAGTGCAGACAGGATAAAGGCAAATACAGCCGCCCAGCCCTCTCATAAACAAAGAGAACTACTTAGGATTTTTTCTTGTTGGAGGGTCCAGAATAGAACATCTAAAAAAGTAAGCTTCAATTTTTAAATATCTTTTTCATGTTTTGCTATGTAAATGGGGGCATGTAACAAATACAAAGTAGGTGCTATCCCAGTTTGGCTGCAGGGTGGCAATACACTTTAAAGTTATAGAGATGAGGAAAGGAGGAGGTGGCAGGGGTGGACTGACAACTCATGGGGCCCCCGGGCAATAGGAGATTATGGGGCCCCCAGGCAATCAGAGTTTATGGGGCCACACAGTATACACACACACACACAGTATACAATCACACAGTATACACATACATGTACACACAGTATACATATACATGTACACGCAGTATACACAGACATGTTTCTGTTGGCTGAGAAGGTACTGGAGAGGTGGGGCAGCTATAATCTCGGTAAGGGATGTCGGTAAGGGACATTTCAGAGACAGATGTAAAACAAACACAGATTTTTACATACTGTCCCTGTTTTTACTAAGGCTGGCAACCCTGATGGGGCCCCCTAGTGGCCCGGGGCCCTCGGCCAGTGCCCGAGTGGCCGAATGGTCAGTCCGCCCCTGGGAGGTGGTGATGTCAGCACATAGATCTGTAATCCAGGAGAGAACTCAGATAGGACTGACAACACTGCTTAGGAATGTAGTCAATCGAATGCAGTGTTGCCACCAGCCCAATACACTACATGACATTAGAAGCTTCTAAATGTTTAGTATTTTTCAGTAATTGCAGCATTTCTAAAAGAGACAAAACACAGAGAACTATGTATGTATTAAAGAGCTGTGCTGAATGAGGCAAAAGGCAAAACAAATAAAAGTAGTATATGCATAGTATACACAGTTGTGAATAAATGATCTTACTTGTTTCTATTTATTTCTATATATGTGCAGTCACAGATCTCATCAGAATTGTTTGCTGAAAAACATTAAAGGGATATTAAATCAGATCGCAATGACATCAACACAAGTTTACATTGCCTCTAATAATTCCAGCTGACTCTTCACATGTCCTCTCACATACAGAAGCTGCACCCAAATGTGAATCCCTGTGTGTGTTCCCCCTAAAGAGTACCTGTGTTTCAATAGTAAGGAAAGCTGCATAAGGGGTTACGGACAGTAAACACTTGGTTTTTCTGTTGATGACAGTGTTGGTGAATTGTGATCATGTTTAAAGATTAAATCTGGGCAACTAAAAAATAATCCTCTGCATTGGGGCTGTGTGTGCACTGCTCATCTTGGTCTAGGGCAGGGGTCTCCAAACTTTGGCCCGGGGGCCCAGATGTAGCCCTTTGCTTGCCTTTATCCTGCCCTTGGGGCACTTTTCTATCCACTGATAAAAAAAATGTACTATTCCTTCCACTGACACCAAAAATAGGTCAATATTCCTGCTACTGACATTAACAATGGGGCACTATTTCTCCCATTGACGCCAATGATGGAGCACTAATTCTCCCACTGACACCAACAATGGGGACCTCTTCCTCCCAATGATGGGGTGCTATTTCTCTCACTGATCGCAAGGACAGGGCACTATTTCTCCCACTGACAACAATGATTGGGTACTATCCCTTCCACTGACACCAATGACGGGGCACTATTCCTTCCACTGACACCAATGATGGGGCACTGATCCTCCCACTGACACCAATGATAGAGCACTATTCCTCCCACTGACACCAATGATTGGGTACTATCCCTTCCACTGACACCTATGACGGGGCACTATTCCTCCCACTGACACCAATGATGGGGCACTGATTCTCCCTCTGACACCAATGATAGAGCACTATTCCTCCTACTGACACCAATGATGGGGCACTATTCCTCCCACTGACACCAATGATGTAGCACTATTCCTCCCACTGACACCAGCGATAGGACACTGTTCTCCCCCCTAATACCAAAGATGCATTGTTTAATCACACTAACGCCAGTATAATTTTTACTCCCAATGGCCACAGTCTGGCCCCCGTAAAGTCTGGAGGACAGTAAACTAGCCCTTTGTTTAGAAAGTTTGGAGACCCCTGGTCTAGGGGAGCATAAAAAGATTTACTGACACGATCCTCCACTCCTCCCAGCAGCTAGACTGATACCCACAGATTCTTCCCCATTCTCGGGTCCTGATGTCATCAAGACCAAAGCAGGGCCTATAGCCCAGTATTGGACATGATAACATTTAGGGACAGTCCACTGCTGGAGCATGGGGAGTGCCATCTGCCAGGGAAGCTGAGGATCAGGTAAGTAATACTGTCTTTTCTCTTCCCTAGACAAAGCAAGCTATTAAACCCTTGCAGTGTGGGCAGAGTTGGACTTCAAGGTCCGGTGTAGTCCTCTATGCATGTCACTACAGCGGATCTAGCTGATTAGCTTGTGAAAGATTTTAGGTGTGAGAAGATTAACTGTTGTTTAGAATCAAAGAATATCTTGCAACACCAGCTCTTCCACAATCTAACTTCATTACAACATTCACATGCAAATATCAGGTTGAGGCTAAGTTCACACGTCGAAAGCAGGCGTTTGAGGGGCGTTTTTAATGCCCCTCAAATGCCTATGGAAATGATACAATGGACAGCACACAGTGCTGTTCACACTATCAAAACATGAAGCGTTAGCATATCGTTGTGTCGCTTCACTTCAAAATCGAAGCCTCATGTCGAGTCTGTAGGCATTTGAAGTCTTTCAACGCCTTCCATTCAAGTCTATGGATCTATGGTAACGCACCACAACCACACTGGCCTGCGGTTGCGGCACGTTTGCAGTGCGGTTGCGGCACACTAGTACATTATGTCCAGTGTGAGTTTTAGCTGGTTATTATAGTGGTAGTAAACCCCACTTGGTCATTTTTACCTACAGGTAAGCCTATAATAAGGCTTACCTGTAGGTAAAATGAATAACTCCTACACCTGCACTGTTTAGGAGATATTCACCCTGGATGCAGCCAGTGACATCACTGGCGCATGTGCTCTGAAGGCCCAGCATGCCAATCACGGAAAAGCTTCTTCACAGTAAGAGCTGTGAAAATGTGGAATAGACTCCCCAAGAGCATTTTTTTGTCTTCCTCTGGATCAACTGTGGTTATAGGATTGTATATATAGGACTATACATGTGTGCGTATATGTATGTATGTATATACACATACAGTTTATACCCCTCATATTTTTGTAAATACTTTATTATATGTTTTCATGTGACAACACTGAAGAAATGACACTTTGCTACAATGTAAAGTAGTGAGTGTACAGATTGTATAACAGTGTAAATTTGCTGTCCCCTCAAAATAACTCAACACACAGCCATTAATGTCTAAACCGCTGGCAACAAAAGTGAGTACACCCCTAAGTGAAAATGTACAAATTGGGCCCAATTAGCCGTTTTCCATCCCCAGGTCATGTGACTTGTTAGTGTTACAAGGTCTCAGGTGTGAATGGGGAGCAGGTGTGTTAAATTTGGTGTTATCGCTCTCACTCTCTCATACTGGTCAATGGAAGTTCAACATGGCACCTCATGACAAAGAAGTCTCTGAGGATCTGAAAATAATAATTGTTGCTCTACATAAAGATGGGCTAGGCTATAAGACGATTGCCAAGACCCTGAAATGGAGCTGCAGCATGGTGGTCAAAACCATACAGCGGTTTAACAGGACAGGTTCCACTCAGAACAGGCCTCGCCATGGTCGACCAAAGAAGTTGAGTGCACGTGCTCAGCGTCATATCCAGAGGTTGTTTTGGGCAAATAGACGTATGAGTGCTGCCAGCATTGCTGAAGAGGTTGAAGGGGCGGGGGGGTCAGCCTATCAGTGCTCAGACCATGTACCGCACACTGCATCAAATTGGTCTGCATGGGTGTCATCCCAGAAGGAAGCCTCTTCTAATGATGATGCAAAGAAAAGCCTGCAAACAGTTTGCTTAAGACAAGCAGACTAAGGACATGGATTACTGGAACCATGTCCTGTGGTCTGATGAGACCGAGATAAAATTATTTGGTTCAAATGGTGTTAAGCGTGTGTGGTGGCAACCAGGTGAGGAGTACAAAGACAAGTTTGTCTTGCCTATAGTCAAGCATGGTGGTGGGAGTGTCATGGTCTGGGGCTGCATGAGTGTTGCCGGCACTGGGGAGTTATGCCGCGTACACACGACCTGACTTTCCGGCAGAAAAGGTCAGACGGAATCATTCCGTCGGATATTCCGATCGTGTGTGGGACAATCATTTTTTCTAAAAAAAATCCAGACAGACCTAGAAATAGTGAAAGGATACAAATAAATGACGAGACAAACAATGTGCACTAGGGCATTGTCTTCCAGAAATTTGTAGCAGCGCTGTTGTTTAAATTCCACAATCCAATGTGAAATACAGTGTTATAAATAAACTCACACAGAGTGTCATTCTGTGTTTAGGTGAATGAATAAATAAATAAATAATAAAAAAAAAAAGTAAGCATGAGTAAAAATAAATAAGTGATCCGTCAATTAATTTCAATCCGTGACCCAAAAGTGAATATAAGTCCACGTGAATAAAAATCAAATCAAATCAAAATTCACGTGGACTTATATTCACTTTTGGGACATGGATTGAAATTAATTGACGGATCACTTATTTATTTTTACTCATGCTTACTTTTTTTATTTATTTATTTATTTATTCATTCATCTAAACACAGAATGACACTCTGTGTGAGTTTATTTATAACACTGTATTTCACATTGGATTGTGGAATTTAAACAACAGCGCTGCTACAAATTTCTGGAAGACAATGCCCTAGTGCACATTGTTTGTCTCGTCATTTATTTGTATCCTTTCACCATTGTATCCATTTAAGCGGCTGCTGTAACAATGTATGTATAGGATCTTCCATACCCATTACATTTGAAAAAATAGTTTTGTTCATCACAAAATATTTTTTATACAAAATAACCATATTTATTATTATTTATATATATATTTATCTATATATCTATTCATTTATCTTACACTATCAGCACTTTGGGATTTTAGTCACTTATTATCTCACATATTGCAAGTATACACATCCTTGCAGCGCAGAGCGGTGTTGATTTTAGGAGGGAGGTACTATCAAACACCTTTTTACAGGACCTAGAAATAGAATCAATTTCTATTGGGAAAACCGTTCATCTGTATGCTGGTCCGACGGACCAAATACGACGCAAGGGCAGCTATTGGCTACTAGCTATTGAACTACCTTTTCTAGTCCCGTCATACGTCATCGCGTTAGAAACGAACAGACTTTGGTCCAATCATGTGTGGGCAAGTCCGTTCATTTGGAACTCCGTCGGAACTCCGTCAGGAAGACCGTCGGAGTTTATTCTGACGGAAGTCTGGTCGTGTGTACGCGGCATTACATTTCATTGAGAGAGCCATGAAGGCCAACATGTACTGTGACATACTGAAGCAGAGCATGATCCCCTCTCTTCGGAGACTGGGGGGGCAGGGCAGTATTCCAACATGATAACAACCCCAAACACACCTCCAAGACAACCACTGCTGTGCTAAAGAAGCTGAGGGTAAAGGTGATGGACTGGCCAAGTATGTCTCCAGACTAAAACCCTATTGAGCATCTGTGGGGCATCCTCAAACATCCACCAGTTCCATGATGTCATCATGGAGGAGTGGAAGAGGACTCCAGTGGCAACCTGTGAAGCTCTGGTGAACTCCATGCCCAAGAGGGTTAAGGCAGTGGCCACACAAAATATTGACACTTTGGGCCAAATTTGGACACTTAGGGGTGTACTCACTTTTGTTGCAAGCAGTTTAGACATTAATGGCTGTGTGTTCAGTTATTTTGAGGGGACAGAAAATGTACACTGTTATACAAGCTGTACACTCACTACTTTACATTGTAGCAAAGGGTCATATCTTCAGTGTTGTCACATAAAAAGATATAATAAAATATATACAAAAATGTAAGGGGCGTACTCACTTTTGTGAGATACTGTATATACTTATTTATTTATTTTTTAAATTTTTTTATTTTTTTTCCTTTTATTGGTTGAACTGGATGGACTTGTGTCCTTCCCACCCCAAAGCACCTTGTCCCCATGGTTAAGGGGGTATGCGGGCAGGGGGCTTATCGGAATAGGGAAGCCCCAGATCTCTCCCCCCTATGTGAATGAGTATGGGGTATGTTGTACCCTACTCATTCACCAAAAAAGTGTCACAAAGAAATAAAAAACACATAGACAGTTTTTGACCATTCCGTTATTAGAAAAACAAATGTTCTCAATTGTTCCCAAAAAAATAAAAACAAAATGGGAGGTGGTATGAAGATCACCTTTCTAAAAAGAACAAATACCTTCATATTTAAAGACCAATTTACACTATATGTGGTGACACTTTTTACCGCATGGAAAAACGTCTGTCACTGCAGGGACACACAGGAAGCAATTGTTTACCTCTTCTCAGGGTGTGCAGGCACTGTCCGTTATTGTAATTCCACACTTTTAGACAGCCATCCCTTGCTCCAGTGATCAACCTAGTAAATGCAAAATGTTTATTAGACAGTATATAACTAAAGCTTTTCAATGAAATCCGCAATTTTTGACTGATCCACTCACTTTATGAAATTTTGTTCATGCAAGATGAAATTCTGTCATCAACATGTTTGAATATAGAATCTTGTTGTAACATTTATGGCTACCATTTGTTAACATATTTACCATTGTTTGGCACTTAAATTCTGTTTTGATTACAAGGAATTTTGAGCAAAGTCTCTTAGAGGTCAGCGGTGTGGCATTGCATTATTTTGGTATCTTTGGTTTCATGTATTAAAATTACAATTAAAGTAATTGTAAAGGATAAAATTTTATGTAAAAAATAACAAAGATGTTATATTTAAATGCTCTGTGCAATGGTTTTGCACAGAGCAGCCCTGATTCTCCTAATCTCAGGTCCCCCGCCCGCACTCCTGGCTCCTCCCCCCCACTAAGTGTCCCCATAGTAAGCTGTCTGCTATGGGGGCATTTGTGCATGCTTGCTCCCGATCCTGCTCTGTGTGTCCATTAGACATGCACCTTGGCCCCACCCCACGCTCCCTCCTCACAGCAGCAGGAGCCAATGGTTCCTGTGTCTGAGCCAGTGAGGAGATAGAGAGAGCCGTTAGAGCAGGGGTCTCAAACTAGCGGCCCTCCAGCTGTTGTGAAACTACAAGTCCCATCATGCCTCTGCCTGTGGGAGTCATGCTTGTAACTGTCAGCCTTGCAATGCCTCATGGGACTTGTAGTTTCGCAACAGCTGGAGGGCCACCAGTTTGAGACCCCTGCGTTAGAGCCTCTGCTCTCGTGCACATCACTGGATTGAGATCGGGCTCAGGTAAATATATTGGGGTGGGGGGGGGGGAGCTGCTTGCAGAAGGTGTTCTACCTTAATGCAGAGAATGCATTCAAGTATAACTAAGGGCAAACCTTTTTTTTTTTTTATATAGAGTGATCAGAACACCTATCAGTTTTTATTTCTGTCTGTGCCCCTGTTAACCACTTGCCCACCAGGCACGAACACCTCCTTCCCGACCAGGCCATTTTTCAGCTTTCAGCGCTGTCGCATTTTGAATGACAATTGCGCGGTCAGGCAACGCTGTACCCAAATAAATTTTTTATCATTTTTTCCCCACAGATAGAGCTTTATTTTGGTGGTATTTGATCACCTCTGCGGTTTTTATTTCTTGCGCTATAAACAAAATAAGAGCAACAAGTTTGAAAAAACATAATATTTTTTACTTTTTATTATAATAAATATCCAATTTTTATTTTTTTTTTAAACAAATTTTTTCCTCCGTTTAGGCCGATACGTATTCTTCTACATATTTTTGGTAAAAAAAAATTGCAATTAGCGTATATTGATTGGTTTGCGCAAAAGTTATAGCGTCTACAAAATAGGGGATAGATTTATAGCATTTTTATTATTATTTTTTTTTTACTAGTAATGTCGGCGATCTGCGATTTTTATCATGACTGCGACATTGCGGCGGACATATCGGACACTTTTGACACATTTTGGGACCATTCACATTTATACAGCGATCCGTGCTATAAAAATGCATTGATTACTGTATAAATGTGATTGGCAAGGAAGGGGTTAACACTAGGGGGCGCTGCAGGGGTTAATGTGTTCCCTATATTAGTGATTCTAACTGTGGGGGGAGGGGACTGACTGGGGGAGGGGACCGATCGGTGTCCCTATGTACAAGGGACACACCATCGGTCTCCTCTCCAGTGACAGGACGTGGATCTGTGTGTTTACATAAACAGATCCACGTCCTGCTCGATTACCGGGCAATCGCGGGTGCCCAGCGGACATCCCGGCCACCGGGCACGCGCATTGGCTCCCCAGCTACGCGGCGGGCGCGCGCCTCCCGCGGCGCGCGCGCCTCCCGCGGGCGCGCGCGCGCGCCCCCTAGTGGCCAAAGTGCAGACGACGTCATATGACGGCGTCCCGCCACAAGAGCCGCACCGTCCCACCGTCATTTGACAGTGGGCGGTCGGCTAGTGGTTAAGGAGATTCCCTTTCTCTATTTGTCCTGTTTACCATTATCGTTAAAGGTGAATGTAAAAGAAAATCACAAATTTTGGGTCGTCCCCAGAGAAGTAATAGAGGAGAAATCTTCCAAAAGGGGCACTAGTTCTGGTGACCTGGAGGTCCCCAAGCAATTTCCTTTATTTGCAGGGATTTCCTCTCACTTCCTATTTGGCTATGGGATAGGAAGTGAAGGGAAATCTCTGCAATGGGACACAGATGGTGAAAAAAAATCTGTCAGGGGTTATAACCCTCCCTTACTCTATCCAAAATTAAAAATAAAGTTTTGCTTATAGTTCTACTTTAAGGTTAAAAACCTTCTGTCTTTATAACCACTTTAAGGCTTATGGCTCAATAAAATCAATTGAAAACAATGCAATGTATTCAGTGTTCTGTAAAAATGAACAAGGAATTCAGTAATTGAAGTGTAATGCTAAAAGAACCCCCTGTTTTGAATGACAGCTATAACATGCCAAAAACCCTTAAAGTGCAAAAGTGCAAAGTTCCTCAAAGATTTACGCTTTAGACTAGATTTACACTAGCAGTCGCTCTGAAAAGCGATCAAGCGTTTGGCTAGCAGTTGCAGCATGCCCCCATTGACTTGAATAGTCGAAATAGTCGAACGTCTAGATGTATTGGGGACTTAAGGTGGGCAGTAAAACTGCATCTCAACTCCTTGTTTTTACTCCCCCCCCCCCCGGCAGCCCAAGTGAATGGAGCAGGGGTAGGCAAGCATGGAAAAGTGGAGAACAGCCTGAACAACGTGATAGAGATCAAGATCATCAGGCCACAGTGTCCTTTTTTGTTAGGGAGATAGTCTAGGGAAGCCCTGTGTAAAAGTAAGGAAGGTTTAAGGAATTCAAGGGTCAGTAGTAAGTATCACAATGTTTTGAGGTCACTAGTATGTAATGCAGAATGCAGGGGTCAGGAGTAAGTAATCTTGAGGTCAGTAGTTTGTAATGCACAGTGCAGGGGTCAGGGGTAAGTAAAGCAGATTACAGGGGGGGGGGGCATCAAGGCAGGAGTAATTAACACAGAGTTCCGAGGTCAGTAGTATGTAAGGAAAAGTGCAGTGGTCAGGAGTATATAACACAAAGTTCAAAGGTCAGGAGTAACGCAGAGTTCAGTGTTCCTGTAACATACCTTCTTCCACTTGGGTCAAAGGTCATACATGTGATACCAGCATCTCCATGAGCATCATTAAATTCAAAAGCTTGCTTCCCAGTCTCAAAATCCCAAATTCGAACAACCTGCAAAAAAAGCAAAAAACTGTTTCCATATACAATGCCATTGCTAAACAATCCATCTAAACCAAGGAAATCCATTTTTTCCAAACAAAGGGCCAGTTTTAGACATGTGCGATTAGTTTCGTACGAATTCGTAATTCGTACGACTTTTTCGAAATTCGTACGAATTTACGAATCCGTAGTACGAATTTTTTCGAATATGAATTCCGTACGGAATACGAAATTCCGTTTACGAATTTGGTCGCCGAATTTATTCGAATCCGACTACCAAATATCGAATTTCAACTAATATGAAAGAAATTATTATAGCGGATATAACGAATGATTCGAATGAATTCGAATGGATTCGAATGACAAAGTGTCATTTTTGCAGGAACAATTCAGTTTACGAATTTCAGCTCCAAATTATTCGAATCCAACTACCAATATCGAATTTCAACTAATTCGAAAGAAATTATTATTGCAGATATAACGAATGAATTCGAATGAATTCAAATGAATTAGAATGATTCGAATGACAAAGTGTAATTTTTGCAGAAAAAATAGCTATTTAAAATCACTCGCAGCTATTGCCGGCAAATGAATTGTCGGATCCGTAACACAGAGAACAGTCATTCATTGAAGTCATTGATAAAAAAAAGCGTGGGGATCCCCCCAAATTCAATAACCAGGCCCTTCAGGTCTGGTATGGATATTAAGGGGGACCCCAGCCAAAAAAAATGGCGTGGGGTCCCCCTAAATATCCATACCAGACCCTTGAGGTCTGGGATGGATTTTAAGGGGAACCCCAGCCAAAAAAAAATGGCGTGGGGTCCCCCTCAAAATCCATACCAGACCCTTATCCGAGCATGCAACCTGGCAGGCCGCAGGAAAAGAGGGGGGGCCAGAGCGCCCCCCCCACCCTCCTGAACCGTACCAGGCCACATGCCCTCAACATTGGGAGGGTGCTTTGGGGTCCCCCCCAAAGCACCTTGTCCCCATGTTGATGAGGACAAGGGCCTCATCCCCACAACCCTGGCCCCCCTCAAAATCCATGGTAGTTGGATTTACTAACGATTCGTAACTATTCGTAACGATTCGTAAATTGAAATTGAAATTTGATATTTGTAGTTGGATTCGAATTGTTCTCTGTGTTACGAGAACCGACAATTCATTAGCCGCGTTAACGATTCGTAACGATTCGTAACTTTACTAACGATTCGTAACGATTCGAGAAAAAAAATTACGATTCGTACGAAATACGAATTTCGTACGAATTCGAACGGAATTTCGTACACGAATTACGAATTACAAATTTTTTTAGTTACGAAACGAAACAAATTTTTGACAGTTCCCATGTCTAGCCAGTTTACTGTCCTTCAGACTTTAGGGGGGACCAGATTGTGCCCAGTGGGGGTAGAAATGCCTCAGTGTTGGTGGTCAGTAGGAGAGGGAGTAGTCCCCCATCATTGGTATTAGGTTCTGCTTAGTGCTGTTGTGCTGCAGATGCCATGTCTAACTAAAAGATCTTCCATAAGCCTGAAGATATCTACTTGGGAGGTCTTTTACCCATATATGGCCTGACTCACTATCTGAGAGTGTGTCCTGACCAGCTGGCTTATTCTCAGATCCTCATAGCCTTCTATTAGCATCTATCAATTTTCTTACATGGCCTTAATGGGAGACCTCAGCAGGTGGGCCCCCATGGCATTCGCCTCCTTCTATTAGCGGAATTGTTCATGCTGGTGACTTAAGAAACTATTCCTGGTTTTATATGCAGTGGTTGATATCCTTTCATATATCTCCATTGTTAGGCATTGTTTTCCTGCTACAGACACCTGTTTCAAGAAGAATCCTCGAAACGTGTCAGATGTCTTCATCTATATCCCTTCGGGACTGCTCCCCGATAATCACTGTTCTCTCATTTCCTTTCTGTATTTTATATAAACCTTTTATTGTTAATACTCTTTAGTTTGAGCCTTTAATAGTCCTATTCCCAAGAAGAGTATTTGTTCTATTGATGTATTTAAGGGATGACAGCACACAGCAATATTTGTTGCTATATACTATATCAGACTTTAGGGGGGCTGGATTGTGGCCAGTAGGGGTAGACAATGCCCCGGGGCCCAGTGTCAGTGAGAATAAGCCTCAGTGTTGTAGGAGGGGGAGTAGAGCCTCATCATTGGTATGTACCCCATCCCCCCCACCCCATGTGGAATAGTACCCCATTATTTTTATCAGAGGAAGAAATAGTGCCCCATTGTTGGCGTTAGTGGAAGGAATAGTGGCTCATATCATTGGGAGAAATAATGCCCCAAGGGCCAGATAAAGACTACCGTCGGGCCCTTGGGCCGCAGTTTGGAGACCCGTGATTCTCACATCAAGCACTAGCCACACCAGGCTTCACTACCACGTCAGCCCTCTTTGAGCTCTTCCCCATCGTAGCAGCCGCTCACCTATGGGGTCACCATTGGTCTGGACAGACTGTGGCTTTCACGACAGACAATCAAGCCACAGCCAAGATCATCAGCAAGGGCAGGCCTAAATCCAGGCCCGTCATTGTCCTTCCTCCACAGACTGGTCCAGCTATCCCTACAGCATCAGTTCAATGTTTACTGCTCATTCATTCCAGGGAAGTTTAACTCAGCGCTTATTGTCATTCTCACCTAGCACTGTCACACAGCACGATACGCCAGTACGTGGCCGGGGTGCCGCACTACTGGTCACTTCAAGACCCCGCGAGGCCTTCGGTGTTCTCCTGCCACGCAGTGAGGGCTCTTCTACGTGGAGTGCAGAAACACCAGCCACCAGTCAGCCTGAAGCGGCTGCCTATCACGGGGGAGATCTTCAAGGGAATGTCTGACATCCTGGATAGGTCCCCTTTCGGTCTCCTCCTCAGCACCGTCCTGCAGGCTGCGATACACATGGCGTTTTATGGGTTTCTACGGCCCAGCGAGTTCACTCGCAGCCACCCAGCCGGTCCAGTCGTGCATAGAAGTAGTCTCTGCCGCCACCAGGATCACTACGTCCTTCACTTGGCGACATCCAAAACTCAGCAGCGAGGTTCCGGAGTAGATGTTCACCTGTACAGGACTCACAACAACTGGTGCCCAGTTGCCGTGTTAAACCGCTTGACGGCACTGCTATCCGACCGCCCAGGGTCCAGTCTGCTTCTACCCTTTCCGGTATAACCCCTCAACTCGTCGCAGTTCGTGGAACATGTCCGGGTCCTTCTCGGCAATCTTCAGTTGGACCCCAGCCAGTACTCCGGGCATTCATTCCGGATTGGGGCGGCCACGACGGCCTCAAGACAGGGGGTTCCGGACCATGTGATCAAGGAACTGGGTCGGTGGAAATCGGCCTGCTTCTCTCGCTACATTCCTAACCCACAGTTAGAGATGGCTCAGGCCGTTGCTCGTCTTACTCAGTGACATTACCTTTAATAAATAATTATCCCCTACCTGAAGGTTTTTGCCCCCTTATTTTGGTGTACCATACGGTAGACCAAGGCACACTTTCAGGTC
This sequence comes from Lithobates sylvaticus, assembly GCA_028564925.1. NCBI lineage: Eukaryota > Metazoa > Chordata > Amphibia > Anura > Ranidae > Lithobates > Lithobates sylvaticus. The sequence continues at coordinate 542,577,324 of CM053027.1, read as the reverse complement.
TATTTCATGTTGGTGAGTTTTGTGTTGTTCCTATATGTCATCTTTACTCATGTCGTCCGTAGGGCTCTAGACCATAAATTGGAAGGCCGGGTACCGGCCTGAAGTTATGGGAGGAGCCCGGAGGGTATTTAAGCAGCCCAAAGGCCGCCGGTCTTTGTCGGTTTCCTGTGCGTGATACCCACCCACCCTCCCCTTTTAAAAGCCTCTTCCAAGTATTCTTACCCCAGACTGAATACTCATTCCACATTATTCCATAACTACTTCTTATCATTCTTTATCTAGGGTATGCCCCCTTATTTTGGTGTACCATACGGTAGACCAAGGCACACTTTCAGGTCTATTTCATGTTGGTGAGTTTTGTGTTGCTCCTATATGTCATCTTTACTCATGTCGTCCGTAGGGCTCTAGACCATAAATATATATATATATATATATAATATATATATTGGTATATATATATATCATTTTTATCAGTGGAAGAAATAGTTCCCCATTGTTGGCGTTAGTGGAAGGAATAGTGGCTCATATCATTGGGAGAAATAATGCCCCAAGGGCCAGATAAAGACTACCGAAGGGCCCCATCGGGCCCTTGGGCCGCAGTTTGGAGACCCGTGATCAAAACAAACATTACTATTCTGTAATAATTTAGTGTCATTGTATAACCCATGATCCTGACTTACAGCCTTCAAAATAAAAGACAATATTAGCAACTGAATTTCAGCTCCTCTAAAGCACTTACTGATCCCTCTGAGCAGGTTACCACTTGTCGGAAGGCTTTGTTGTATTTGCAGCAGAGAACTGGCTCTTTATGAGAAGTATCCAGATGCGGCTGTGCTATGGATCTAGCCCAGTAAAGAAAAGGACTGTTAGCACAATCTACAAAGCACTAATCAAAATACATTTCTCTCTATATTCAACTCATATTGAGCAAAAAATTGATTTTTTTGAAGATGAAAACATCTCTTTGGAACACAATAAAGTGAATATATCTTTCTAAAACATCTTTCTAGAACATGACTCTCAGGAGGAAAACACGTTTTTCTTTCCTTCTAAGAATTAGCCACTGTTGTCTACTGCTCCCAAAGAGATTTAATTGCCATCTAATCTGTTCAAAAGCGTCTTGTGGGACGGCCATGTTGTCTATGGTCTTCCTAAAGTATGAACTTGCACTTCTTGTGCTCTACACGCATTGTTAATGTTTATACACCAGATGGAAACAATGAAAGAATGAGATTATTTTACCTATTGCATTTAGAAAGCTTCCCTCCCCTTTCGTTTCTTGTGGATCTGAGCAAAGATACAGGTGTGAAATAATGCACTGCTTTCCAACTGATGAATCCACTTGCCCATGTTTGTGTCGTTCTGGCCCAGCTGGCAGAACTAATGCCGCATACAGGAAAAATCCCTGGCAAAACTAATGCCACTTACACACGGTCGGAATTTCTGACAACAAATGTTCGATGTGAGCTTGTTGTCGGAATTTCTGGTTCTCAAATTTTCCGACAACAAAATCCGTTATCGTAAATTCCGATCGTGTGTACACAATTCTGTACACAATTCTGACGCACAAAATTCCACGCATGCTCAGAATCAAGCAGAAGAGCCGCACTGGCTATTGAACTTAATTTTTCTCGGCTGGTCGTACGCGTTTTACGTCACTGCGTTCTTGATGTTCGGCATTTCCGACAACATTTGTACGACAGTGTGTATGCTAGACAAGTTTGAGCCAACATCTGTCGGAAATAAATCCAGGATTTTGTTGTCAGAATGTTCGATCGTCTGTACGCGGCATAACAGTGAAGTTGCCTTTTGAAGCTTTTGGATTAGTACAACAGCCTGAAAACTAGCAATTTTAGATGGAGAGGACAGCAAAGGCAGCCTTAATATTTTCTAAGTACAGGTTTCCTTTTATTATGTTCCTCCAGGCAACCAAGCTGTACCTATAGACCACCTAGAATGCCCACCATTCTGACATCAGGCAGCAATGTCTAATGCCGCGTATACACGTTCGGAATTCTCGTCGGAAAAAGCTCTGGTGGTTTTCCCGTCGGAATTCCAACGGAATTCTGCTCAAACTGTCTTGCCTACACACGGTCACACCAAATTCCGACCGTCAAGAATGCGGTGACATACAACACTAAAGCCCCATACACATGGTCGGATTTTCCGATGGATTCTGTCCTATCGGACCATGTTGTCAGAAATTCCGACCGTGTGTAGGCACCATCGGACATTTTCCATCGGATTGTCCGACGGACAAAGTTGTATCTCCTGCTCTAAAGATTTTCCGACAACAAAGTCCGATCACACCCATTCCGATCGTGTGTAGCGAATTCCGACGGACAAAGTGCCACGCATGCCCAGATCACATTACAAGACCAAAGCTATTGGCTACTAGCCTCTACGTAGTTCCGTCGTAGGCAACAAACGTCACCACGTTCAGAATGATCGGATTTTCCGACAACTTTGTCCGACCGTGTGTATGCAACACCAGTGTCGGACTAAATCCGTCGGACAAAATCCGATGGATTTTGTGGTCGGATTTTCCGACCGTGTGTATGGGGCATAAGACGAGCCAAGAAAAAACGAAGTTCAATGCTTCCGAACATGCGTCGAATTGTTTCCGAGCATGAGGAATTTTGCGCATCGGAATTGCTACAGAAGATCGGAATTTCCGATAGAAACCTTTTCCGTCTGAAAAATTGAGAACATGCTCTCAAATTTTTGCTGGCGGGAATTCGCATTTTCTGATGAAAAGCTCTCATCTGTCTTTTGCTGGCCGAAATTCCGATCGTGTGTACGCGGAAGACTAACCCCATCTGTCTGTGTCAGTGTGACATAGTACATGCACATGATGTACTTTCTTGTAGTGCTCTCAGCCTGCTTTCATAAAACTAGATTGCTTTCTGTAAGGTTAGTGTACACCAAATAATGGCATTTTAGTTGCGTGTTGACTTATCCTTTGAAAGTGCTTTTAGGCACGAGTCTCATAAGTTTATCTGAAAATCTCATAAATGGCAATCTGATGAAAAGACATGTTTGGAAACATACAGGATGTTCTTTTCACTAATCCATGTTTTATTTACCACGGCCATATGAAAGCATCGAACAAAAAGCTTGTGCAGTGTAGAAGGAAATGACTCATTGTAAAGCCACTTAGTGTGGGCAATCTTCTTTATAGTGCAATCCCATGCTGTGTATTTTCTGTGCTCTGATCATTCATTTACTTGTGTAGGAAGCAGGAAAAATGTACCCCAATGCTGTATTGGATGTACTTAGTGGGACTTTGAAAGGGATGTTTTCAGTATAAATGTCAGAATTTAGCAAAATCGGATGAGACTGGCCTACTGGAAAACAGATTTGGGAATGCAGATTAGTAATACAGATAAGAACTTGTTTCTTGAATGCAATCAGAATATCATGTACAGAAGATATATTTCAATATATGCAAATCTTTTGGAAGTGTATTGAGCAGCTGTAAGCACAAAATGTATAACTGAAGATTGGTACAAATGACAAAAAATATTAAGGGATAGCATGCAAAGCTGTGTATATTAATACAGTTTTTTGTCTTTTTTCTATCTACACCTAGAGTTGAGTGAAATATATTTCTCTTTACCTAAATAAATATTTATGTCCTTTTCCTGAAGAAGCCACATCAGCGAAACATGTCGAAAAAGTTGGACCTGATATTATTATGTGTTTGATTACAGCATTCTCTTTATCTATGATAAGTTGTGTGTATATACTTATGAAAATGTAGAATACTGTAGTCTTTACTTTTTATTAATTTTCTAGATAAATAATTCATATTTTTTTACATAGTAGACTTGAGTAAATTTCTAATAGTTTGTACCTTTAAAGGGTTTTTTCATGCAAAGCAATGTTAATTTTATAGATGAAAATTTTTTCGTCAGCTAAATTAACACTATTTTATTAGACTAAAACAATTCAGATGACTAAAATACGACTAAAACTAAAATAGCATTTTAGTCAAAAGACTATGACTAAAACAAAATAAAAATTTAAAGTCAAAATGAACACTGCACTACCACATAAGAATAAGTAGGGGACATCCACTAAGCTGCTGAAAGAAAGAAAAATTATTTCTCAATATTTAATGTTGGTAATTTATTCAGGTAATATGTACAATGGCATTACAGCCAATAGAGTTTACATTTTTTTTTTTATATTTTAAAGTCGCGCTCCGGTTTGTCAAAAAGCAATATTTTTGTTTACAGTAGTACCTTGGATTATGAGTATAATTCGTTCCAGAAGCATGCTTGTAATCCGAAGCACTCGTATATCAAAGCCAGTTGCCCCATAGGAATCAATGGAAAAATTTGTTCCAGTGTCACTGCTAGTGTATGCAGTACCGCATGTGGCCAGAGGTGGGGGAGTGCCGGGAACGGAGTGTCTGAGCGTCTCTGAGCGTCACCGCCGTGGCACCTCTGGCCACATGCAGTACTGCACACCCTAGAGGCATAAAACCTGCACGCTCGCAAATCGAGTCAGGGTTTAAAAAAAAAAACAGCTCGTATTGCAAAACGCTCGTAAACCGGGTTACACGCAATCCAAAGTTTTGGACCCCTTTCACACCTTGAAGGTGTTTTGCAGGCGCTATAGCGTTAAAAATAGCGCCTGCAAACCGACCTCAAACAGCTGCTCCATTGTCTCCAGTATGAAAGCCTGAGAGCTTTCACACTGGAGTGGTGCTCTGGCAGGACGTCAGGAAAAGTGCTGCCAGCAGCTTCTTTGGAGCGGTGTGTTTACCGCTCCTCCACCACTGCTCCCATTTGAAATCAATAGGGCAGTGCGACTATACAGCGCGAGAGAGGAGACGCCGTAATGCAGAGGAGGAGAAGCAAGGGGAAGCTGTCGCCCGTTGCCCACACCATAGATTAGGTAAGTTTCCCGGGCTGGGTACTGACCGGACTTGGTTGCGGGGGGGGCTGACTGTGTGTGTTTTTTGCCGTCCCCGTCCCCCCCCCCAGAAATATACCACCAGCTGCCACTAGTTGAATGGATATCGCTGTAAGCCGAAACTCTTAGAAGTGTAAAAAATATATAAAAAACTAAAAGGTAACATCTACTGTAGCTGTACAGCTTTCCGCTACTAGAGGTATAGGAGCCTATAACTGAGACACCACCATCTCAAATATAGGGTTTGATTTACCAACACTGGAGTGTGCAAAATCTGGTGCAGCTCTGCATAGAAACCAATCATCTTCCAGGTTTTTTGTCAAACCTTAATTGAACAAGCTGAAGTTAGAAGCTGCACTAGATTTTTCACTCTCCAATTTTAGTAAATCAACCCTATACTGTGGATTTTAAAGTACTGTAGCCTATGTTCACTTGTCCCTTATCTGCATGCTACACCCTCTCTCTGCTTTCCTCTCTCCACTTCTCCCCTTGCATTGTGAGCTTTTAGGGTCATTATTAGCTCCCCATTCTCTGGGTATTTCACCTCTATTTCACAGTTTCTCATTTGCAGCCTTTTACCCTCTCTCCACTATTCGCAGACCCAATAACTCTCCCAAGAGACATCTCTCTCTTATCTCTTACTAATGGTCCCCTTGTATGGTTCAATTTGCCGATATGCTTCCCCCCACCTGTATATTTCTCTATCTTCTCTCTAGTCTGTGGAGCTCATTCTTCAACTGCAAAGTCCCATGACCCATCTCCTCTTTCTAGACCCATCCTTATGGCCCACCAAGATGTCAGCACTACCACACCCCTTCAGTTGCTTACCATGCCCCATTGCACGCAATTCTTGCTTGATTGTAAATACATGTGCAAACTTTGGTTCATATGTTCTTCTGACCCACCCTTATAACAATTATCTGTGCCATGCATTCTTCAATTTTTAAATTAAAGGGCATAATTCACCTATTCACACAAAATGTAAACTAACTCAAAACACCCTCTCCAACCCTCTGGTCCCCACTGTATTTACCTTACATGATTCCCATCTTCTGAGGCCCTCTCCAACTAATATACAAGTCTGTCTCTTTAAAACTTCACAGAACAGCACATGTGACTGTGTAGAAGCATATTGCTCCCAATTACGAGTGCTCGTTGAGAACCAGCTTAACTTATATCGTGGACATTGAGGATTAATTGCACCCCAGTGGCTTTAACTCCAGAGGTAGGTAAATGGCTTATATTAAAGTGGCTGTAAACCCTTACAAACCACTTTTCACTACAGGTAAGCCTATAATAAGGCTTACCTGTAGCTACCGTGGATATATCCTAAACCTGCACGGTTTTGAAGATATCCTCTGTATCAGCATTTACCGACATCATTGGCACATGCGCATCGAACCAACGGCTCGTTCGCGCTGTTGCTTTAGCTGACGTGCCGTTACAACGTCATCTCGGCTCCGGCCAATCACAGCGAAATAACTCCGGGAGACATGTCGCTGGGCAGAGCAGTGTGCCGGAACCGATGCAGGGGCTTCGATCTAAGGTGAGTATTTCATAATGAGCTAGTATGCTATGCTTTAGTTCTGATTTAAAATAAATACATATTCTTAGCAAATCGTAAATAAGCTTTAAAGAAAACCCACTAAAATATATACTGCTTTAAAATATATACATATTCTTAGCAAATATATACTGATTTAAAATATATACATATTCTTAGCAAATAGTAAATACCGTATATACTCGAGTATAAGCCGAGTTTTTCAGCACATTTTTTTGTGCTGAAAGTGCCCCTCTCGGCTTATACTCGAGTCAAGCACTTTTCTGCAGCAAAAAAAAAAAATTTCCGACCCAACTTTGGGGCCCCGTATCTCGGGGCCACTTGGGTCTAGGAGTCCCAAATTTGGTGTGCCAACCAAGTGGACCTAGCACTATAACATATCCAAGCACATATCCTAGCACTAAGTGGCCCCGAGATACGGGGCCCCAAAGTCGGTTCAGAAAATGTCATTCTCTGCTGCAGAAAAGTGCTTGAGATTTTCTGACCCGAATTTGGGGCCCCATATCTCGGGGACACTTGGTGCTAGGAACCCCAAATGTTGTATTCCAACCCAATTAGCACTACAACATATCTAAAGATGGGGTTCCTAGCACTAAGTGGCCCTGAGATACGGGGCCCCAAAGTCGGTTCAGAAAATGTCATTCTCTGCTGCAGAAAAGTGCTTGAGATTTTCTGACCCGAATTTGGGGCCCCGTATCTCGGGGACACTTGGTGCTAGGAACCCCAAATGTTGTATTCCAACCCAATTAGCACTACAACATATCTAAAGATGGGGTTCCTAGCACTAAGTGACCCTGAGATACAGGGCCCCAAATCGTTCAACTGTGTCCATCTGCATGGGCACAGTGAGGCTGCAAATGGGCATCGTTGACCCTCTTTTCCACTTACAGTAGCTGCGCATTTCTCACCCTAGGCTTATACTCAAGTCAATAAGTTTTCCCAGTTGTTTGTTGTAAAATCAGGTGCCTCGGCTTATATTCGGGTCGGCCTATACTCGAGTATATACGGTAAGCTTTAAAGTAAACCCACAAAAAAAAAAAGAATATGTATATATTTTAAATCGGTATATATTTGCTAAGAATATGTATATATTTTAAATCTGTATATATTTGCTAAGAATATGTATATATTTTAAAGCAGTATATATTTTAGTGGGTTTTCTTTAAAGCTTATTTACGATTTGCTAAGAATATGTATATATTTTAAAGCAGAACTAAAGTATACTGTGTGATGTGGGCTCTTGCCTTAAAGTGGATGTAAACCCTCACATATACCCAGTGAAGTGAACAGCCTCAGATGATACACTTTCTTTCTTTCTTCATCTTTCAGCAGTACATAAGGGTGGGAGGGGAGACTGGACTATATAATTCCCAACACCTGGCTCCATTCTCAAACTCTTACAGATACCAGGTACATGATGGAAAATACAGCAGGAAAACTGAGATTCTATGGTGAGTTGGGGCAGAATCTACAACTTTATCAAGAAGATTATGCCTGAGGAATTCTTAGGAGATATAAAAAGTGCTATGGTCACCCAGTGTTCACTCTTAACATACTGTACATCTTACATTATATGGGAAATTAGGCTTTTTAGTTTATTGCACAGCATTTTTAGATATTTCCTTACTTCAGCTTGACCTGCAGAAGGGCGATGGAGTCAGTGGTAACACAAAGTGCTTTAATATCCGGGATATAAAGGCCAGCAGTAAGTTCCCCTCTGATTCCGGTTGATTTTGAGCAGGCAGTAAACAAACAGGTCTGGCTTTGCATGTCCCATATCTGAAACAAAGGACTGTTATTAAATACAGTAAATAACTGCTCACAGACAAGCATTATGCGAAGATCTTAAATATCAACAAAAGACCCTTTTGCCTGATAGTATAATAAACTGTATATGAAATACTGAAAAATACACGTGCTAATCTGTGTGGGCAAAGTCTAATGCCCAGTACACACGATCGGATTTTCCGACAACAAATGTTGGATGTGAGCTTGTTGGCGGAAAGTCCGACCTTGTGTATGCTCCATCGAACATTTGTTGTCGGACTTTACGGTCAACACAGAGGACAAGGGGGCACTCTTTACGTCTAGAGGAAAAGAGATTTCATCTCCAAATACGGAAAGGTTTCTTCACAGTAAGAGCTGTGAAAATGTGGAATAGACTCCCAGCAGAGGTGGTTCTGGCCAGCTCAGTAGATTGCTTTAAGAAAGGCCTGGATACTTTCCTAAATGTACATAATATAACTGGGTACTAACATTTATAGGTAAAGTTGATCCAGGGAAAATCCAATTGCCTCTTGGGGGATCAGGAAGTGTTTTTTTTCCCCTGCTGTAGCAAATTGGAGCATGCTGTTTTGCTTTCCTCTGGATCAACTGTGGGTATAGAATGGGGTATATTGGATTGTACAATATTTTTATTGTTTATTATTTCTTATTTTTATGGTTGAACTGGATGGACTTGTGTCTTTTTTCAGCCTAGCTAACTATGTAACTATGTAACTATGTAACAAATGTTGGCTAGCAGGTTCTCAAATTACATGCCAACAAATGTTTGTTGTTGGACCTTCCGATCGTGTGTACACAAGTGGAGATATCACGTACGCCTTGTACGTCACTACGTTCGTAACTGTTGGCCAACATTTGTGTGACCATGTGTATGCAAGACAAGTTGGAGCCAACACCCTTCAAACAAATATCCACGGTTTTGTTGTCAGAAAGTCCGATCGTGTACAGGGTATAAGAATCATATCCAACACAACTATCCAATGCCTTCATGTTTCCCAATGTTATGTCTCTGAAAATACTGCAAAAACTGCAAATATCTAATTATCCTATCAGGAATGCATTCAGCTTCTAATTTCCTGTAGTGAGCTGTCAGCACTGGCTCTAAGACAACTCCAAGACAGTATTGTCATCCCTACCTTAGTACCTGCTGTACCATGTACTTGTATGAGAAAGTCTTCTATTCTATTTGTATTGGTTCCTTTGTGTGAAATCCCTGGTGTTCCTGCTAGTCCCTCTGCTTTCCTATTAAAAACTGACCACACTAAGCAGGAGAACACACTGTGGTCAGTTCTCTAGCTTCTGCAGGGAACTCCATATGCTCTCCTGCAATGATTTGACCTGTCCTGACACGGAACCGCTGCACAGCCATTCACTGGCAATTCACTTATAAAAAAGGGAAAAGGGGAAAAGGGTATTTATACAGTTTTTTTTTTTTTTTTTAAATATCCGCTGACACCCGCTCTCGTCCGTGCCCGCTATGCTCCGTTTCTGCAGACGGAGGAAAACCCAATTTTTTCTTCCGTCTGCAAAGCGGATCGGATGACGACGGACTCTACGGTCCGTCGTCACCCGATCTCCCATAGGGGAGAGCGGCGCTGTGACAGGTCCGTCCCTGCGCTGTGTGCAGAGACGGACCTGTCATCTTCCTGCTCAGCGGAGATCGCTCCGGCGATCCCCGCTGAGCAAGCGGCTATGCACGGTGCGGATCTGCACTGATCCGCCCCGCGTGAAAGAGCCCTGAATGGGTTGTTTTACAAGGTGATCCTTTACAATCACTTTAATTTATCCCTCAATGAGTTTTGTTGGAAACAGCACTGTTAAAAACAGCCACTAGAGGGAACATGAAACATTTCTATGCTGACTTTTTTTCTTTCCTAATTTATAAACAAATTATTATGCTTATTCATTTTCTCACAAAATAAAATTTAACATAAAGTGACATTTTTACTAGTAACAATCAAGCACAAGAACATTATAAGCTCTATGCAGAGACTAGATGAGCAAAATGTATTCTTTGAATGACGGCTGCCAATAAATGCTCTCATTAAACTGAAATTTGTATTGCGGTAGGGATCATTTATTATTTGCGGTTGGGAAAGTTATCACTGGAACAAAAAGCAAAGCTACTGGAGAGCTATGCTTAAAGTACAACTATAGGCAATTTTTTTTTTTTTTTCATTTTGGATAGCACGGGAGGGCTATAACCACTGTAAGGTTTATTTTTGAGTTCTTTGTCCCCAATGGGGAGATTTATATTCACTTCCTGTTCCATAGGCAAAACAGGAAGTGAGAGAAAAAATTAATGAAATCTCTTGGGGCCCCCCAGGTCACCAGGACTACTGTTCTCATTGGAAGATTTCCCCTCTATTATTATCTTCACACTAGGCAAAAGGGTCAAATGTTATTTTTTAAGTCCCATAGGTACCACATAAACACTTCTCCACTTTATCCAAAAATAAATGTTTTTGCTGGAGTTCCACTTTAAAGCAGATAAGTGACCCCTTAAAGCAGAGTTCCACCCAAAAGTAGAAGCTCCGCTTATCTGCTTCCTCTCCCCCTCCGGTGCCACATTTGGCACTTTTCAGGGGGGTGGGGGGACAGATACCTGTTTTTGACAGGTACCCTTCCCCACTTCCGGGAGACTGCGCTGAGGCGCTGAGGCACCATCCCTTGAAAGTTTCGACCCCCCTCCTCCTTCCTCCACTGTCGGGCCACTTAGAAAGCGCAGCGCGCTTCCCACATGCACAGTAGGGAACTGGCTGTGAAGCTGTAAGGTTTCACTGCCGGTTTGCCTTACCACAAATGGCGGCGGCAGCACCCGAGAGCCGATCTGAAAATTGGCATGGGGTGCCGACATTGTGGGATCCTTGGACAGGTAAGTTTCTCAACATTAAAAATCTGCAGCTAAAGTATTTGGAAATCGGTGTAGTCGACTTTCGCACCGATTGGGGCGCTCCTATTGCCGGCAATAGGCTCCGATTTGACATGCAATTTGACCTGTCAAATCACACCAACGTGAACAGGGCTAAGTGTATTCTTGCACCTGGCTATTCTACTTAGTAAAGTGCAAACCATCTCAGCAGGAATGTGTGCTATTAAAATGCTTGCAATACAGTCATGTTCATGTGTTCACTCCGAGATTCATTTTATATTAAAAGCAGTGAGTGGATGGGCTGAATTAATGCAGGAAAAGCTCCAGCCATAGAACATCAGTGTATGCCAAAGCAAAGTGAGATCATCTTACCTTTATTGTACAATCTGTGGCAATAGAGAATATCTTGTTATCTTCTGAAGAGACCTCCACAAAGAATATGGGTGCTGTATGACCTCGAAGCATACCTGTAGCTCGCCTGGATTTACATAAATGAGTAATCGATTCATTAATAATTTTAAACTCATCAGCAAATATAACTATATACAGTACATGAGTAAGAAAACATAGCCGAAACATACAAAATTAACATTCAAATATACCAATGTAAAAAAAAAAAAAAATCAAAAGGGGTTAAAATATCAAAAAACCTTTAAAGGCCTTAAAGTTTATTGTATCCCAAGAATAAAATGATAATATATTGCAGCACTATGGTTCCTTCCACTGGCCCTTATATCAATGCATTGATATAAGGGCAGACAGAAGAAACCAGAGTGCTCTGTGGGGATCAGGAATCCATGACACCCAGAAGTCTGTCCAATGAAGACGTGGGCACCGCAGCGCTTGAAAAAAGGTGAAGATTGATGGTGCAATGGCAGGACAAGTAATTATTTTACATGGGAACCTTATTTTCTAGTTTTAATTTTGTGTCAGGGTCATTTTATCACTGTAGGCCAGGCAGCAAAACATTCACATTTTAAACTACAACTCAAAGTTTAGCTTTGAAATTTAGCATACAGTTTATTCTACAATATGGGATATGATAATAAACCATGTTGCACAACTTATTTGAGGGCTTAATGATTTTTGTATATTAGGATTCAAAAAATGGGTCCAATTTACCAAGCTTTTCTACATGTTATGTGTGTTATTTAGTGGTATTTGCAGTGATGTAAGTAACTGAGTTAAAATAAACAGTTTTTCAGAGTTACTTAACGCAGTTACTTTAGAGGGTAACGAGTAATCTAACTGATTACTTTTCCCTTCATGGTAACTCAGTCCCCAATTACATCTACCGGCACTAGATGGCAGTAGTGTAATTCCGGTGTCCTGCCGAAAAAGTTCCCCCGCCAGATAGGGACCCCCTGTACTACGAAAATTGCCGAACCTAAACAGCTCTGAGTGAACTTTACACCGCGCAGGCGCAGTTAACATGTAATTGTACAAGGCGATGCCGCCCGCTCCCGATGCTCGTGCTACTCTGCAAGGGGTGTCTATTGTGTAACTAAGGGGTGGGTCTAGTATTACTGTAACCAAGGGGCGCATTTATTATTATTGTTATATATCGAGCTCTGCCCATTAATTTAACATTCGCCCTCTTCTGTAGCCATCCGCCCCTTACACGATATAATAATAGACCCGCCCCTTGCTTACACGCTATACCAGATCTGTCCCTTGGTTAGAGTAGTAATAGAGCAGCCCCTTGGTTACACGATATATAACAATAATAACAAATGCGCCCCTTGCTTGCAGTAATACTAGACCCGCCCCTTAGTTACACGTATAGAATATTAAAAAAAAAAAAAAAAAGTCAGTTACTTTGCTGCGTAACTAATTACTTTTCCAATGAAGTAACTGAGTTACTAACGCAATTACTTTTTGGGAGAAGTAATTTGTAACTTAACTAATTACTTTTTTAAAGTAAGATGACCAACACTGGGTATTTGTACTCTTCATTGTAGAACTAATGCACTGGCTAGTTCACAAAAGATGCAGTAATTTTAAGATGATGTACGGGCTGCAGAAAAAAATCCTTGCAGTGGGGCTCCCTCTGCACCACAAGGGTTACATGCTCATTTTGTCTATGTCATGAATAAATAGGGTGAATTGCTTACCTTATCCCTCGTTATCCTGATAGTCAGCACACTCTGACGCCCCTGGGATATCGGCATAGGTGTGCCAGGTGTACCCTGTGTGTCGCAGATTCCCCCTGTTTCAACCCCTGTTTTTTCACCAAAGCCCCCTAACGGGGCTCCTAACAAAAATTCTAAAAACAAATACAAAAAATAGAATTGTTAGAAATAAAAAAGGAAAGCCGAAAGCCGACGAGAACGGGCGAGTGCGGCCGAAAGCCGCCGAAAGCCGTCGAGAAAGGCCGAGAGCTACCGAGTGCCGCCGAGATACACAGGACATCCGCTCTGTATCTCGGCGGCGCCATTTTTAAACGGCAAGCCTGCAACGACACTGACAAGGCTGCATATGACTGACAAGGCTGCAATGCAAGGCTGCAAATGACACTGACAAAGCTGCAATGACAAGGCTGCAGATGGACACTGATAAGGCTGCATTGATGGGCATTTAAATGTAAGTTTTTTTCCTTAAACTTCCCAACTAAAAGTTTTTTCCTTAAAATTCCCTCCTAAAATTGGGGTGCGTGTTATACGCCGATAAATACTGTAATTTGTTGTTAATGTGTGTTTATGTTTGGAGATATATACAGTAGTTCTGATACATAGTTTAGATAACCTGCAATATGGTTATAGTGGAGTGGTTAAACATGTTTGTTTCAAAATGTTAGCCTATACAGTAAGAGTATTAGTAAGCACAGCTAATTAAAAAACAGGGACACCTTATGGTTGGGTATTTAGATAAACTTTTGGCATCAGACAGATACTGACAACTTGAGACAGAGCAGGGATGCTTGAAACGGTATAGTCGCTTTTTACATTGTCTGTTTCCTTGTCATGACGTTATTCTGAAGTAAAGGAAATCGCATATTGGAGATTGCATCCCATTTTTCTTGATATATACAGTATCTCACAAAAGTAAATATTTTATTATATCTTTTCATATGATGTTCAAGTCGAACGTAAGTTTGCCAAACAGCGAAAAATTATGCAGTGTTCACGGCAAATTGGAAAGCCGTGGAACACCATTAAAGTCTATAGGACATTAACATGAAAAACCAAAAGTGCTCATTTTAAAAAGCTTATATGCAATTTATTGCCATAAAAAGTGAAAATCTGTGAAGCTCTGGTGAACTCCATGCCCAAGTGGGTTAAGGCAGTGCTGGAAAATAATGGTGGCCACACAAAATATCGACACTTTGGGCCCAATTTGGACATTTTCACTTAGGGGTGTACTCACTTCTGTTGCCAGCAGTTTAGACATTAATGGCTGTGTGTTGAGTTATTTTGAGGGGACAGCAAATTTACACTGTTATACAAGCTGTACACTCACTACTTTACATTGTAGCAAAGTGTAATTTCTTCAGTGTTGTCACATAAAAAGATATAATAAAATATTTTTAAAAAATGTGAGGGGTGTACTCTCTTTTGTGAGATACTGTGTGTGTATATATATATATATATATATATATATATATATATATATATATATATATATACACACACACACATACTGTATATACAGTATCTCACAAAAGTGAGTAGACGCCTCACATTTTTGTAAATATTTTATTATATCTTTTCATGTGACAACTGGCCGGCCATACACGGTTCAAATCTTGGCCAGTTCAGCAGGAACCAGATGAGATTCAAACCATTAATAGGCAGGCTAAATGTTCCAAGCTGATTGATCGATCAGCTTGGGTACAACCAGCCTGCCAGATTCTCTTGCGAGTATCACCAGTGGCTGCTATAGCTGCTAGCGATAATCACTGTCTTCTCCCAGCGAGGGGGCTTCCCCTGATTCCCACGTCTACACTGTCTGTGTTGATGGGGAGTCAAGCAAATTTATTTCACACAACCTGTGGTTGAAGGAAAGAAATTCACTCTGAGTATGGCTGGCCTAAGGTCTCAGAAGAGGACACATGGCCATAATTTTAGTTTAAAAGAAAAAACTTTTAAACTTAGAGCGTGGAAAGGATTTTTTACTGTTAGAGAGGTAACAGATAATAATGCATCTCATTTCAAATCAGTAAAAAACATGGCATTTTTTTACTCCCATGTGCAAGAGGCCTAAAAGATAAGTATGACTTATTAAGTTGCATGTTCTTACGCAGGCACGTAGAGGTTCCACAATCTGATAATACGATCCATTCCCCCTGTGATCACAAGACTGTTCTTCTTACAAAATGCAAATGTCTTCACCCCTTTATACACCCGGAAAACTGTCTGGTCTCCTGCTGCTCTCTTCTGTGGTGGTCCAGATGACATTGGAGCTCGTCTTCCCTTATCTCTCAAGTGATCCTTGATGTCCTTCATCTGCTGTTCCACATTTGTGGTCCCTATGGTACAACCTTGAAGCATAATCACACTTTTAAGCTGGCTTTCAGGAAAGGATGCAGATCAAAATATAATTTTCACCTAAACAACTGGACATTTGCTTGTATGTCTACAGCACTGAATGTATTACTCCACTGCCTTGGATCCTCACACATTATAATTTCTGTAATTATTAGATAGTCATAACTCATTAAGCCAAGACAAGACCGCATATCCTTAAAATATATTGATTCCCCAAGAACAGGAGTTATATCTCTGGATCTGTAGGCAAGTTTACCGTAGAGGACTATTTGAAAGACTGGATTGTGTTTAAAATAAAATGTGTCAGTATTTTTTGCTTGACTCATCCAAAGCAAGTAACCTGCATTGGAATCTGACAGCATCTGACCCCTCGGGGGACAGCTTCACTTACAGTGACATGGCTGCAGGTTACTAGTACCATTCCCTAGTTCAGAAGATTGCAGGCTCCATAGGTACAACATGACAGATTCACTTTGCAATAGGGTGCTAATGAAATTTCTAAATACAACTTTTTCCTACTTTCCTGACAATGTGATAGAAAGAAAATGAATAGTCCAGTACTGGAAATGCTCACGGTATGTCTGCACCCCCTTAAGCATTCTGACAGCACATTTCATGTAAGCAACATGACAGGGAAAAATCTAACTTGGCATATGAAATGTCACTTGGTCCAAGTGCTCAGTGTTTTTTTTAAACAGGATTGTTTAAAGTCCAATTTAAATTTCAGTTTAAATGAGCTAAACACATTCCAAATGCATTAAAACAAAAAGGTGTGCAAAGTCTAAAGGCGCTATATTTAAAAAAAATAAATAAATCATACAAACGTTAGTACACTGGCAATATGTTTTTATATTCCATGTGCTAAATAAAATGTGTATGAATTTTATTGAATTATTTTTAACTTTATTTACTCGCTCACTCAAGTGAACCTCATTACCTCAATCACCATTACAGGCACTGCTGGTGGAGGGGACCCCGGGACATCAGTGGCGGCTGGTGCTCCATTTTTTTTGGGGGGGGGGGGGGGGGGGCGACAAACAAACCGGCAGAAGCAGGAGAGCAGCCAGGTGGACAGAGCCAGGACACATCACGATCCCGACAGAAATCGGCATCTTTCCTCTCCCTGCTCAGGCTGCACTGCAACTTCGACTTTGCTGGTCACCGCTGGAGGATGCACTCTCATTGGCTGCCGCCAGCTCCCCCGACCTCCTCCTCCACCCTTCTACTCCCCCTCTTTGCTCCAACCACCGCCACACACAACACACAAGTGGGTGGGCTCAGGGCGTAGTGCTCTGCCAACCTTTTTTGAAGCTAATTAGAGCCTCAGGCTCTAATCATGTGCTTAAAAAAATTAAAAAACCTATTGGAATCCATGTGTCCGCGCCCTGCATGCAAATTAGGGGCCAAGCGCATGGATAAGGCAGTGGCCCAGGGCCCCTAATGAGCTGGCCGCCACTGTTCCCTATGTTCCCATTCAACCTACTAAAGTCCAAGTTATCATGGATCATGATTAATGAACACCTATCGGCGATCTTGATCAACAAGCTTGCACTTTTAGACCAAATCTGGGATTCCTGGATCAAATACCTCTCGGATGCCTTATAGGACACGTTTGCTTTTGTGTTTTTATGTCTGAACAGGGTGCAGTTCTTACTTTGTCTTTCCCTCCCCATAGTTTATTTTCTTCCCTTACCTTTCTCTGTTTTGGCTTTCCTATACGTCCCTTAGGCCAATTGCAGTGATTTATAGTAAACTGTAAGTAGAATGTGAAATGTTCACCTGTGCTCAAGGGATGTGAAGCAAGCCCAGGCCTAGCATGTGCACAGTTTTTGTATTTTACCCTTCACCTACTGATTATACAGTGGGGGGAGGGGGGAAGATTTACTTAAGCAATATTGCTGTATCTCCATAGTGCCCTCCCCCATATTCTAGATATCTCTGGAGGGGTGAGATATGGTTGGGTCGCAGTCTTCATATCCTCATTGCCTAGGTTTTTGAATTTTTATTATGTGGTTGAAGATAAATTGTGTTTATTACGAACATGTATCCTCTTTTGTTGTAAAGTTTTAAACTCTGGTGTGCAGCCAATGTACACTATTTGTTATATTTGCAGGATTTTTGTACTTCTTTTTAAAATACTGTATAAAAATAATTGCATACCTTTTTAAAAGTCCCAAGGGCATCTTGGTTGTATGAGCTAGTTCAAAGATTTGGGGACTGAGCTACACCCCACTAAGGCACGTAAGTCAGTAATTCATGTTTGTAGATTTTATTGGGGGAAGACACCTTGCCCTTTTTTTGACTTTCTCGTGCAGGAGTGTTTGAATTAATTACGCATATTTGGAGTGCCTGCATATTTGGAGTGCCTAGAGTCCAGCTGAGTTTAAGCTGAGAGTAAAAAAATGCTATGAAATGCTAGGAGTGTGTAGAAATGAAATAGGAGGGTGGACAGTTGAGTCCACTGTAAATTTACTGATGAACAATCCATTTAAAACTACCTAAGGAAACAGATCTCAAAAAATGATAGGCTGTCCCCCGTAGGTCACACCAGGCGCCTCTCCGTCTCCCTGATGGGTGGCTACCTGGAAACTACCTTGTTTTGGTGTTTTTAGCTTGCTCTGGCTACACTTAAGAATGAAGAATTGTAGACAGCCACTCACATTGGCTTGTCTAGCTCCGCGCTTAGGATAATTCAAAAAGGTCTATACTAATATTAATAATGTAAACCCAGTACAGCTGCTCCCTATGAAATCTAGATGATTTAATTGGTAGTTTAATTAAATGAGGGGCGCTAGTACCAACAAGAGATACTAAATTAATTAATAGGTTAATTAATTGTATATTCTGAACTGTATAGTAGAGACTAAGAGCTTATTGAAAAAAGGTGTGCAGACACAATATAGATCTACCATGAACTAAGCTAATTAATAACTATTTAACGTGATAATAGTGAACCACATTTGGTTACTCCTACATTACAACCATTATAATGTGAATAATAAAAATTGGTTAGAGTGTGTTTATACAAACAATAATAACACCAGACACCTAGCGTGACCCAGTGAGGTATAAATTAATTATTACCCCAAAGATAATTAACACACAAAATAGAGCTGACCGAGCTCTATTTAAATTAAATAATATAAATATAACAGACCCTGTACCTTGTATCACAATGTGTACAACGAAAATTAATGATCAAGCACTTATGCCCAATCTAATACATAAAAAGTGCAAACCAACAAATTTGGCAAATATCCCAATGTCTTGGGTACATCCAAAAAACGTGAAAAATATTAATATAAATTAGACAGTGTTAATTGATATAACGCAAAGTTCATGTAGTATATAAAAAGTGCAAGCCAACAAAATTGGCAAATAATCCCAATATCTTGAGTGCATCCAAAAAACGTGAAAAATATTAATATAAATTAGACAGTGTTAATTGATATAACGCAAAGTTCATATAGTAGTCCTTGCTGCAAAACGCCACAATCACTCCTGTAGATATAGCTTGTGCACCATCACCAGACAAATTCTCGATCCACCCAATGTGAGAACCAGCAGTATTAAATGGCCTCTTACCAAATGGAGTTGATTACTTTGTTTAGAAGCAATCAAATGCGCTTTCACAGGATTGTGCCTGTACACTGAGTGACACACCCTCACTCAAGGGCTCTCTTCCCTCTATCAGACCAGCTCAGATGGAATGGATTGGAAACATATGTGGGAATATAAAGAGAGGCGCACCTCATAGCGTAATAACGTTTTATTTAAAAAATAGCATAAAAAAACACAGCAGCCAATTGCTCACTTACATTTTCCAGTGCCTACCCGGCACTGAGGCTACTTGCGATATGTTAAAAGATTCGATGGAGCAGCGGATCCTTCCCTCCTGGCGTGCGTCTCTAGCGTGCGTTCCACTCACCAGACAGCCGGAGCCAATATCACAGGAAGTCCAGCAATAGTGCATCCAAAGATACAAAGTGATCAGGTACCGCCTACCGACGTACGTTTCGTGTTTGTCACGTCTTCAGGGTGGCGTACCTGATCACTGAATAACCTGATTAATATACTGATCCTCATTAGTGGCCAACCAATGACGACTTAGTGTGTGCACAGCCTCAGTCCCAGTTAAGCTCACAACACAGCTGAAAAAAATCTATACATAATGGATAAGTATTAACCCCCACATTAGGAATATAAATTATCTATGTTTTAGATCTTACTTTGCCTCATTAATCCCTGACTCCAGACGGGGCTTTATTTTATATTTCTGGGTATTAATTAAATATGGGACTTCATTTGCATAACTTTTTAAATAAATAACTTTTCAACGTCTAATCCTGGGACTAATATAAATCTTTGTAATAGGCACAGATTTTTTCTGTCTTATTTGATTAGTAAAGGGCGGAGGTAAACCTGCCCATGTCTAACCACCAACTATAATTAAAAAACTATATGTTGGCTTATTTTATTTTTCTATAGCGTATAGAATCTGCAGTACTCATTAAATCCACAAGATGTCACTATTGTGTCTTACTATCTATGGAACCACATCTTTCATATAGTAAGATGGGATAGCTTATAAATCACCCTCTCAATCAACATTTGACTATTTTAATTACCTAGATGCAGATGTATATATCTATTTGGTCATTAGATCAACTTTTATATAAAACCATTCACTGCTCACAAACTGGTTGTTGTGGCATATTGCTTTTAAATTTATTGAATTTTATATTATTCTCTATGGGATATGGCGTCTGTATTACTCATACGGTCCTCAAGATGTCACTACATATGGTATGTTCACTCCAGACAGTTTATATATATCTCCTGCCTCCATTCTATGCATGAGTGTATTTTCTATTAATTAACTCTTTACCAAATGTTAATACATGGGATATAATCCATATGGGGCAATCTGAACAGATCTTTTGATCACCCACTCCACAGACGGGCGATAGCAATCCCTCCATCTCACAGCACAAAATCTGTCACAATTATCCTGCCAGTTCCCCCCAACACCGTTGACAGTAGATAAAAACGACTTAATTTTTCATCTAGTTATAATTATCCTTCCCTCAGTTAACTATTCATTGGACAAGAAGCAATTCAGGTCTAAATCTATATTCATCCCTAAAGGTTGCATCGTGTCCAATGTATATAACCACTTAGTCTCATAAGATTAAACCCCTTATAACGTGTGACTCTGAATATGTCACTTACGTACTACAATGCCCATGTCCTATGCAATATGTAGGGCGTACCACGAGAAAGCTCAAAGTACGCATAAATGAACATTTGACCAATATTAAGAAAAAATTTCCCAACCATAGTGTGCCCAGACACTTTGAGAGATATCACAATAGTGATCCTTCACTGTGCAAGTTCTATGGAATAGATAGAGTATCAAGACATTGGAGAGGGACGGATATGAAAAAAGCAATATCTCAAAATGAGACTAAGTGGTTATATACATTGGACACGATGCAACCTTTAGGGATGAATATAGATTTAGACCTGAATTGCTTCTTGTCCAATGAATAGTTAACTGAGGGAAGGATAATTATAACTAGATGAAAAATTAAGTCGTTTTTATCTACTGTCAACGGTGTTGGGGGGAACTGGCAGGATAATTGTGACAGATTTTGTGCTGTGAGATGGAGGGATTGCTATCGCCCGTCTGTGGAGTGGGTGATCAAAAGATCTGTTCAGATTGCCCCATATGGATTATATCCCATGTATTAACATTTGGTAAAGAGTTAATTAATAGAAAATACACTCATGCATAGAATGGAGGCAGGAGATATATATAAACTGTCTGGAGTGAACATACCATATGTAGTGACATCTTGAGGACCGTATGAGTAATACAGACGCCATATCCCATAGAGAATAATATAAAATTCAATAAATTTAAAAGCAATATGCCACAACAACCAGTTTGTGAGCAGTGAATGGTTTTATATAAAAGTTGATCTAATGACCAAATAGATATATACATCTGCATCTAGGTAATTAAAATAGTCAAATGTTGATTGAGAGGGTGATTTATAAGCTATCCCATCTTACTATATGAAAGATGTGGTTCCATAGATAGTAAGACACAATAGTGACATCTTGTGGATTTAATGAGTACTGCAGATTCTATACGCCATAGAAAAATAAAATAAGCCAACATATAGTTTTTTAATTATAGTTGGTGGTTAGACATGGGCAGGTTTACCTCCGCCCTTTACTAATCAAATAAGACAGAAAAAATCTGTGCCTATTACAAAGATTTATATTAGTCCCAGGATTAGACGTTGAAAAGTTATTTATTTAAAAAGTTATGCAAATGAAGTCCCATATTTAATTAATACCCAGAAATATAAAATAAAGCCCCGTCTGGAGTCAGGGATTAATGAGGCAAAGTAAGATCTAAAACATAGATAATTTATATTCCTAATGTGGGGGTTAATACTTATCCATTATGTATAGATTTTTTTCAGCTGTGTTGTGAGCTTAACTGGGACTGAGGCTGTGCACACACTAAGTCGTCATTGGTTGGCCACTAATGAGGATCAGTATATTAATCAGGTTATTCAGTGATCAGGTACGCCACCCTGAAGACGTGACAAACACGAAACGTACGTCGGTAGGCGGTACCTGATCACTTTGTATCTTTGGATGCACTATTGCTGGACTTCCTGTGATATTGGCTCCGGCTGTCTGGTGAGTGGAACGCACGCTAGAGACGCACGCCAGGAGGGAAGGATCCGCTGCTCCATCGAATCTTTTAACATATCGCAAGTAGCCTCAGTGCCGGGTAGGCACTGGAAAATGTAAGTGAGCAATTGGCTGCTGTGTTTTTTTATGCTATTTTTTAAATAAAACGTTATTACGCTATGAGGTGCGCCTCTCTTTATATTCCCACATATGTTTCCAATCCATTCCATCTGAGCTGGTCTGATAGAGGGAAGAGAGCCCTTGAGTGAGGGTGTGTCACTCAGTGTACAGGCACAATCCTGTGAAAGCGCATTTGATTGCTTCTAAACAAAGTAATCAACTCCATTTGGTAAGAGGCCATTTAATACTGCTGGTTCTCACATTGGGTGGATCGAGAATTTGTCTGGTGATGGTGCACAAGCTATATCTACAGGAGTGATTGTGGCGTTTTGCAGCAAGGACTACTATATGAACTTTGCGTTATATCAATTAACACTGTCTAATTTATATTAATATTTTTCACGTTTTTTGGATGCACTCAAGATATTGGGATTATTTGCCAATTTTGTTGGCTTGCACTTTTTATATACTACATGAACTTTGCGTTATATCAATTAACACTGTCTAATTTATATTAATATTTTTCACGTTTTTTGGATGTACCCAAGACATTGGGATATTTGCCAAATTTGTTGGTTTGCACTTTTTATGTATTAGATTGGGCATAAGTGCTTGATCATTAATTTTCGTTGTACACATTGTGATACAAGGTACAGGGTCTGTTATATTTATATTATTTAATTTAAATAGAGCTCGGTCAGCTCTATTTTGTGTGTTAATTATCTTTGGGGTAATAATTAATTTATACCTCACTGGGTCACGCTAGGTGTCTGGTGTTATTATTGTTTGTATAAACACACTCTAACCAATTTTTATTATTCACATTATAATGGTTGTAATGTAGGAGTAACCAAATGTGGTTCACTATTATCACGTTAAATAGTTATTAATTAGCTTAGTTCATGGTAGATCTATATTGTGTCTGCACACCTTTTTTCAATAAGCTCTTAGTCTCTACTATACAGTTCAGAATATACAATTAATTAACCTATTAATTAATTTAGTATCTCTTGTTGGTACTAGCGCCCCTCATTTAATTAAACTACCAATTAAATCATCTAGATTTCATAGGGAGCAGCTGTACTGGGTTTACATTATTAATATTAGTATAGACCTTTTTGAATTATCCTAAGCGCGGAGCTAGACAAGCCAATGTGAGTGGCTGTCTACAATTCTTCATTCTTTTGGTATTGTACTACATTATTTGTTTGATACAACACTAATAGCTCAAGCAAGCATGGATATATTTAACTTTATGCAAGAAAGGAACATCAACCTAGAGGAAGTGTTCCAACAGGCACCCGCCCCTAACCTTGACCTTGAGAGAGGTTTTAAACAACTCCAAATAGACATGGAGAAACAAATCAGGTTATGGTGGGATGTGGCCTCATTGGAAATGTACATAGGTCACAATTTAACCCCTCGAAGACTGAGGTGGGATATTAACCCCAATGAAGGGCCCGAAGACCTCCAGTCTTTGGATGAATGGTATCAGTTTTTTAACGGCTGTGAACAAAAGCTTATGCAGCTTATGGTAAGGAAACGTAAGGCTAAGGCAGGGATTCTGCAATCCAAAATCGCAGAACTTAAAGAAAAAATGGGGCCTTTTAGCACTTCTAATGACTACACAGAAAAGGCCAAAATATTACAAAATCATCTGGCCAAATATGATGGAGAAATAAAAAATAAAAAAATTAAAAAATACCAAAGAGACATCAAAGATTTTGAAGAAAATAAGGTTTATAAATGGCAAGAAAATATGCTGGTAGGGTCTGAACCCAATACTCCAGAATCCAAGGGACCAGCCTCAGTTCCCATAGCCACTAAAATGAAAGTGGCCAATATAAACAAATCGGGGACCAAACCGGGGGGAGGAAAATTATCTGGGAATTTGAAAGGCCCTAACCAAGCCCCACAAAATGGGTATCCCCAACCACCCCCATATCCAGTGTCGACATATAACAGATATGGCCCGTTAGATAATAGACCTCCAGAATATAATTATTATGGATATGATCGCAATCAATATCCACAGAGACCTCCCAGGGGAGCATTCAGAGGGAATTTTAGAGGGAGACCGGGCCCCTATCAAAATCAATACCCCAACCAATACCAGGGGGGGGAATGGAGGGGATGGAAGGAACATTACCGTATCCCACCCAATTCACCTCGGGGGTTACAAGACCCAAGAGAAAAAGAGGTAAAAGAGGACGAGGGCGAAAGAAAAAGGAAAAGGGACAACTAAATAAGGGACTATTCAATTTAACAGATGTAAAATTTACGGATAATGAGTTAGAGGTACTTAATCAAGGACTCAAATATGCACCAAGTAAAAGTGCTGACAAATTCGAACTGTTTGTTGATGTAGAAAAATATGTGAGAAAATTAAATATCAAAAAACATTTCGCTAATAGAACTGAAAGGGAAGGGGACCCCCAGGCTATACACCCATATAAACATACCAATTTAAAAAATAATTCAACGTTTAATCCACAAAAAGGAAAACACCACCATATAGAAGTATTCAAAAATATGGTACAGAATGACATAAAAAAGATGGAAATTAAAAAATATGGAGATACAGTCAAAATATGGGAAGGAATCAAACAAATAGAGGAGAACAAACAAATAGTAATACGAGGTGCAGACAAAGGCGGGGGGTTAGTTGTAATGACACGTGAGTACTATTACAATGAAATGAGTAGACAGCTGAGGGATCCAAATACATATTTGAAACTGAGAGGTGACCCTACTTCCAAATTAAAAATGGTTTTAAATAGTTGGGTGACAGAGGGATTACGTAAAAACTTTCTAAATAAAAAAGAGGCTGATTATCTGATCCCTCTAGCCCCCAAAATTCCCGTTCTATATCTGACACCCAAAATACATAAAAATAAAGAACAACCCCCAGGACGTCCAATCATAAGTGGTATAAATTCTCTGTTTTCTCGTATGGGTGAATACCTAGATTGTTTTTTCAAACCACTAGTCCCATGTAGTCCCTCCTATTTGAAGGACAGCCGTGAATTGATAGTCCTTCTTCAAGAATTAAGAGCAACACCTAATACCATTATGATTACTGTAGATATTGAATCACTATATACAAATATTAGACATATGGATGCTGAAGTGGCAATAAAATGGGCATTAACTAAAGATTCTCAATTAAAACAAGCACAGATCAACCATTTAGTTAAAGGGTTAAGTATGACAATGAAAAATAATTTCTTTTGGGCTAACAGTGAGTACTATAACCAAGTTGGGGGTGTAGCTATGGGGGCTCGCTATGCCCCAAGCGTGGCCAACATAGTTTTAAACAAGTGGGAAGCTGAAACAATTTTTTTTCGAACGGAATGAGTCGCTGGTGTTCTATAAAAGATATATAGATGATATTATTGTTTTCTGGAGAGGGCCCGTGGAGGAATTTAATGAGTACCTAACCAGTATGAATAATAATCTATATGGTCTAAAGTTCACCAGCGAACACATGGGACAGGAGGTAAATTTTTTGGACCTTACTATCACCATTAAGCAGGAGCAATTCATTACAAAAACCTACTTTAAAGCAACAGACAGGAATGGGTATGTACCTACAAGTAGTTGCCACCACCCAAGGTGGATAGGTGCGGTCCCAAAAGGCCAGTACATGCGTATAAAACGCAACTGTGCAACACAAATTGACTTTCAGGAACAAGCACAGGTGCTAACTGAAAGATTTATTGAGAAGGGATACAAAGAGGACACCCTCAAGAAAGCATTATCACAAGTATCCAATCTAGATAGGAGCTCCCTACTCACTACTAAAGCTAAACCAGAATACGTGGGTGGTCTAGCCTTTATAACAGGCTACAATAGACAATATAGAGAGGTAGAAGCCATTATCAAAAAACATTGGCCCATACTCAGACAAGATCAAGATCTAAAGCTAAATATCCCAAAGGTACCAAAATTTATTTACACCAGAGCTCCTGGACTCCGGAACAAGATAGCCCCCAATGTGCCAGACCCCCCCAAGAAACCGCCCACTTTTTTGGATGGATCAGGGTTTCATTACTGTAACAGATGCAAAGCATGTAAAATAACGAGACAACCAGGCACTAGCAAAAAACTAACCCATTTCCAATCATGTGCAAATAAAAGAACTCATAAGATTAAACCCCTTATAACGTGTGACTCTGAATATGTCACTTACGTACTACAATGCCCATGTCCTATGCAATATGTAGGGCGTACCACGAGAAAGCTCAAAGTACGCATAAATGAACATTTGACCAATATTAAGAAAAAATTTCCCAACCATAGTGTGCCCAGACACTTTGAGAGATATCACAATAGTGATCCTTCACTGTGCAAGTTCTATGGAATAGATAGAGTATCAAGACATTGGAGAGGGACGGATATGAAAAAAGCAATATCTCAAAATGAGACTAAGTGGTTATATACATTGGACACGATGCAACCTTTAGGGATGAATATAGATTTAGACCTGAATTGCTTCTTGTCCAATGAATAGTTAACTGAGGGAAGGATAATTATAACTAGATGAAAAATTAAGTCGTTTTTATCTACTGTCAACGGTGTTGGGGGGAACTGGCAGGATAATTGTGACAGATTTTGTGCTGTGAGATGGAGGGATTGCTATCGCCCGTCTGTGGAGTGGGTGATCAAAAGATCTGTTCAGATTGCCCCATATGGATTATATCCCATGTATTAACATTTGGTAAAGAGTTAATTAATAGAAAATACACTCATGCATAGAATGGAGGCAGGAGATATATATAAACTGTCTGGAGTGAACATACCATATGTAGTGACATCTTGAGGACCGTATGAGTAATACAGACGCCATATCCCATAGAGAATAATATAAAATTCAATAAATTTAAAAGCAATATGCCACAACAACCAGTTTGTGAGCAGTGAATGGTTTTATATAAAAGTTGATCTAATGACCAAATAGATATATACATCTGCATCTAGGTAATTAAAATAGTCAAATGTTGATTGAGAGGGTGATTTATAAGCTATCCCATCTTACTATATGAAAGATGTGGTTCCATAGATAGTAAGACACAATAGTGACATCTTGTGGATTTAATGAGTACTGCAGATTCTATACGCTATAGAAAAATAAAATAAGCCAACATATAGTTTTTTAATTATAGTTGGTGGTTAGACATGGGCAGGTTTACCTCCGCCCCTTACTAATCAAATAAGACAGAAAAAATCTGTGCCTATTACAAAGATTTATATTAGTCCCAGGATTAGACGTTGAAAAGTTATTTATTTAAAAAGTTATGCAAATGAAGTCCCATATTTAATTAATACCCAGAAATATAAAATAAAGCCCCGTCTGGAGTCAGGGATTAATGAGGCAAAGTAAGATCTAAAACATAGATAATTTATATTCCTAATGTGGGGGTTAATACTTATCCATTATGTATAGATTTTTTTCAGCTGTGTTGTGAGCTTAACTGGGACTGAGGCTGTGCACACACTAAGTCGTCATTGGTTGGCCACTAATGAGGATCAGTATATTAATCAGGTTATTCAGTGATCAGGTACGCCACCCTGAAGACGTGACAAACACGAAACGTACGTCGGTAGGCGGTACCTGATCACTTTGTATCTTTGGATGCACTATTGCTGGACTTCCTGTGATATTGGCTCCGGCTGTCTGGTGAGTGGAACGCACGCTAGAGACGCACGCCAGGAGGGAAGGATCCGCTGCTCCATCGAATCTTTTAACATATCGCAAGTAGCCTCAGTGCCGGGTAGGCACTGGAAAATGTAAGTGAGCAATTGGCTGCTGTGTTTTTTTTATGCTATTTTTTAAATAAAACGTTATTACGCTATGAGGTGCGCCTCTCTTTATATTCCCACATATGTTTCCAATCCATTCCATCTGAGCTGGTCTGATAGAGGGAAGAGAGCCCTTGAGTGAGGGTGTGTCACTCAGTGTACAGGCACAATCCTGTGAAAGCGCATTTGATTGCTTCTAAACAAAGTAATCAACTCCATTTGGTAAGAGGCCATTTAATACTGCTGGTTCTCACATTGGGTGGATCGAGAATTTGTCTGGTGATGGTGCACAAGCTATATCTACAGGAGTGATTGTGGCGTTTTGCAGCAAGGACTACTATATGAACTTTGCGTTATATCAATTAACACTGTCTAATTTATATTAATATTTTTCACGTTTTTTGGATGCACTCAAGATATTGGGATTATTTGCCAATTTTGTTGGCTTGCACTTTTTTATATACTACATGAACTTTGCGTTATATCAATTAACACTGTCTAATTTATATTAATATTTTTCACGTTTTTTGGATGTACCCAAGACATTGGGATATTTGCCAAATTTGTTGGTTTGCACTTTTTATGTATTAGATTGGGCATAAGTGCTTGATCATTAATTTTCGTTGTACACATTGTGATACAAGGTACAGGGTCTGTTATATTTATATTATTTAATTTAAATAGAGCTCGGTCAGCTCTATTTTGTGTGTTAATTATCTTTGGGGTAATAATTAATTTATACCTCACTGGGTCACGCTAGGTGTCTGGTGTTATTATTGTTTGTATAAACACACTCTAACCAATTTTTATTATTCACATTATAATGGTTGTAATGTAGGAGTAACCAAATGTGGTTCACTATTATCACGTTAAATAGTTATTAATTAGCTTAGTTCATGGTAGATCTATATTGTGTCTGCACACCTTTTTTCAATAAGCTCTTAGTCTCTACTATACAGTTCAGAATATACAATTAATTAACCTATTAATTAATTTAGTATCTCTTGTTGGTACTAGCGCCCCTCTGGCTACACTTAACCCCTCCATTGAAGGTAGGACCTCCACGATCAGAAAATGGCTGAAATTATGTTATGTATATATACACATGTATTCCTATATACAAATGTTTCAATCTGATATGTTTTCTGATCTAGATGCCCTTATCCCCCTGGGGAAGATTTAAACAAATGTAGTCAAAACGCGTTGGAGTTTCTCTAAGCGATAACACCAAGTTTCAATTTTTTTTTTTTTTTTTACATATTGTTATTTGCCAGTGTATAATGGATATCTTATCGCATATGGAGGTCATGCATACCACAGCTCATGTTTTTAATTGATGCTCTAATTTCACATTTTGAACTAATAAAGGAACTTTTTTGATATATAATACGATTCAGTCTGACCTTTCTAAGCTGCCTAATAGCCCTTGGGAGCATTTTTCTTGTTTTTTTATGTTTTTCAATGTTTTGGAGCGAGCAGCATTTTGGTTTCACCCAGGTGGGTTGGGTCCCCGTTTTTCTCTTGATCTGTATTTTTGTCTTTTTCTGCAGACCCTGTACAGGCATACCCACTTTAAGTACACAATGGGCTGTATAATATCTCAGTCTCTTTTGCGGGATTCAATTTATGTACCACTGGTAATATGTTTTTTATACTACTTGAATACAATTTGTATGAATTTTATTGAATTCTTTTTTTCTGAATGGCGTACCTCTTTAAAAGTCCCATGAGCATCTTTGGTATTTCCACTTCTACTCTCATTCTGTTCCTATCGATAATTGAATAAACCGCAACCCCCATTTTAGAGGTACATGCCAGCACTTGATGGCACCTGCTTCACATTTCTATAGCTACCTTGTGTCCAACTTGGGGCCCTATGACCTCTTGCGGTCATTTGCCCTTATTGTGTGGTCCCCTGAGCACATGTAGACAGTCATCTGTGTTTCTATACTCTATACATCTGTGTTTATATATATTCCTTAGACTGACTTTTAGCAGTTTAATTAGTATTAAGAAAATTAAGTAAGTTTGAAGGAATTTGCATTAAATCGGAGTTAAAGCCACACCCCAGACAGAAAAAAATACCCTTTACAGTCCAGGGGTTAAATGTTTATTAAGTCTAGGGGTAGAGGAATAAAGTGTAATACTTAGTGCCAGATCACACTGGGGCGGTTTCAAAGTCATCCGACTCTGAAGCCACCCCGCACAGCGAGACTTCAGCCCGGCTTGCAAACGACTTCTTTAAAAAGAAGTCAATGCAAGCTGCTCCAAAGTCGCCCCCAAGTAGTACAGGAACCTTTTTCTAAGTCGAAGCGACTTGAGTCACTCTGATTAAAACGGTTCCATTGCACTGCATGGCGTGTGACTTGTCAGGAGGCTAAGTCACCTGACAGGTCGCCTTAGTGTAAACCAGGACTTACATTATTTCTCGCTCTGGCAGGCTTCCTCTATCCAGGCGACATGCCCTCCTGAAGGCTCTTCTCTAAGGCGCTTTGGCTGACATCAAGTACAATGCATGGCCATTAGTCGTCCCGTATTGTATGTGAGGACGGTGAGGGCTTGCTCTCAATCTTTAAAAGAGAAGCCAGTGTCTGTTGCAGGTGTATTAGCCCTTATTCCTCTACCCTTAGGCCCCTTTCACACTGGGGCGGTTTGCAGGCGCTATTGCGCTAAAAATAGCGCCTGCAAACCGACCCGAAACAGCTGTTGCTGTGTCTTCAGTGTGAAAGCCCGAGGGCTTTCACACTGAAGCGGTGCGCTTGCAGGACGCTGAAAAATATCCTGCAAGCCACATCTTTGGTGCGCTGTAGGAGCGGTATATTTACCGCTCCTATAGCGCCCCTTCCCATTGAAAACAATGGGGCAGCGCTCCGAACCCGCCCACAAAACGCTGCTGCAGCGGTGGTTTTTGGGTGGTATTAACCCTTTTTTTCGGCCGCTCGCGGGGGGTAAAACCGCCCCGCTAGCGGCCAAAATGCGCAGCTAAAACGACGGTAAAGCGGCGCTAAATATAGCGCCGCTTTACCGCCAGCGCCCCCAACGCCCCAGTGTGAAACCAGCCTTAGACTTGATAAGCATTTAATCCTTGAAGTATGATGGGGAAGGGGCACTGCAAGGGTAGATTTTTTTTTAACAACACCAGAGTCCAGTTTTAACAGATTTCAGCAGTCTTTCAGTAAACGCTGAACAAACATACTGTAAGCTTAGTAAACATCTCCTAATGTTCTAAACAACTGTTCTACACACTAGAGTTCAGCTGAATGTAAGCTGAGAGTAAAATAAAATGCTATGAAATTCCAGGACTGCGTAGAGATGAAATATCTGGGTGGACAGTCAAGTCCACTTTAAATTTATTGATGAACAATCCATTTAAAACTAACTAAGGAAACAGATCTCAAAAAATGATAGTCTTCCAAAACACAAATTGTATTTTTTTCAGCTTTTAAATCAAAACTTTATAGAATAATGGAACATACAAAAGAAAATTCAATATTACCAATAACTAAAGCAGTAGATTCGTCATTTGAAGAAGAAATTACAGCTTTAATGGAATCAAAGTACTTCATCTGAAAAGCAAAAGGAATGCATTTAATGAACACGCTTTGCCAAAGAAGCTACAACATTTGAACATGAAATGTAGAAAAAGCTCTTTAAAAAACAGTAAATGTGACAATATTAAATAGGAATTTCAATCATGCATTTTAACATATCAAATATGTGCATTTGCTGTGTGATGGGTTGAAGGAAAAATACCTCTACTTAGAGTTACACTTGTATTAAAGTACCGGTTGAAGGTCATGGAACTTCTTCTCTACAGCTATCTGCCAGGTTCAGTTTTGCCCAGAAAACGTGAATAATTGGTGGTTTTTGGTGGGGGGAAAAAAAAATCAAATTCTTAATAATACTATTCTTATAAATTAATCCCAAAGGGTTCTAACACTCCCAAACCTACAAAGCTAAATAGGGGTCCAGGTTGCCTCCCCTGATTCAGCCATAATGTGCAGTCCCACATATTATTCTTGTTCCTGGATGTATTGCTATCTTGCTACTGAAGTTTGGAGAGCCAAGTTGTGATACAGACTTTAGTCCTACAACAACTTCAGTTGAATTTATTGGAAGTTCCCTAGTGCTGTATATGTATATCCAGGATGACAGCAAGCTATGTTTATATCATAATTTTTATATCAACATAAGAAACAAAATATAATACATGAACAAATGTTAAATATATTAGTTTCTGCAAAAATAAGTCAAAGCAGCAATGATTAAAAAAAATTATTAAGTTGATGGCACGGAAAGTCTCTCTTGCCTAATATTTTTGGCAGTCTTACAATAGGTGTATTTTAGGAGCCTTGGGTGGGAATGCAGCTGAGGTCAATGATTGGATAAGCCCAGGAAAACAATTCTCCCAGTATAGTATGTGGTCCAGGGATGTCCTTGGTTGGCCCCCCTCTGTGTTTCAGGAGGGCTTTCTTCCTTTCTACCCTTAGCTTTTTTTTTAAATAAGAAAATTTTGTTTAATGCATTTCATTTTGTTTTGGATATTTTTGTAATGTCAGCATGAAACCAGAAACGTAATTGTAGGCATACCAGAAACAAAATGTTAGATCATTTCTAAAAAGGTATAAATTGCAGAAAGAAAGATTGGAGCTTTGAAGTTTTGAGTTATAGATAGAAGAAACCAAAGAGCACATTTTGTGTATAATAATGTAGGAGAAAGCCTGGTTCTTTTTCACCATGCTCAATATGACAAAATGGACCAAAGTGTAATTATCATAAACAAAATGCATGGCGATCCTAGGGCCAGCGAGACATAAGCTGACATTTTTCCACCCTGTTCCATCTCAACCACTATACCTGTTGATGTAGCACAATTTATCTTGGGGGGACTTTGGCATCTTTGTTTTGGGTGCCAGAAGACCTTGTCCAAGTACTGTCTGTAGGCAATAAAATATCTGCCCCCTTGGAGCAACTAGTGTGCAGTCAAACGGCTAAAAGCTGTGTACCCATTTCTCCATAGAAGAGGTAAGAATCAGCTATCTGCAACTAAAGGATTTTTCAGTATCAGATGAGAAACCTGCACACAACTCCAGTGTTTCTGCAATCAGTCATGTTCTATATATGTCTGTGTACAGACACACTGGGGTTGATTTACTAAAACTGGAGAGTGCTAAAATTGTTGCAGCTCTGCATTGAAACCAATCAGTTTCCATTTTTTTTTTTGGTCAAATCTTAATTGAACAAGCTGAAGTTACAAGCTGATTGGGTACCATGCACAGCAGCACCAGCTTTTGCACTTTCCAGTTTTAGTAAATTAACCCCACTTTGTCCAATTGAACGGGTATTTGAATTACTGGATTATTTGAATCGATACATTTAGGCTGGATCATCAATTAACTTTTTATATTTTTAAATCCCAACTCCAGGATGGAGAAAAAAACATTGCAGTGTGTCTATATTAGAGAGATTTACCCTAATGGCCCGTACACACGATCCGAATATCGGGCGAAAACGATCGTCCGAGGGAGGATCGTACGATTTTCGGATCGTGTGTACACTACTTCCGACAGCCGATCACGACTGTTCGTCCGATATTATTCGATTGGACATGCACAGAAATTTTCCTCGTACGATTCCAGATCGTACGATTTTCATTTAGTCAGTATAGTTGTCGTCAGAAAATACAATACAAATACATTGCAACACATGACATCACTTCCGATTTTTTTTCCTATCGTACGAGAATTTGTGACTTTATTGGCTATTCAATTTCTACTTGCGATTGTTAACCGAAAAACGGTCGTACGATCGGTCGTCCTATATTTGGATCGTGTGTACGGGCCATTACTTCCTGACAGCAGAGAAAGTGATAGACAAATCATTAGTGAGAAAGGGATAGCATTTGTGACAATGTTTTTGTTGCTGTGTCTTCCTGTTAGGTGACAACTGCACTGTCTTGCATGGGAATCACATAGACAGACAATGAGGGAAATGTTACTGAATTAAACAACTTAAAAACTGTCTTTATAAGACGCCAATGACATCAGATATAATGATATTTGGTACAATTTTTAATATCATGGAATTTATAAGTCTATAAGACATCTAGCTGTTCTTTGGAGTACATGTTGTGCGGCGATATGATATGGTGTTCTTACCTGTGTAACCCAATCATTGTGTACTTTCCAGCGAATGTAAGTCACATGAGGCGAAAGAACAACATTGTCTATAACAATGGTTGGGATTATGTTATCTGCTTTAGGCATCTTCTTCCACAGCCTGAAAAAAAACATTTATCTTGTTACAATGAATTCATTTAGTTCATGTTGAAAAGTTGGATTTATTTAAATTTAGCACGCAATCATGGTACTATGAAAAGCCTCATTTTCTAAAGATTTGCAAGCTGCTACTTCTACTATTAAAGTGGATGTAAACCCAAAAAGTTATTTTTATTTTTTGATGTCATAATGTAGAGAATAAGATTTCCTTTCGTTTGAGCCCAGTCTTGCCACACAGATTTACTCGAGGCCTGAGCAATCCTCTTTTATTTTTCAGTTAGAGAAATCTTGACAAAGTCTTGAAAACTTTGTCAAAAACGCCCCCTTGCTGTGAGTGACAGGTGATTTACATATCTCATGCACTAGCCTGAGACAGGCACATCCTGTGTAAAAAGTTCACAATTCACATCCCCTCCCCTCCAGCTCTCCCAGCTTTACTGTGTTTTGACTGGATGTTTCTCATCATGGGATGCAGTGAACAGTCAGCAGACTATAGACAGACAAGTGATTTAGGGGACATGTATGTATGTAGTCAGAGCTGGGCAGAGTAGAACATCCAGTGATCTGATGATAACCTGTCTCAGGCTAGTGCATGAGATATGTAAATCACCTGTCACTCACAGCAAGGGGGCGTTTTTGACAAAGTTTTAAGACTTTGTCAAGATTTCTCTAACTGAACAATAAAAGAGGATTGCTCAGGCCTCGAGTAAATCTGCGTGGCAAGACTGGGCTCAAATGAAAAGAAATCTTATTCTCTACATTATGACATCAAAAAAAAAAATTTGATTTACATCCACTTTAAAGAAAAATTCTGGGACATTGTTTAAGCGGAGAATCTTCTGAAATTACAAATATAACTTTATTTTTCTTTTTTTGTTAAATATAAACTTCATTTGATTTTCAGAATAATTTTTATAAATGCATAATCACATATATCAAAATACTTTCAACCCATATCCCCTTTAATATAACTTTCTAACATTTGTATTACTTTTCCTTGCAACAGGAGTACTACTAATTTGAAATATCTGGTTCCCCTTCTTTCACTACACATAGCATAACGGTGTAATTGTAATGCATTGTGGGGGTAGAACCTTTTCTTGATCAGACCTGCTAAGCTTTGATTTGCTAAGAAGGAGAATTTCACACTGGGGCGTTGGGGGCGTCGGCATTTTGCAGCACTTTTTGGGCGCTAGGGCGGCGCTTTTGACCCCCCTAATGGCCGAAAAGGGGTTAAATGCGCACGCAAAAGGCTCTTCGGCGGCGCTGCCCATTGATTTCAATGGGCAGGGGCGCTGTAGGAGTGGTGTATACACCGCTCCTACAGCACCTCAAAGATGCGGCTTGCAGGACTTTTTTTGGCGTCCTGTCAGCGCACCGATCCAGTGTGAAAGCACTTGGGCTTTCACACTGGAGTGAGAGGAGAGGCTCTTTACAGGCGTTATTTTTATGCTATAGCGCCTGTAAAGCGCCTCAGTGTGAAAGCAGCCTAAAAACAGAGATCCTAATATTCTGAATTGCTGCTTGTGCTCTATGTGGACCTCATGAATGGTAAGTGAGCTGACATTTCATTCTGCTTACTTTACACTGCTAGCAGAGACACTGTCAATACTTAACATAGTTCATCTTTAGGGCCCTTTTATACAGTTGCATTTTAATGCATGTGTTACAACTCTAAAATGCATGCGTTTAAGTTCCCTATAAAAAAAATGGTGCCTGTTCCCATCTCTGCACTGCAGTGCGCTTTGAAAAATATGACATGTCAGTTTTTTCCTGCATTGGGAGGCCTATAGAAGTCAAACACAAATGCATCAAAAGGCATGTAATGTGTTTAATGGGTTGGTAACTGGTATTAATGAACCTTGGCCAATGGCTTTGAACTCTATCTACTCCAACTCTCATTGAAAACACATCAATGTAGGGCATATTAATGCACAAGGAAAATGCACATTGACACATGACAATGCAAATTTCGAACGTTATAAAGAAACACTTCTACACACATGCAAAGTGTTCATAAATGAACACTCAAATTGAACTTCTCACAAACCTGGCCAAATATAGCATCTACCGTAATTATAATAATAATAAACTTCATAAGCAGAGGTTATCTTCAGTAATACTCAAATGTCCTAACATTCCATAGATCCAGAAAGCTGAAGATTAGTATTTATTTTATGGGGTCACAGCAACAAACTCAACATGTTTGTTTCCCCAACAGTTTTATTTGTGTACACATAATTAAGGTACTACAAACAGCATCATATACAACGTAAATGTATCTATATTATGTTGCTTTTATATGCTACTATTATACAGCTTTCAGATAATCAATATACCCAATCTTATGTTTCATTCAGTCTCCTTCACATCAGTAATTTCACTGTAGAAGATGAGGCCTTAGCAGGAGGTGGCAATACATTTATCAAGGTTGATTTGGTAAAGAAGTACGGACTGTTCACCTAGCAAAGTGAATGTTAGTCAATTAAATGAACCTGTGTTCACTTTGAGTACCTAGTCATATATAGGGAAATAAAAAAAAAAATGTTGCACATGATTAGGTACTCATAGGGGATCATCCTCTGAAGAGGTCATGTGATCTGTGACGCATTGCGTCAGGCGGAGCCAGATGAAGTCACTTCTACTATGGAGCTAAACCGGAAGTTTAGTTGAAGGAACCACGGTTACATGTTTTAAGTTACATGTTTTAATGCCTGTATAAAACACTGCCCACTGCCAAGAACACCCTAATCACCCTGTTGCGGCGCAGATTCCCCCCCAATATTTCACAAAAGCCTCCTAACTGGGCTCCTAAAAAATGTGTAAAAAATTAAATTGTAAAAAAAATATATAAAATAATAATAATACAAATAAAAACTACTGACACCATCCACTGCCCTACTGACATAAATATCAGCCCTACTGACACTGGGCACTGCTCTACTGACACCGTCAGTATACTGTATATACACATATACACACACACACACACACACACATATGTGTGTTTGAGCTTTGAGGTGCACAGCTTACTGCATTACTATTACTATTACTATGAACACTGCAAAGGTCTTTTTATTATATGTGAGTGCAATTTTATGGAATAAAGGGGGAATCATTTTTAAATAACTTTATTACACTATTGGTATTGGTCTTTATTTCTGTGTTTGAGCATTGTCTTCAGCTGCTGTGATTGAGGCTTGATCCCTTAAAAGGACCTGCACATTGATGGGTCTGATTCCAGGAGCCTAGCCGATGTGGAGAGGACATTATATCTATTGTTATGGTAAAAGATTAAATGCATGAGACCTGTATACTATATCGGTCAACATCAGAGGTGAGCTTGCAATTCATACAGAGGTGGAGCACTGATTATTTTGAGATTTTTGGAATGTGGTGATACACTGGCACTGGAAAAGGAATTGCACATTGGGCATTTGAGTGCATGAACTGGTCTATACCCCGATTCACATATTCAGTGGACTGGATAGCACTGGTGCTGAGACATCATTATAAACATCTATTGTGTTCTAGTGGACCGTATATGGATTGATGGGTACACGTACATGCTATTGTACTATTTGTAGCAATGGGATTGTGGTCTCACTCAATGATGTTGCATAATATTTTTTCTGTATTTTACTTTTCTGTCTTTGTGGTTTATGATTACCTTTTTTGTTTTTTTTGTTTTATGTTTGTGTCACAAAATTGGGGTAGCACAAACATTGACATCACAGTGAGATAATGTAGTTTGCAAATACTTGAGGAAGAGCAGCACTGCCCTAATTTACTATTTGAATCAAAGATTATTGCTTTAAAGAGCTGTTTCACACTGGGGCGTGGGCCGCACCAGCGGTAAAATGCCACTAGTTTTAGCGGGGCTTTACTGCTGTTATAGCGGTGCTTTTCTGCCGCTAGCAGGGTGTTTTAACCCTGCTACCGGCCGAGGAAAGGGTTAAAACCTCCTGCAAAACTCTGCTGCCCATTGATTTCAATGGCAGGGGCGGTTTAGGTTCGGTGTATTCACCTCTCCCGCACCGCTCCAAAGACGATGCTTGCAGAACTTTTTTTTCAGTCCTGCAAGCGCACCACCCCAGTGTGAAAGCACTCGGAGGAGATAACTTGTTATTTATTATTGGCCTTGGAGTTATTGCTTTGATCCAAGTCCAGTCCAGGAACAGGAGGAGGATTTCTTGGACCAAAATTTGTTTGCTTTATTAAATTGTGACCACTGACCAATTACGTCATATGCCTTTGCTGAGGGAGCTCCAGGAGAATAATCCAGATGATTCTCGGAATTATCTCTGGATGATGGACCCCTGCTTTCACCAACTCTTGGCATTGTTGACCCCTACACCTTGCTGATGGCTGAACGTCCATGGACATCCTGGGCTTTGTGGTGGTGTATCTGAATGATGCCTGAAGCTACAGGCATCATTCAGATATCAGCATTTTCAGCTGGCGATCTCCTACACTATAAGAATGATCATATTGGCTGGTCAGCCGCTGGATCGTTTTTACGGGCGGCGAGAGGGGACATCCCCCCTCCCGCCACCCTCCGGTGCTTCTACCGACTCACCTCTGTGATCGGTGAGTCGGAGAGCGGATCCGCCAGCCCTGGATGTCGACCATAGAGATTTCTGGTGGACCAGATGGTCGCCGAAGTCTCTATGATTGTCGGAGGCCGGGCGCAATGTTATGACGTCACGCCTGGCCTCTGCATTCAAAAAAATGTCTGGGAAGCCTTGATCGTTTTTTAAATTTTTTTTATTTTAGGCTTCCCAGCCTAGAGGTGAGATGTGGGGTCTTATTGACCTGATATCTCACTGTAAAGAGGTCCTGTCATGCCATATTCCTATTACAAGGGATGTTTACATTCCTTGTAATAGGAATAAAAGTGATCAAAACATATTTTTTTGTGTCAAATTAGAAAATTGTAAGTAAAATTAACAATAACAGTGCCCCTGTCCCCGTGTACTTGCATGCAGAAGCGAATACATGCATTTGAAAAATTGCTGCGCAAATACCGTGCAAGATAAAAAGTTGCAATGACCCCCATTGTATTCTCTAGGGTCTCTGCTAAAAAAAAACATATATAATATTTGGCGGTTCTATGTAATTTTCTAGCAAAAAAAAATTATGATTTTTACATGTAGGAGAAAAATTTCAGAATTGGCCTGGTGGGCAAGTGGTTAAGAAGCAGGACACATGCATGAGACTTTTATTTTATTTTTTGGTTGAATAATGATTTGATTTGGTATATTTTCTATATTTTTGGATGCATAGAATGCAGTTTTTGGTTAAGTTCTATTAGCAGATAGCATGTCTAATTTTATTTGTTTTCTTTTTTTAATGCATAATAAAAAAAATTTGGAGAATAATTCTTGGCTATGTGTTTTTGCTTCAAATGACAGTTTGGGAGTCGGCAGTTACATTTTAAAAAATACAATGTAAAATTAACAAGGGACACCAACATAGTTGTATCTTTGAGCTTAAAAACTACGGAATAATGGTG
The DNA here is from genome assembly GCA_028564925.1 of Lithobates sylvaticus. Taxonomy (NCBI): domain Eukaryota; kingdom Metazoa; phylum Chordata; class Amphibia; order Anura; family Ranidae; genus Lithobates; species Lithobates sylvaticus. The sequence continues at coordinate 542,537,264 of CM053027.1, read as the reverse complement.
TTGTGGTAACTTGCACCAAAAAAAAACAAAAAAACAAAAAACAAAACAAGCATAATAGTATTATTCTTGATATCACTAGAAAAAAAAATCCTTTGAAAATTTGTTTGCAATAATTCCATCAGAATCACCAGCAAAGCAGCTTCATTATTATCCCATTAAAGAAGAAGAGAATGTGCGCTGCATTTTGAGATTTCATAATTTTCTGCGTCATGAATGTTAATTCTCCATTACGAACGCTAGTTTACAAGACTGGCCGCTTCTGGCTTGTCCTTGCTTCCAAGCATGCGTGTTTGTACTTTTGTGTGACCGACTTGTGTACACACGCTTGGAAAATCCGACAACAGACATTTGTCCACGGAAAATTTTAAAGCCTGTCATCCAACATTTGTCCGCGGAAAATCCGACAGCAACTATCCAATGGAGCGTAAAAAAACGGTCGGATTTTCCGCCAACGGCCTGTCATCACACAATTCCCATCGGAAAATCTGATCGTGTGTACGAGGCTTAAGTGATAGCAGCAGCCTCACTTTATATATAGGAATAAGTGGCAGCGCACAACATCTTTATTATTTATCCTAATAAATTGGCCACCACCTGTATACCTCCACTTTTGTTTCAGCATGATTTCCTTCATAAATCAGCCCTACAGATGCTAAAACCTGCAGCAGACAAATGTATAAAAAAAAAATCAAGTGTCAGATAAATGTCAGAAATTATAGAAATGACTGTTTGGATTGGTATGACGACTAGTAAGAAAAGAAAATAGTTTTCATCTAGTGTTTTGTAAAACATATAAAGAATAATTCATGCTGTCTACTATTTTTACTAGGAAAATATCCTTTGCCTCACCTTAATGTTTCTCCTACTGAAGTAAAAAGTAAAATATTCACACATCCCTATAAAAAAAAAAACAATACACAAAGTTATTTAATAGTAATTTTGGTGAAACACAGCTAAAGACATTTAATGGATTCAAATAATTTTACCTTGTCATCGCCATATAAAATCATGCACTCATCTGTGTCTGTTGCACTACAGAAAAAAAAAAATACATGTAATATATTAACAGCTTATAAACCAAGGACAGCATTTGCAGACTCAGCCAGGTGGTCTCTCTGCCTCTTTCTGCTCCTGCTGCTCCAGTTTCTCTGGATGTCACATTAAAACTAATTGGAAGAAAGGAGGTAGAAAGGAGAGGAGACTGATAATGGACTTCATATTGCTAAGTTTTCCCAATGGGGCTGCCAAGTATTCTTTTAGACATAGCTCTCGCATTATCCTCTACCAAAATATAATTTTAGCTGGAATGCATAATTCACTTACAAAGAAAATAATGTTGAAAGGACCTTTTGTTTTAATTACAGGAAAATACTTTTTGGGTTCATATAGTACCTGCCTTTCATTTGCAGAACTCATATCTGCTCTATTATTATTTTTTTATACTGTAAAACCTTGGTTTGAGAGTAACTTGGTTTAAGAGCGTTTTGCAAGAAAACATTTTAAATAAATTTTGACTTGATAAACAAGCAATGTCACAAAAGTGAGTATAAAAGACAAGAGAGGCACCTCTAAGTGTAGCAATATGGTTACATTTAATGAAGGTACAACATTTAGCAACTCACATAGTTGATGATTTAAACAGGCACATCCAAGTATGCAGGCATCCAGGGTAAAGCTGTCCACATAGACTGTCCTCCGCACCACCATCGATGTCATTTCTTCCACGAGCGGTTCAAGCCTCGCTTTCAAAACGCTCTACTGAGAGCGGTGAGAGCTGGTGGTGCGGAGGATGGTTTATGTGGACAGCATTACCCCAGATGCCTGCATACTTAGATGTGACTCTTTTAATCATCAACCATGTGAGTTGCTAAATGTTGTACCTTCATTAAATGTAACCATATTGCTACACTTAGAGGCGCCTCTCTTCTCTTTTATACTCTGTAGCTCCTGATGGATTTTGCTTCTAATCCCCTTGTGGAGGCGGCCATTTGTGGATGGACATTTTATGCTTACACAACCGATCACATTGCTATAATCTTTTTTTTAAAAGGACTATAAACTGAAGGACTTATAAATAAATGGTTGTGGAACGAATCATCGGAGTTTCCATTATTTCTTATGGGAAAATTGACTTTGATATTCAAGTGCTTTGTAATACAAGAATGTTTTTGGAACGAATTATGCTCGCAATCCAAGGTTTTACTGTATTATACAATAGTGTGGTGGAGATTTCCATTGTAGCTACCACAAGATGTCTCTACTTAGTGGTGATAAGTGTTTGCAGGTTGGGCAGTAACTTATATAAAACACGTTAAAGTGGTATCCCAACTTAGGTTGGTAACCACACCCTGCCAGTCTTAGTTGTTCCTGGAGGGCCAAATACTGTATTTAATCAGTGTACAACACGCACTTTTTTCCCCTTAAAATCAGGGGAAAATCGTGCGTGCGTGTTATACACCGATCCTAGCTGATTGTGAGGAGAGGAGCAAGAGCCGCCGACATACAGAAAGCCGAGTGTACTCGGTTAGACTCGGCTCCTCTCGCAGTCCCGCCCCTGACTGTGAGCAGAGCCGAGTAAACTCGTAATCTCGGCTTTCTGTACGTTGGTGGCGCTCGCTCCTCTATGCTCACAGGTAGCGGAGATCGGCGCCAATTTTAAATAATCATCAGCTGGGCAATGCTGCAAAGAGACTGGCAAGGCTGCAAAGGCACTGGGCAAGGCTGCAGATGGACACTGGGCAAGGCTGCAGATGGACACTGGGCAAGGCTGCAGATGGACACTGGGCAAGGCTGCAATGATGGACACTGGGCAAGGCTGCAATGATGGACAAGGCTGCAGATGGACACTGATAAGGCTGCATTGATGGGCATTTAAATGTTAGTTTTTTTCCTTAAACTTCCCTCCTAAAAGTTTTTTTCCTTAAAATTCTAAACTCCTAAACTTGGGGTGAGTGTTATACGCCAATAAATATGGTAGGTTGGTCGGTTAGTGCAGAGGGCCTTCAGTCTGTGGGAAGAAGCAAGCAGTATTTTAAATCTTGGGTTTGTCTATAGCAGCGAATCTCAAACTGTGTGCTGCGTGAGATTTGCAGGTGTGCCGTGGGAGTTTTGAAAAATATTTAAAATTGCCAGCGTTTTGAAACCTTGAACACATCGAAAAATTTAATGGTAAATCAATGTCACAAAAGTTTAAAAAGTAAAATGTATAAAAACGCAGTCTCTGTCAGTCTGTCAATCATTGATTATTTTCGTTAACGCGACACTTGTGCGAGATCTCAGTCAATTGCTCTAATTATATTATAATAATAGAGACTGTTCCATTCCAACTTTGAGCCGCTTCCATCTCTCCACAGATACCCTTCCGGGTATCGCCGCTCCGGCCAATCACAGCGCCGCTCCGGCGCTGTGATTGGCCAGAGCAGCAAAGACGTCGCTCCGCGCATGCGCGCGGGACACTTCAACTGCGGCGAGCCGTAGTTGTGAATGGGGATTAACCCTGTAAATGCACCGTTGTCTACGGCGCGCATGGGCCGTAGACAACGTTGTAAAACGTTCTTTGCAAATATCTCCTAAACCGTGCAGGTTTAGGAGATATTTCTTGTACCTACAGGTAAGCCTTAATCTAGGCTTACCTGTAGGTGCAAGTTGAAATTAAGGGTATACAACCGCTTTAATCAAGTCTGGAACTCTGAAAGAGAAACTAAAAGGAAGAAAGTGAAAGTACAAAGAGGTTTACAATCGCTTCAATCTGATTTGCTCTCCAAAGCAGGCACATCCTTCACACTAATTGTAAAATTAAATATAAATGTAAAAATAAATAAGTTCTTCACCACAAAAATTGTTAAATCTTTTCAGGTGTTAGAGCTTTTTGGTACGCTGCAAGACAAAAAAGTTTTAGAAACACTGGTCTATAGGGACCATGAAGCCAGGACGCCTTTCTAGTGACCTTCCCTTTGGGGGGTAGCTTAAGGTCTTCTCCTAAGATTGATTGCATAACTTTCTTTGGAGGAATGCCAGGATTTTCTATCAACTACTAGGGCACAGGTCTCTCTCTCTTCCTTTCTTCTGTATTACAAGAACTGCTCTAACTTGTATGGTGCCACCATTATCCTACAAGGCTGAATGTTTATTGCTATCGTTCTCCAGTGAAGTCAACCATCTTTTTAGGGACCCTGTTTTTTTTTTTCGGTACCCACGGGAAAAGATGCAAAAGTGAATCAACGCTAATGCACTACATTTACTCATGCAGGGACTGTTTGCTACCTATTGCTTTAAAACTACCGATTTGAGGCAGAGATATTGGCAATCGATTTATCTATCTCATACTTATTCCCTATATAAAAAACACTCACTAATCACATTTTCACAATTATTGACTAATTATAAATCTATTGATTTACCACTGTTTAAAAATATACTCATTTAATTCATTATATATCTATTTATTTCCCATTGAATGAAATATAGATATCCTTTTCCAGATATATATTCTATATTAACATTTTTTTAATCTATTTTATATATACATTCTTTATAGATTTGTATATGTTTTCTACTCCTTACAGTATATGGATTTGTACATTTTGTTACCTTAATTAAATTATATATAAAAAAAAAATTCAGAGGTGTTTTCAATTCAGATTCATTTCACTCATATTCAGTACATGGTCAGGTAAAACTACCTTTCCTAATCGACACAGCACATTCGTCACGCTGCAATGTTAAAATGTCTTTAATGCAGCGCATTCTATTTTTCTTTACAATGCAACAAGAATGACATCTTTTAGCTGCTCCTATTCACCCGCACTTCTCACAAACTTACTTCTTTATTACTTTGCAGCATTTATACACTACATGTTTATTTTTACTCTGAACGGAAAAGAATCTTTGTTATTTTTTTACCATGATTTGTCTTTTTTTTTTTTTTTTTTGGGGAATACATATTTGAATGTTTATTTTTTTTTTTTTTTGGAGGGGGGTTGTGTGTCTCAAATTACCAAAAACACATTATTTACATTTGTATTTCTTGCTTAAATTTACTAGGAGGTTGTTTGTTGTTGTTGCCCCTTGTTAATTCTACTTTAGGATTAGTGAAATGTACCAGCCTACTCAAAGAAAAACTGTCATTGTAGCAAAGTAAAACACAATAGTCAATGATTATTTCAAATCAAAAAAAACTTTATTTAGGTCACCCCAACAAACCAAAGAGGAACGCAGCCATGGTGAAACTTGGGGAATTTGCAAAGTCTTGGCCCCCCACGGCAACCATCATTGTCCAAGCGTAGAAAATTGGGGGCCTGAGGAGTACGTATATTAAGGGGAGTGCAATCTGGTCGTGAAGTCCAAAGTATCCGGAACTGCAGCAGATGCCATCTAGGTCCCCAGGCTCTGGTACTACAAGAGGCTCCATCTTCTCTCACACCAGACTGATTGCAGGTCGTCACTCTCAGGTCTTCCTTCCACGCTTCCTTCCACGCTGTGGCTGTCGTGCTGGTGGGGTGGCAGAAGGAGGAGGAGGAGGAGGAGGAGGCGGAGCATGGTAACTATGGCAAACATGTGTGACTGGGGTCATCTCCCCAGCCCTACCCTTATTTAGGACATGGAGGATGAGCCCCTCACACATGTTGCGTTGCCCCACCTCCATACCCATCATTTTTGTGACAACCACCGAGCCAAAGGTCTCCTCGTCGGCGGGTGTGGCATGTAGGGAGTCTGAAGCCTCTCTGATCATCCGGAGCGCTGACTGTGCCGCATAACCCCCCCTTCTCGCCCTTTTGTACGGAGGGCGGAGGGGAGGGGTTTGGGTGTCAGTCAGGCTCCGAGGCCTAGCCCCCTCTTGGCTGCCACTACCCAGCTGGTGGCTGCCACTAACCCCTGCCTCCTCCTGACTGCCACCTTCCACAGCCACCTCCTGGCTGAGGTCTTCCTGTGTAGGAAAAAGGGACATAGTTTCAGTTATTTGTTCATCAAACACACACAATTCTCATCTAGTGACTGGTGCAAAATGTTTACAAATAGAAAACCATACAATTCTCAGCCCTGCAGTTTAGATTCTGGCCCCAAATGTCTCCCACACCACTGTCTGTTGATATGTCAAACACGTTAGGAACTAAGCAATTGGCGATCCTGAATTAAGTGAACATCATTCATTATTCCCATAAATGGTAACAAAACTACTATACCTGGAACAAGCTGGGCTCCTCCACCTCTTCCAGACTGGAAGGCCCAGGTTGCTCCTCGGAAGCCTCATCAGGGGTGGGCTGCGCGCAAGGAAGCGTGGAAGGAGGAGTTGAGGTTGGCTCCGTGACATCAGCCTGGTCCTTCAGAAAATGGAGACTCTGATAGTACCAGAGCTTGGGGACATAGACCTCATCTGCTGAAGTTGCAGTTTCCTCAGACTTCACGACCTTCTTCCGCTCCCTGATATACGCACTCCTCAGGCTGCCAATTTTCTTTCTAATATCATCAACAGTTGCCGTGGGGAACCTTGGCTTGACAAATTCCACAAGTTCCTCCAGGGCTGCGTGCCTCTTTGGTTTGTTGGTGTAATGTGGGTGTATACCCTGCCACAATATGGGAAAATCCCTGTATTTGGCAATGAAGAGGGGGAGAAAACTCATGTCGTTGAATCCCTTCATATCAATCTCTGCAAGACACAACAACACACCAAACCCTATAAATTATGTCAGGCTAAACTCTCCTAATCTTCTCCATAAAGAAGCCTCAAGTTCAAATCAGTCTAGGCTAGTTATGTACCAACGTTAAATTGTACCTTCGTTTGTAGCGATCGTCTCGTGTGAGTTTTCTCTCCCCTCGTCTCCCAGATCGTGGCTACGACACAGGCGTGTGACGTTTTATATACACTGCGCATGCTTCAAACTCCGCCCGCCCCTGACGATCTTTCTCGTCTATTCCCCACCCCTTCTCTTTACGGCGTAGTGGGGAGAGCACATGGCGGGGACACAGCAGGTGCGCCACAAATATCCCACCAACGAGGAGGAGGACGAGGAAAGTCCGGAGGCAGAAACGTCCCGATCCCGGAACCTGAAATTCAAGGCCTCCAATATGTCATTTGGAGAAATGTTGGAGATGGTGGACATATTAAAGAGGAGCGACTATGATGGGAAGTATGGGCCTTACCTCAACCCCAATGTCCGCAAGGCCAAGATCATGTCTAAAGTTGTGAGAAGGCTGTACAATAATTTTGGGGTACAACGATCCAAGAAGCAACTCAGGAAACGCTGGTCAGACCTGAAACTGAGGGAGGCCGATCAGTACAGAAAGATCAAGAGAATTCTTCAAAAAAGTAAGTAGTTGTGTTTTGTGTTTGATTTCTTGCTTGCATACTGCTCCATTGTGTTTTGATTTTTACCAAGTTGTACATTCCAAAATGGCCACTTTCAGGTTCGTCTGTGCATTCGATCGTACTCAGCCTCGATCTTTCTGCCACTGTCATGGTCGTGTGTGTGTGCATTCGATCGTACGCAACCTCGATCGTTCGGCCACTTATAATACGATGTTTGGTGTTTTTTTGGGGAAAGGAAGTTTGTTCTCACTAGAAATGTCATCAAGAATGTAAAGCCAATTTATTCAATGTAAAGGAGAGGTCACTCAGTAGCTGTTTACCCATCTGGACTCTAGAGCACTAGTGCTGGGACACCCAAACCCCCTTTTTATTATGCTTTTCCACACATGTGCTCCAGTGGATACTAGAGGGGGGTCTCCATCACACAAACTTCTACCAAAAAGCTAGTCAGTTTAGCACCTTTACAAAGTGACTTCATTCATGTAGTTGACATTTGTAACTGGCCAAACTAAAATAGTGTCCGTCACTTTCAAGCAATGTTTGTCATTTCCTATTTCTGCCCTCAATAGCTTGTGTTGCTAAATCTTCCTTTTGGACATTCTCATAGGGGAGCGAAAACTTGGGCCGTCTGAGGAAACCCCCAAACCAACACCTCCCAAAAAAGGGGAAAGAGCAGAAGCAGAGGAGGAGGAGGAGGAGGAAGGAGAGATCATCGAACTTGGAGAAATTGTCACCACAACAGGTGAGTGTGGGAGAACACAGCTACTGGTAAGCTAATCCATGTATGGCTGCCTCATTTCCAACACCCCATTTTTGTTTGTTTGTGGTTTTTAGGTGACGTGGATGTTGTGGAAGAAAAATCGCACTTTACCACAGAGAGTGCCCACGTACTCATCGGAGAGATAATGGTCTGCAATAGAGATCTAGATTACATAAAGCAAAACATCAATGATGTTCAACAAAAATTGAAGAACATCATTGATGTTTTAGGAAAAATATGAAAACGCACCAAGTAATTAACACACATTTGTGCCAGCTTCAGAACACATTTGCAACTTAAAAACTGTCTGAAATTTGGAACATGCACACATTGTGTCCACATGTGCTAGCTCCCACCATGGTGGATGAATGGCAATGTTTTTTTGGGGGTGCAAACACTTTACGAACTACGAAAGTGGTTGTGGTGAAGGGGTTGCACCCCCAAAAAACGTCCATTCATCCCCATGATGGAAAATGGCACTTTTGAAGCTTCTAGGCATGTGTTTTACCATCTAATGACCATTTTCAGTCCCAAATTGTGTGCATGTTCCAAATTTCCACTTTTCGGGGGTGACCCCCCCATGTGATGAAGGCAAGATCAAACACACTTTGAACATATAGTCATGTCTGATCTTGTCTTCACTTTACAAAGTTGAACTTTCCAAGTTCCTAGGTTCTGTTTTGCTCCATGCCTGGTTTTACCAATTGCGGAATGTTTGTAAACAATGTTGTAAATAACCAAGATGTTGTCAGTTTTGGCGTGAAGATTGTAAACGCACTTGTGAATGTTTTCCTAGTAAACTTTTATTTTTCTAAATGTGTGGCTTCCTTATTTAAAAAACACAATGCATTATGTATGTAAAATGAAAAGGATATGGGGGGCAATGGGTGTTATTTACTAAAGGCAAATCCACTTTGCACTCCAATTTTCTTTCCCGGGGAACTTTTTCAATGCACTTGTAGAGCATAGCGGATTTGACTTATGTAAATGACACCCACAGTGCTTTGTACGAAAACACGGAGCACAGCATTTTGGAGAATACACACATGTCAGACCTGGTGATGAAAAGGAGTATTTTGGGTGTCAGTTATGCAGTACAAACCTTCTCTAGACCAAAGATTAGGTAGCAAACACACAACATGAGAATAATCTTTTTGGGAAGAAGAGACTGTTACCTCCTTTTGCCCAGAAAGTGCATTCCCACTGTCGAAGGCAAAGGGAAAAAATGTCAAAGTAAAATAAGCTAAAAAGAAGACTGAAATGACATGAAATCATAGGTTGGTTAAAATATCAGATTTATTAAAAAATGCCTCTCACACATCGTCAGGCAGAGCAATGGCCCCCCTACCCACAAAGTACTGCATATATTGGTCCCGGACCACACGGGCATTTAGAGGGGGCAAGCCTGGACGTGCCACTCGAAGGGCTGTGAGTTCGGCATTTGGAGGGCCCTCCACATCTGGGCCAACGGGCACCACATTGTTCCTGTTATGTCTTTTGAGGAAGTTGTGCAATATGCAACAGGCAAGAACTATGTGGTTCAGTTTGTATTCCGCCAAGTTAAATGCCGTCAGGAACAGGCGGAAGCGGCTGGCCAGGATGCCAAAAGCGTTCTCCACAACTCTTCTGGCTCTGGACAGCCTGTAGTTGAAGACCCTCTGGTCCGGGGTGAGGGTCCTCATCGGGAACGGCCTCATCACATGGGGAGTCAACGCAAACGCTTCATCTGCGACAAAGACGAAGGGGAGTCCTTCGGCATTCTCCTCTGGAGGTGGCAAGCACAGACTGCCACTTTGGAGACGCCAGTAGAACTCCGTGTGCGTAATGGCCCCACCATCCGATATCCGGCCGTTCATCCCCACGTCCACATACATAAACTCGTATGTTGCCGACACCACCGCCAACATCACTACACTATTAAACCCTTTATAATTATAATAGTAGGACCCCGAGTTGGGCGGTGGGACGATGCGGACGCGTTTCCCATCAATTGCCCCTCCGCAGTTAGGAAAGTCCCAACGGCTGGCAAAGTGGGAGGCCACAGTCTGCCATTCCTGTGGCGTGGAAGGGAACTGTGGAGTGAAACAAGAAAAAAAAATTAGTCACTTTGCACCTAAACATTGCAAGCAGATTAGACAATCAACATCTTGGAACAAGAGCATTGTATAAAATTGGAGGCTGGAAAGTATTTGCACAGAAAAGTAGAGGCTCCCCTTCACAGATTACTCACCCCCCCCATCAATCCCCCCACTTCTGATGGGCCATTGGCAATAACTAGGGGTTTTGGGGGGGGGTGGTGGACAGCTAACCCTCTGCACTTCATTGATTGGCAAATGGCTCAATAATGTGGGCTAGTTTGGCCAGACCCTCTGTACTTAACACTATTGGCAGGCCACAGGAAAGATCAAATAACATTTCAACCCCCCCCCCCCCAAAAAAAAGGCAGGCACAGTGTGACATTATTAAATTACCAAGCAAGCTAATAGGAGGGAAAGAAGACAAAAAAATAGGAAATGGAATGTATGGAGGCAGCCCCTTGCACTACATGCTTTGCTGAATTCATCCCTAAAGATGCGCACTATAAAGAGGTAGGTATATAGTGTGTATGGACCTTGGGAAAGCCAGCAGATAAAGGATTGGTACCATCTGACAGAGCAGTTGGGGGAGGGGGTTCCTAATGAGTTTGCCCCCCCCCCCCCACCAAAAGAACAAAAAAAGGGGGCTCTACATGAAGTAAACCACACAGCAAACATTTGTGCATATTTTAGGGGGTGTTTTGGGGCAAACAATACTATGCAGCAGACAAAAGACATTGCTTAAGTGACTAGGCCATAGGTGTCTATTGGGGCAGAAGAGCATGCTGGTGAGGTAAGTGAAGGGAAAAATGCATGAAGGAGAAAAGGGCACAGCATATTAGAACATATTGCAATCATGGTAATTAGGGAAGGAGGTCAAAAATACAAGTCATTAGCAAACAGAGCATACATAGAAGGGAATAGTAAAGTATAAATGTTACCTTAATATAGTCCTCCTGCAGGACCTGAATGATGGCAGAACAGGTCTCTGGAATAATGATTCCCAGGGCCTGGGGAGAGATACCTGAAGAGAACTTCAAATCCTGAAGACTTCTCCCTGTCGCCAAGTACCTCAACGTGGCAACAAGCCTCTGCTCCGGAGTAATGGCTTGTCTCATGCAGGTATCCTGCCGGCTGATAAAGGGGGTCAGCAAAGCCAAAAGACGGTGAAAATCGGGGTCCGTCATCCTGAGAAAGTTCCTGAAATCATCAGGATTATTCTCCCGGATCTCACGAAGCAAAGGCATGTGCGAGAACTGGTCACGCTGAAGCAACCAATTCTTGGTCCACATACTCCTCGTCACTCTGTTCATGGACGGGTCTTGGGTCAAAGCTAAAAGCCCGACACCAATTCCGCGTACAGCACGAACTCGGCGACGAGTACGCACGGGAAACATCGCTCACAAGGTCACAAAAGGTCGGCTGGTCAGAACGGACAAACAGAAAGCACCGATAAACAGCAAGGCCTGAAAGAACGAAGTGAACACCAGCAACGAGCAGACAATAAGCAGTGCAAATCAAAGCGTCCTATATCAAGATATAGGCCGCAATGACCAACAAATGCGAACTGACTACACGCACTAATAAACAGATACGCACGACAAGCACAAACTGAAGAGCAGTAACGATCTGAGTCAGAAAACTGAGAAGCGCGAATCTTAAGTCACCAAACTTCCACTAACTCTCGATAAACACGGGATCAGCAGAAGGAGCCCAACGGGTGCCTGACGTGGTGCTGAACTTCCCTTTTGTAATCTCGTGGACGACGACTTACGTCACGACGTTCTTCCGGACCGGATATTCCGACAACGTAGTCCGACCGTGTGTACGCAACGCCAACATCGGACAAAGTACGTCGGACAAAGTCCGACCGACCTGGTCCGCGGATTGTCCGAGCGTGTGTATGGGGCTTTAGTGTAGCAATATGGTTACATTTAATGAAGGTACAACATTTAGCAACTCACATAGTTGATGATTTAAACAGGCACATCCAAGTATGCAGGCATCCGGGGTAAAGCTGTCCACATAGACCTTCCTCCGCACCGCCATTGATGTAATTTCTTCCACGAGCGGTTCAAGCATCGCTTTCAAATCGCTCTACTGCAGGGTAGTCTTCCTGGTCACGATTGCAGATTGAGAGCGGTGAGAGCTTGTGGTGCAGAGGACGGTTTATGTGGACAGCTTTACCCCGGATGCCTGCATACTTAGATGTGACTCTTTTAATCATCAACCATGTGAGTTGCTAAATGTTGTATCTTCATTAAATGTAACCATATTGCTACACTTAGAGGCTCCTCTCTTCTCTTTTTTACTCTGTAGCTCCTGATGGATTTTGCGTCTAATCCCCTTGTGGAGGTGGCCATTTGTGGATGGACATTTTATGCTTACACAACCGATCACATTGCTATAATCTTTTTTTTATATGGACTATAAACTGAAGGACTTATAAATAAATGGTTGTGGAACGAATCATCGAAGTTTCCATTATTTCTTATGGGAAAATTGACTTTGATATTCAAGTGCTTTGTAATACAAGAATGTTTTTGGAACGAATTATGCTCGCAATCCAAGGTTTTACTGTATTATACAATAGTGTGGTGGAGATTTCCATTGTAGCTACCACAAGATGTCTACTTAGTTGTGATAAGTGTTTGCAGGTTGGGCAGTAACTTATATAAAACACGTTAAAGTGGTATCCCAACTTGGGTTGGTAACCACGCCCTGCCAGACTGAGTTGTTCCTGGAGGGCCAAATACCGTATTTATCGGTGTATAACACGCACTTTTTCCTCTTTAAAATCAGGGGGAAATCGTGGGTGCGTGTTATACACCGATCCCCGCTGATTGTGAGGAGAAGAGCAAGTGCCGCTGACATACAGAAAGCCGAGTGTACTCGGTTAGACTCGGCTCCTCTCGCAGACTGTGAGCAGAGCCGAGTCTAGCCGAGTAAACTCGGCTTTCTGTATGTCGGCGGCGCTCGCTCCTCTCCCCTCACAGTCAGCGGAGATCGGCGCCAATTTTAAATAATCATCGGCTGGGCAATGCTGCAAAGAGACTGGCAAGGCTGCAAAGGCACTGGGCAAGGCTGCAAAGGCACTGGGCAAGGCTGCAGATGGACACTGGGCAAGGCTGCAGATGGACAAGGCTGCAGATGGACACTGATAAGGCTGCATTGATGGGCATTTAAATGTAAGTTTTTTTCCTTAAACTTCCCTCCTAAAAGTTTTTTTCCTTAAAATTCTAAACTCCTAAACTTGGGGTGCCTGTTATACGCCAATAAATATGGTAGGTTGGTCGGTTAGTGCAGAGGGCCTTCAGTCTGTGGGAAGAAGCAAGCAGTATTTTAAATCTTGGGTTTGTCTATAGCAGCGAATCTCAAACTGTGTGCTGCGTGAGATTTGCAGGTGTGCCGTGGGAGTTTTGAAAAATATTTAAAATTGCCAGCGTTTTGAAACCTTGAACACATCGAAATTTTTTATGGTAAATCAATGTCACAAAAGTTTAAAAAGTAACATGTATAAAAACGCAGTCTCTGTCAGTCTGTCAATCATTGATTATTTTCGTTAACGTGACACTTGTGCGAGATCTCGGTCAATTGCTCTAATTATATTATAATAATAGAGACTGTTCCATTCCAACTTTGAGCCGCATCCATCTCTCCACAGATACCCTTCCGGGTATCGCTTTTTCGGTACCCACAGGAAAAGATGCAAAAGTGAATCAATGCTAATTCTTTCTAATTCGTTGATGCACTACATTTACTCATGCAGGGACTGTTTGCTACCTATTGCTTTAAAACTACTGATTTGAGGCAGAGATATTGGCTATCGATTTATCCATCTCATACTTTTTCCCTATATAAAACACTCACTAATCACATTTTCACAATTGTTGACTAATTATAAATCTATTGATTTACCACTGTTTAAAAATATACTCATTTAATTCATTATATATCTTTTTATTTACCATTGAATGAAATATAGATATCCTTTTCCCGATATATATTCTATATTAAAAAAAATTTAATCTATTTTATATATACATTCTTTATAGATTTGTATATGTTTTCTACTCCTTACAGTATATGGATTTGTACATTTTGTTACCTTAATTAAATTATATAAAAAAAAAAATTCAGAGGTGTTTTAAATTCAGATTCATTTCACTCATATTCAGTACATGGTATCCTTTTTTTTGCATTTCTATTGCTTTTTATTTAGTGCCCTGCACACCATCCTGAAGAAGTGCCCACTTTTGTGCCACAAAATGGTGTTTTATATCTATTCGATACTCATTAAACATTCACCTCTATGAAGAAAGTGTCTTCAGACTTTATTTCTCTTTTGCTTATTTCCTCACGTCAAACCAACTTCTATTTCTTTTGGACCTGAGATCTTTTACTGCATACCATGCTGGAATCCATAGACAGTTAGTATAGGATCCTCCAGATCACCCCAATGCCGCGTACACACGAAGGGACTTTTCCCGGCGGACCTAGTCCAGCGGACAATCCGCCGGACTTTCCAGCGGGGCTTCGCCGGACTTTCCGAGCGTGTGACTTGCCCACACACGCCCGGACTTCTCCGGCGGACAATCCGCTGGACAAAGTCCGCGGGACTTTTGAAAATGAACGGACTTGCCCACACACGGAGCAGTCCGTTCATTTAGAACGTAACTTCTGGTACGTAGCTAGCGTAGGCAGTGAATGCCACCGCGCTAGCCCCGTCACCTGGCATGGACTTAAAGGGAATCCCCACACCGAAAAACGCTGCGGGATAATCCCTTCATGTGTACGCGGCACAAGGAGTACTGAGAGTGACCTATTCTGTGTGGAGACAGTCATATTGTCTGCAAGTGCTAACAGGTTGTCTAATCCTTATCCCAACCCAACCTTGCAGATATGAGTGTGACATCCCTTTCATTATAGAATTTTATCTCATTCAATATACATGGTACTAAAACTACTACTAAAAAAGCTCTCTCCTGGGACTTTCTTTATTTTTCTATTTTTTTTCTTATGTTTAGTCAAGATTAATCACTACGCTAGTAATAATAGTAAAGCAGCTGATGTAAATTGTATGGTGACTTTAAAAAGCATAAAAAATATAGGTGTATGCAGCGCTAAGAACATAACATTAAAAGTAAAAGTCCATAGTGTTTATGATAAAGTCCTTGTTCAGGGAAAAAATTTGAACCACCCACGGTGTAGACAGAGACACAAATTAGTGAGTGAGTGAGTACAAACTTATCCTCTACCGATCATCAACACACCGGGCCTCTTACCAAAAAGAATGGACCACTAAATTACAGGTGGAGCTCTGATGTCACGACGCTGCAACGTGTCAACCGCAGCCATCTTTGTGGTTGGAAACAAATGCTACCTTATGCAGACTGTTGCTTTTGAACATGCCTGTTTTTTTTGCAAACATTTAAGTACTCTGCATATTTTTTTAAATAAATATGATCCTGGTTTTAAAGTATTACACCATGAAGAGTTCCTACTTTTGTATCTTATGTATGCACCTCTGAATATTCATTTGGTGTGACTACAAGACCCAGCCATCTATGACCCTCATGACATGGTTTTTTGGCACTGTGGATTTATCATGTTTGTTTGCCCACCTGTAATTTAGTGGTCCATTATTTTTGGTAAGAGGCCTGGTGTGTTGATGTTCGGTGGAGGATAAGTTCGTGCTTACCTAATTTGTATCTCTGTCTACACCGTGGGTGGTTCCAATTTTTTCCCTAAACAAGGACTTTATCAAAAACACTATGGACTTTTACTTTTTAATGTCATGTTCTTAGCGCTGCGTACACCAATATTTTTTACTTTTGTTTACCTTTGGTAAGATACCCAAGTAGCAAGGGAGACTACTCTTGGGCATGGGTATTTGCAAAGGGGAATGAGTGGGACCAAGGCCTGGCAAGAAGAGCTTGTGGTTGGAGAGCCAGGGTTCAGATTAGATCAGACTGGGCTTGCTCACAGTGGGCTCAATTCACAAAAGAAAATCGCATGAGATAATTGGATCACGTGACACATTTTCCATTTATCGCATTAGATATTCAAAATGTCAATTCACAGTCAGTTTATGCGGTTTATGCTTTATTTACCACACAATCGAAAAAATGCACGGTAAATACTGCATAAACTGACGATAAAGTCAATTCACAAAGCTGAATAAATAAATTTGTTGAATCGTGGTCTATTTAAGAAATGTAATAGTGCTGCTTGGTAAGGAGCAGGCATGGTTGTTAAGGAGTGGGTAGCTGCCACATCCTTAGCAACAGATGAGTCATCAGCTGTCAGCGGGGCTCCCCGCTGACAGCTGAATATAAAAAAAATCTGACTGGCCTTAAGCCTTACGCTCTGCCTACCCTCCTCCATGCGGCTTTCTATACAGCATCGGGGTCTATCGAGGAGGAGGCTGGGTCCATCGAGGAGGAGGCGGAGGATATCGAGGAGGAGGCGGAGGATATCGAGGAGGAGGCGGAGGATATCGTTATCATCAACTCCCTAATTATCCATGGGATAATTGCGCTGGGTGTGGCCTGTAAATTCAGCAAAGCTAAAATAAATTAACTGAGGAGATCCAGAGACAGCTCATCTCACTGCAGGCAGTACAAGGCTCTCAGGATACCCCTCTGAGTCTGATCGGGTAAATGGACATCCATCCTCCCCCATACATACAATGTTCTCCAAGTAGTCAGTGTCCCCCATACACTAACCCCCCCCCCCCCCCCACACATATATATATTTGAAGCTCTCATATACACTCCCCCTCCATGCAGTCATACATTACCTTCCCCCCTCCATGCAGTCATACATTACCTCCCCCCCTCCATGCAGTCACACATTACCTCCCTTCCCCCGCCATGCGGTCATACATTACCTCCCCCCTCCATGCAGTCATACATTACCTCCCCCTCCCTGCGGTCATACATTACCTCCCCCCCCTCCATGCAGTCATACATTACCTCCCTCCCCCCTCCATGCAGTCATACATTACCTCCCTCCCCCTCCATGCAGTCATACATTACCTCCCTCCCCCTCCATGCAGTCATACATTACCTCCCCTCTCCTTCATGCAGTCATACACTACCTCCCCCCTCCATGAAGTCATACATTACCTCCCTCCCCCTCCATGCAGTCATACATTACCTCCCTCCCCCTCCATGCAGTCATACATTACCTCCCCCCTCCATGCAGTCATACATTACCTCCCCCTCCATGCAGTCATACATTACCTCCCCCCTCCATGTGGTCATACATTACCTCCCCCTCCATGCGGTCATACATTACCTCCCCCCTCCATGCGGTCATACATTACCTCCCCCCATCCATGCAGTCATACATTACCTCCCCCCTCCATGCAGTCATACATTACCTTCCCCCTCCATGCAGTCATACATTACCTCCCCCCTCCATGCGGTCATACATTACCTCCCCCCTCCATGCGGTCATACATTACCCCCCCCCCCCTCCATGAAGTCATACATTACCTCCCTCCCCCCTCCATGCAGTCATACATTACCTCCTCTCCCCATTACCTGTCAAAAACAGGTAAGCGTTCCCCCCTGAAAGGTGCCAAATGAGCCTAAAGAGGAAGGGGTGTGGTTTACAGATGATATGGTGGGTCTTAAACAGGAAGGTGTGTGGCCTCAGCAGGAAGGGGTGAGTCGTATTTAAATTAGGGAGGTGCATGAGTTTAGTCAGGCCTAGGACAGCACAAAACCTAAATGCACCACTGGGGTGGGGTAGTATGGTTCAGGAGGAGGGGGGGTGGGGGTGCTCGCTTGTCCCCTCCCGTTCCTGACCTGCCGGGCTGCATTCCCAGATAAGGGTCCCCAGGGTCTGGTATGCATTGGGGGGGGGGGGCACACGCTGTTTTTTTTTAAATAATTTTTAATTGCCGCCATGTTTTCTTTACATTCAGCTGATGAGTCATCCTTTGTTATGGATGCCGCGGCCGGCTTCCTGTCCTGCTCCTTAGCAACCAGCTCAATGTAATAAATAACTGCATGAAAATATGCCGTAATTACCACATTATCAAAACTTTACTGCAGTAGTTATTTACCGCACAATTCTTAGTGAATTGAACATTTGAACAATTGCTTCCACGTGGGTTATTTTACCGCATTTTTTTTTCAGCATTATTTAACTCTTAATGAACTGACCCCACTGAGCAGCAGTTTCCTCCTGGCAACTTCAAGAACCCTGGTGAGCCCCATGCTAAGAAAGCACAGGAAGCAAGGAAAGAGTTGGGGTCCTGTTACTCTGCTATAATACAATTTGAAATGGACTTTATGTATTCCATCAGAAGAATAAAACCTCTATTGTGTACTGAGCTTACAGCTTCCCTGAGTCATGGCTTTACAATTCACATAGAAGTGGAATATTGAGTCGTTGAGTGTTTAGAAAATAATGTTCTCCTGGTAACAAGACCATGCAGAGAAGGGATTACCATTACCGCAATTATCTCAATTAATTCTGTTTACACAGGTGAATACCGTACATACATTGACAGGAGGCAGACGAAAAGCCTTTTCAAAACTGACTAATATATGGAAACTATATTTAAATTGGTAACTGTATCAGAAAAAATGCTGGAAATATTAAGAGAGATTATGAGTTGATGCTGTCTAAATTACATATAATTATGCATTCACCTACATGTGTTCCATTTTACAGGATTATTACAAAACTGAAATTCAAGATAATATACAAAAGACGCATTGCACAATATAAAGAACAGTAGCCTTATGCCACGTAAACACGAGCGGATTTTCCGTCGGAAAAATATTGGATGTTTTTTTTCAGATGGAATTCCACTCAAGCTTGGCTTGCATACACACAGTCACACAAAAGTTCCCTAAACTTTTCACCGTCAACAATGCGGTGACGTACAACACTACGACGAGCCGAGAAAATTAAGTTCAATGCTTCTGAGCATGCGTCAAATTGTTTCTGAGCATGTGTCAAATTGTTTCCGAGCATGCGTAGGAATTTTGCGCGTCGGAATTGGTATAGACGATCGGAATTTCCGATCAAAACTTTTTCCGACCGAAAAATTGAGAACCTGCTTTCAATCTTAAAGCTCTCATCTGTCTTTTGCTGGCGAATTTCCGATCGTGTGTACGCGGCATTAGTCAACCAATGTGTGCTGACCAACAGTACTTCAATAATGCCTTGCAGGTACTTTGATCCTGTAATTGATTTTCTGTGCACGTAGGAGGTCCCTGGATTTCAAATACATGCTATACATAGCAAAATTCCAGTAAGTTGCAAAAACCTGGCAGTAAAGGCTCCAAGTCAGGCAGCAAAAGGAGTGGTGTGTATGCTGTGAACTCGGAATACATGCAAGTGCACAAATTCAATTAAGAAATTAGCAAAGGTATTTGCAGATGCTAGATGCTATTTCCCCATGCACACCACCACAGTACGGTGATGTTCATTGGCTTAATTGTAAAACAGGGCAGATTGCTTTGTCTTTGTGTTGGGGCTACCCAATGCAGTCCAATGCACCTGGTGTGAACAAGCTCTAATGCTGCGTACACACGACCGGACTTTCTGGCAAACTAGGTCCGTCGGTCTTCCCGACTGACTTTTGCCGAAATTCCAATGGACTTTCAGAAGGAACGGCACATAAACGTTTTTTCCGAATTAAGTCCGTCGGAATGGAGTCCGTTGTACAGATTTTAAACATGTTCTATTTCTAGGTCCGTCTGATTTTTCTCCCGAAGAAACTAACAGATTAGCCCACACACGTTTCGATTGTTAGACGGACAAATCCCGTCGGCCTAGTCTGCCGGAAAGTCCGGTCGTGTGTACGCGGCATTATACTTCTTACAATCTCAAACTTGGACCTGGCACACATGTGAGCCAAGAGATGGAGCATCATTGGCATCTCAGTAGCAAAGGGGAAAGAGACCAAAAAAAAAAGAAAGCAGCAAAGAGGTGGGTAAAAGAAGTATAAAATGAGATGTGGACAAGATAATCCCTAAATTTTTACACCGTCCAAATGAAACACGAAAGATCCTCAGCCATTGACTTTTTGGCGGAAAACAAAAGAAAGTGCATATGTTTTTTTTTGGTTTTATTTTAATATCTGATCACTCTGATCACTCTTACTCCCCAGACAAGCCTTAAACTGGCCATATATACATAAACAAACAGATTCCTCCATCCACACAAACAAGGTGAATGGAGGGTTCTCTCCCGCTGGGCCATTGTATTCCAAGAGCGCTGCCCATGGCTATCAGTAAACACTAATCTACTGCAGCAGCCGCTGCTTGAGAAAATTTTTTCCAGCATGTCCTTGCGACAGAAGATAATCAAATGATCGACTTCTGCCGAGTTGGTGCAGCCACATGCTGACGGACATTCGACTGGTTACTGCTTACAAACAAGGTTTAATGGAGTAAGCCTATCATTAGTTTTGCAATAATTTGCTGTTATATCGGCACAGTATTAATACAAATATAACCCACTTTGTAATATTTAGGAAACATTTGCTCCTTTCTGCTGCCAGAAAGAGAACATCTGTCCCCTACAGCAATAAGCCCCACCCATGCAGAACCTACATCACCACTCTGCATCTTCATTGTCCAAAGAAGCAAGGGGTGTGTGGTGGCAAGAAACAAGGTGAGGCGTGAATGTGTTTACATTTTAAAATGTAGTCATTGCTGATAAACTTTTATTTTTTAATACAGCAATATTCATACTCTTTACCAGTAATCTATTTTCAAGGGCATAGTTTCAAGTCCAGTGATTTGGCAGTATGGCTCCAGGTTGGACAGTTCATACAGCTGGATCTCCCGATCTCTGCATACAAAAATAAAATATTTCACAGTTCATACAATTATTTCCATTGTTTAAAAAACTATAAGCACACATCTGTTTTCGGAAGGCAATTGTTAACAAATTTATAACTGCTTGGGCAAAGACAGTCATTGACAGTAACACAAACAGGAACAAAAATATACAAAAAAGGGGTTATCAATCCATACAGCAGCTATTCAGAAGGGATGTTGAATGCACTGATATACAGGATAATAAAAGAAAGCATTTTTGAATCCATATATGGGAAACACATACTTTTGTAAATTCACTATGCTTTCCCTTTTTTTTTTTTTACCA
Organism: Lithobates sylvaticus; assembly: GCA_028564925.1. NCBI lineage: Eukaryota > Metazoa > Chordata > Amphibia > Anura > Ranidae > Lithobates > Lithobates sylvaticus. Next base: position 542,515,984 of record CM053027.1, on the reverse strand, counting down.
GACATATTGCTTAGTTAATGCTGCCCAGCAGGAGTGGTGCTGTTTGGTAGGCCAGGGTTAACTTTGCTAGTCAGGTTTTCCCAGGCTTTTCTGAAGAGTACCGCCCTCTAGTGGACAAAGCTTTTAAAAAGTCACTGGGAGTGGGGTGACTGGATTGGGAGTTGGTGGGGTTGGGTGCAAGCTTACCGGCTCCAACCCAGAAATGCTGCATCAATGAATTGAGAATCTTTGTGGAGATGTGGAGCATAGTGCGGTGTACACACGCTTGGACTTTCCGGCGGGATTGTCCGCCGGACCTAGTCCAGCGGACAAACCGCCGGACTTTCCAGCGGAAGTGGACTTGCACACACCCCTTTCCTGGCCGGCTGGGCTGCGTGCTCGGATAAGGGTCTGAGATGGATTTGGGGGGGACCCCCACGCCGTTTTTTCGGCGTAGGGATTCCCTTTAAATCCATGCCAGGTGACGGGGCTAGCGCGGCGGCATTCACTGCCTTCGCTAGTCCCGTCTACCTGGAGTCACGTTCTAAATAAACGGACTTTCCGATCTTGTGTCGGCAAGTCCGTTCATTTCCAAGAGTCCCGCGGACTAGCACACAGACTGCGGGATTGTCCGCCGGACTCGCGAGTCCAGCGGACAATTTTAAGTCTGAACTTAAAACTTAGTCCGCCGGACTTTTGCCAGGAAAGTCCGCTCGTGTGTACGCCGCATAGGAGTGACTGTGCTGTGTTGGATTCTAAAGAGCTAAATAAGCATAGGGAGTAGAGACGCTTCTAAAAAGGGGTGCCACTTTAATGATGTACCAGTGTGACTGACGTCCTCATCATTAAGTTCAGGCATTAGCATTTACTACATCTAGACTCCCGAATTGGGCATGTTATGCCTCACCCACAAGCTAATTTTATGTAAAATTAAATATCTGCATTAAATGTTATTTTTAAATCTACCTGGAGTTCAGTTTTAACATACAACATAAACAAAGATGAATACATACCCTGTTGCCAGGACTAATTTATTATACTGTGCCATGATGGTGAAGTCAGTCACCCACTTAGCCAACTTTTTCACACTTTTCTCCTGGAATATAAGATGGAACTGTGTGACAATACTGTTTTAAAAGGAAAATGGCACTTTTGTGTTAAAGAGTATCTTCAGTTCTAAAAAAAAGTGAAGAGTCAGCAGATACAAATACTGGACACTTACCTGTCCAGGGATCCCAGTGTTGTCCTCACTCGGGCTGGTTCTTCACCAGTCTTTGGGTCCCCGGCGCTGACATGTTTACTAAGGGAAGCCAGGTGTGACTCTGGTTGGCTTCCCACTGCACATATGCAAACTGAGCTGTGCTGTATGAATGGTCCAGCAGTCTGTGACCAGTCCCAGGAGGTTGTGGACAGAGAAGTGTGGGCGGGAAAGAACTTCTGCTCCAATCGGCTAGGTGGTTGGAGTGAAAGTGGGAGCGAGTACCTGCTATAACTAGGTACCCGTTTTTTAAACAAAAGAAAACAAAAAAGGAAAGGCGGTGTTAAAGTGGAACTTCCTTTTTAGGGTGAAGTTCTGCTTTAATAACTGTGTATCAAAAATATTTTGATGCTTTAATATCAAATTCAGTACCTTACTGAAACTAAAGATAAGCAGTGAGGGACCCAGATCCTCATAAAAATGCTAAATGCAATGTGTAATCTTCCAAGAAGCCTAACATGGTATACCCATACCGGGGTTAACCTCAGCCAGTGTGTGCAAGTTGTGCAACTTACCTGCCCCTTCCACCCACTTCCTCTATTCATAGAACTGGTAGTATTTTTTCCCAGAATGCAAAGTGTTCTGTGATTGGAGGAGGTAGATCCTGTCAATCAACTGCCCCCACCCCCCCATTCACAGAACACTTTGCATTCTGGGTAGAATAATATGAGTTTTATTAATGGGGGGGGGCAGAAGTGGAGGGGGAGTGGCACTACTCTTTCACAAGCACAGCAGTTGATGTTATACCCCACAGCGCCAAAAGATTAGCACCGTGTGGAAGACCGATGTGAGGGGGCTGACCAATTAGAATGCTCTTAAACGTCCCTCCTGACAGGGTACGTTTTGGAGATGAAGCTGCAGGGATTTCTAAGCCCCGGATCTGTGACGCGGCTATAGCATGGCTCAGAAGAGCCGTGCTGCATGTCAGCGGGACTGAGGGGGGTGAGGTTACAGATTTTATTGTAAAGGTGAACTTACCCTTTAAAGATGCACCGTTTAGGAGATATTCGCTCTTTTGACAGCCAGTGACATCACCAGCGCATGTGCTCTGAAGGAACGCCATACTTGTACCATTCCTTCAGAGTGCTGTGCCGCAGCCATGACTCCTACGTGCATCTGCGGGAGTGACGGTTTACTACCGCTTTAGGTAGTGGATGTGTATGGATTGTTTTGGAGAATAAGGATATTGTTTAGTGTCACTTTAAAGTGGTTGTAAACCCATTACAACCACTTTAACTTAGGTGCAAGAAATATCTCCCAAACCTAAAAGTTTTGGGAGATATTTACAGAAATAGCAGCACCGATGTCTACGGCGCATGCATCGTAGACATTGGGCGCAGGCACACTGAACATGCCGTTTCTAACGGCGAACATGCCGCTAGTGGCGGCACCATTGCGCATGATCGCACATGACCTCATCGCTGCTCCACCCAGTCACACCCGCCGGAGCAGAGATACCCGGAAGACACGCCGAGTCAACATGTCAGCGACGGAGGAGGTGAACGAGGGTCGCTTCGGAGGCTTCGATCTCAGGTAAGTAATTCATAATGAGCTAGTATGCTACGCATAAATAAAAGGTAAAGCTACGCATACTAGCTCATTATGCCTTTTCCTTGCAGGGTGTCTTTTTTTTTTTTTTTTAAAGAGGCTTTACTTCCTCTTTAAGCTAATTTTATAATAAATATACTGCACGTGTATATTTTATTTTCTGGGGTATAAAACATTTGTTTTCTGATTTTAGACATTCCAACATGTTTCGCTATATTTACCAAAATAAAGCCAAGTGACAGAACTTACAAAAATAAATTTGTCCCGTTTCAGCTTAAGCTGTGTGGAGCAGAAGGAGATATGACCGTCTTCTCTGACCATTATCAAGGTCTTGTCTTGCATAGAGAAAACGCGCAGGATTGGATCGCCATGGAATGTTTCTTGTATGGTTGCTGGCAAATGAAAACAGATCTTTCTCCGTCTCAGATAAGACTCTTCCAACTCCGAGTAATCCAATTGAAGGTAAGTGCAGAACTGTTCCTGAAATGTAGTTTTGGTGGTTAGCAGAATTTCCTTGCAGCACTGATATCCTGGGATCAGAACCCGCAGATACCATATATGTATAGAGATTACATGTTCACTATATGTATATATCTGTGGTAGGAGAAACAGACTCTCCACTCCACGGAACAGGGATAACTGTGTTCTTTGAGATGATGTACTTTGTAAAGCACTGCAGAATAAGGCTACATATACACGGCTAGCCAGAGCTGCTGATAGTTTCCTGTGTTCAGAAGGCTAAGGCTCCGTATTGCGAGTGGAATTACTGCGATTCTGCTTGCGATTCTAAATCGCGGGATGCTTGTGCGATTCTATTACTCCTTAATGGCACCCTAATCGCGGCGTGATTTATTGCGCAACAATCGCCGCAAATCGCAACGCTTGACCGTAAAAAAGGCTCCACTGTCACTTCTTTTGAGCAACAGCACGTTGTGATTTGCTGTGAACGCAGTGCGATTTATGGGGTCCCATTAAGATATAACGGCATCGGACAAGCGCTCCGTGATTTTCGGCCCATGATTCAAATTGCTCAGGTGTGGACGGTGCCTAAATGCCGCCTCTGGATGCAGCAACATTCTGTGCTATGGCTGCCTACAAATGGACTGATTAGCTTCAGCCAGTTTGTATATGGCCAGAACTCTGCAGAGATGCCGACCCTGGATGCACACTGTCTGTTCATGGTCAGTTAGGATCAGATGCTCTATTCGCATGTAACCCCTCAGATTAGCGGTTACATAAGAAGAGTGGCAGCATTGGCCATTGAGGTGTACAGAGTACAAATCTAACAGCCGCTAACAGCTGCTGCCAATTGCACAGTGTGAGGGCAATGTCTACTGATTCTTGCCAGCGGCCGCCCTTGAGCGGCCATGTGGTTGTAGCCTAAGAGGGTGATATCAAAGCTCCCAACTGCCCCTAATTTCGAGGGACTCTCCCTCATTCAGAACATAGTCCCTCTGTCCCTTTTCCCTCCTCATTTGTCCTTCATTTTGGTCTGATCTATATAGTTGAATATAAGATGCACTACTTATCTATCAAAAAGTGTTTCCCAGTGCTACACTTTTCATCCAATTTCTAAATTGGTGCATTTGTAAATCCCAACAGTCAGTATAAAGGAATAGTAGTGGTAAAAAAAAGCATGCGTGGGATTAACCAATAATTTTTTGTATAATTCTCCTTGAAGGTGGAGTGGCAGGGGTGTGTCCTGTGCCTACATACTTTTGCTAATAGGTGTTCCTCGTTCCCATCTTAGAAAGATGTAAATATGGTAAATAATAATAATAATAATAAAACAAGAAAGAGAAGATCTAATATTGTCATAATTTTACCTTATCTACATTTAATCCATAAACCTGGAAATGTAGCGAGTCAGTCAGTAAGTTGGATGAATTCACATAAGACCCCTTTCATGTGGCCATTCTGGCGGACCTTATCAGAAAATCCCATTCATCCCTATGGACAGGTGGGTGTAAATGGACTTGTGCCCATTCACATCAGTCTACCACCCGGAACAGCAGGGGATCTGTGAGCTAATCCCCTGGTGATCAGAATGGAATCTCCCCATGTGAAAGGGTCCTTAGGTGGTTCTTGGTGTACAAAAATAAAATTAACTGTCACGCCTTCTTATTTGTAACGCTATACTGACCCTCAGACTGACACTAACTAGTGATGACTGAACAGACTCGGTTTTGATTCACAGACAGTTTTAAAAACTAAGAATTCTGGCCATTTTCAGGGCCGGGTTTAGACCTGGGGAATTTGTGGGCTTAACCAATCTTTTTTTGTACAATTCTCCTTTAAGAGGGGCGTGGCAGGGTGTGTGTCAGGGGGGTGTGTCCTATGCCTACGAACATTTGTAGGGCCGGATTTAGACCTGGGCCACTGCAGGTTTGGAGGCCCCGCCATAGGCAGGAATTCAAATACATGGCAATACATCACCAGATGTACACATCATAGTCCATTTATTGCATGTTGCTGGATTTGATAATTTATACATACAAAGAAAGGTTAAATGAGTTATATATTATAGTATCTAATTAAATCTAAGTAAATACATGTATACACAGGGCTGTTTTTCCCAGAATATAGATGCAGGTACTCCCCCTTCCCTTGTCTCTGATTCCTACCCATCTACGAGTACCCTTGGCTCTGCCCCTACCCACCTCCCAGTACTTCCCCTTTTAGAGAATACGGAACAAAGTATAATTTTGTGGTGCTAAGTAATTTGTATGGAATTTGTTAATGATAACAAGAAAAGCAGTAAAACCAATCCTTATGCAGCCAGTAACAATAGATCCCCTACAGCCAGAAACAACATACCCACCTCAACAATAGAGCCCCTCCTCGGCAACAATAGACCCCCAGCAACAACAGATCCTCCACAACAATACACCCCCAGCAAAAATAGGTTTCTCCTAGCAACAATAGACCCCCTCCGCAACAATAGACCTCCCCAGCAACAATAGATCCCCCCACAACAATAGCCCCACCCACAACAAATTACCTTCTAAGGAATAATAGAACCCCCCACAACAGTAGATTCCTACTAGAAAAAACAGACCCCCCCGCCACCAACAATAGACCCCCCCAAAAAATAATACACCCTGCAGAAAAATAACCCCCCCAAGCAAAAATTGGCCCCTTATCAGCAATAATAACTCTTCCAGTATAAAACTCAAATGAGAAATAGTCAAATAAATTCAAATATCTCTCCCTCAGCAACCAAGCAAAAAATGTTTGTAAAGCACAAGCATCAAAGTAAAAAGCAGCTACTATAACAAAATAATATACCATAAAATTGTGTCACAGAAAAAATGAAAATTCACTTTGTCATACCTTGTCAAAGCGCTGCTAGTGTTTATGACAAAGTGAATTTTCATTTTTTCTGTGACACAATTTTATGGAATAACTCTTCCAGTAGCCAGCATCAATAATACCTCCAGCAGGCAGCAGCCATAGACCCCTCCCTCAGCAATAGACCCATCCCACAACAGTAGATCCCTTCTAGCAACAATTTATACCCAAAGTAACATGTGACCCCCTCCAGCAACATAAGACCCCTCACCAGCAACAATAGATCCTCCACCAGCAACAATAGACCTCCCCAGTAGCAATAAATCCCCCCCAAGCGACAAAAGCACCCCTTGCCATTGCAGGGTGGACAAAAAGCTGGCATTTCAATTTAAAGGATATGAAAATGTTTAGTTTAAAAAAAAAAAACATGTCATACTTACCTCCTCTGTGCAGTTGGTTTTGCACAGAGTGGCCCCGATCCTCCTCATCTGGGGTCCCTCAGTGGCGCTCCTGGCCTCTCATCTTCTCGAGTGTCCGTCGGAGAACCGATCTCCCTCAGGGCACTCGTGCGGGCACGCTCCCGTGTCCTACTGCTGCGTCCATTGACACAGACAACAGGACTCGGCTCCGCCCCTGGCTGCCAGGAGCCAATGGCTGTGCTGCTATTAATCTATCCAATCAGGACCCGAGACACCGACTGGAGCTGGTGTGCTCGCCCCCAGGGCAGGAACGATTGGGCTCAGGTAAGGAAAAGGGGGGCTCTGGGGGGCTGGTGCACTACAAGAGTTTTTTTACATCAATGCATAGAATGCATTGAGGTGAAAAACCGCGAGGGTTTACAACCCCTTTAACTTGATATTATATCTTGCTAAAGAGAAAGCCTTTTCCAGTGGCGGCCTCATACTGCGTTCTGCAGTTCACATATAATGATGTGTTTTCTGTTTAATTTGGAGCAATGTGAACATTTTGGCTCTAATCACCTGTTTGCTGGGAGATGTGACAGTACGATGGAAAAGGTAGTTACACCTCCCGCTGATTCGTATTGATTTGAGGATAGGTTTGTGAGAAGTCCATATCTGCACAAACCGGAAAACAGGATCTTCTGCCGAATAATGATGTGAACTGCTGGTTGATGTGCTTATCTCAGGGGAATAACGTTCCCCCAAAAATATCCAACTTGCCAGTATCCTTTAATCCATAATGACCCCCCGCCAAAAGGTTTCTGCAGAGAAATCCATTGTCTGATCCTTCAAGAATCAGGACTGCTTGATATTGATTATTTACTGTTGGTGCGAATCTGACTCCTAGCGTTTTCACAGCACCTCTTCTCACCCTCATTTCTGATGATTAGCCTCAATAAAGTGAGGCACTCAGAAAAAGATTTGCTTTGCCACCAAATGAAAAAAGCAAACAGACATTAAAGTAGCAGCTACACGGCACTAATAGAAAAACTTGAACTTCAGGCAACTGACTTTGCCTAGACTGAGGTGCTGTCATCAATCTCCTGCTGCAGGTAGGAGGAAGCATTTCCTCAGTCTTCCCTTCTGATCAGACTGCAACATTGTAAGTGAGTGGCTGCAGCAGGAGGTGAGTCTGTGTTACACTGGTATTAACCCCAAAAGCAAACATGTATTATATTACAGCTTACCCATTCTTATGTCACGTACACGCGGTCGGACTTGCCAAGGGGATAACCTCCGTCGGCATTTCCGAAGGAAAAATTTAGAACATGTTCTCTATCTAAGTCCGTCCGAAATTACGACAGAAAAAGTCAGATGGGGCATACACACGGTCGGAATATCCGACCAAAAGCTCCCATCTGACTTTTTCTGTCGGAAATTCCGACCGTGTGTACGCGGCATTAGATGTAATGGATGCATTTGTTTTGTTTTTTAGGCTTTCTGTTACTTTCACCTGGTGATCCAGCCAGTAAATCTGTTGTTGAGAAGTCACAAGTTCTTTTTCTTCTAGTCTAGCTTCGGCTGTTGAGGGTCCTTACTGTTTCATATAACATTGTTTAACCGGTTCCCGACCGGCGCACAAAGATATACGTCAGCAGAATGGCACGGACAGGCAGGGGGGCGTATATATAAGTCCCTCCTTAATGCCGTCCATGCCATCGGGACCCCAGTGAGGCCAGTCGAGGGTCCCGCGGACTCGATCGCCGCGGGGACACCCGCGATCGTCTCACGGGAAGCCTGAACGGGGAAATGCGGAAATACACAGCATCTCCCCGTTCTGCCTAGCAACTAGTGACGCCGATCTCTGCTCCCTGTGATTGGAGCAGAGATCAGCATTTACTAGCTGACTGCCACGCCCCCCCCACAGTAAGAAACACACCCCTAGGCATACTTAACCCCTACACTACCCCCTTGTGGTTAACCCCTTCACTGCCAGTGTCATTTATACAGGAATCAATGCATTTAAATAGCATTGATTGCTGTATAAATGACAATGGTCCCAAAAATGTGTCAAAAATGTCCGATGTGTCCGCCATAATGTCACAGTCACAATAAAAAATCGCTGATCGCCGCCATTACTAATAAAAAAAAAATTATTAATAAAAATTCTATAAAACTATCCCCTATCTTGTAAACGCTATAACTTCTGCGCAAACCAATTAATAATCGCTTATTGCGATTTTTTTTATCAAAAATATGTAGAAGAATACGTATCGGCCTAAACTGAGGAAAAAAATGTTTTTTTTTTATATATTTTTGGGGATATTTATTATAGCAAAAAATAAAAAACAATGCATTTTTTTTCAAAATTGTCGCTCTTTTTTTTTTAGCGCAAAAAGTAAAAAACGCAGGGGCGATCAAATACCACCAAAAGAAAGCTCTATTTGTGGGAAAAAAAGGACGTCAATTTTGTTTGGGAGCCACGTCGCACGACCGCGCAATTGTCAGTTAAAGCGACGCAGTGCCGAATCGCAAAAAGGGGCCTGGTCCTTTGGCTGCAAATTGGTCCAGTCTGAAAGTGGTTAAATAGTGAAACGTAAGAGCCATTCGGTGCCTGTACTGTGGGCACAGGCTGGCATGATGGCCTGGATTCACAGGAAGTGAGTTAGTTGAAGTTAAGCATCATTCGACTCAGAAGAGGACCAGGAACAAGACAATGGTGAGCCTGATACTGATAAAGGCAACGCTGGAGAAGAGGTGAATGTTGCAGTGAACGATTATTTTTTAGTTTAACCACTTCAATACCGGGCCTATTTTGGCCTATTCTCCTTCATGTAAACATCATAATTTTTTTGCAAGAAAATTACTCAGAACCCCCAAACATTATATATGTTTTTTTAGCAGACACCCTAGGGAATAAAATGGCGGTCATTGAAACTTTTTATCTCACACGGTATTTGCGCAATCATTTTTCAAACGCCTTTTTTTGGGAAAAAAAACGGTTTCATGAATTAAAAAATAAAAAAACAGTAAAGTTAGGCCAATTTTTTTATATAACATGAAAGATGATGTTACGCCGAGTAAATAGATACCAAACATGTCACGCTTTAAAATTGCACACAATCATGGAATGGCGCCAAACTTTGGTACTTAATAATCTCCATAGGCGACGCTTTAAATTTTTTTACAGGTTACCAGTTTAGAGTTACAGAAGAGGTCTAGTGCTAGAATTGTTGCACGCACTCTAACGCACGTGGCGATACATCACATGTGTGGTTTGAGCGGCGTTTACATATGTGGGTGGGACTTGCGTGTGCATAAGCTTCTGAGCACGAGCTACCGGGGACAGGGGCGTTTTAAATTTTTTTTTTATTTATTTTTATTTTTTTTTTCTCTTAATTTTTGTTATTTTTCACCTTTATCTTAAAGCATTGAATGCATTAAGATAAAAAAAAAACTTCTGCCTTTACAACCACTTTAACCACTTGCCGACCAGCTCACACAGATATATTGTGGCAGGTCGGCTCTCCTATATCGCTTTGTTTAAGCAGTCAATGATTAAGATGACAAGGACCAACAGGTTGTCACATTTCATTAAGCACATAGTCAAGATGCTCTAAAGCAGTTGTTTCCACTCAACCTATGCAGGGATTATCTGTTCTGGCAACATCCAGAACAGAACCAGACAACTAGTTTCTGAGCCTTCCCAGGCAAATCCACCCTTGGCTCTTCCAAAGAAGATGCGGATGAGGGTGACCTTTGCCCAATTTTGATCCCTCTCTTTGTAAGGCTGGTGAGATGCCTTAAGATAGAATAAAATATAGAATAAAAGCAGTGGAAGTATTTAAATTGCCTCCAAAAGACGGCTTTGCAATTTCTCAATGGTGACTGTATTAAAAGCTCATTCTAGAAGAATGGAGCAAAAAAGCATGTTTTCAAAGCAGGATGTCAAAGTTATGCCATTTAGAGGAAGGTGTCCAGGATTTGCAGTCACCCTTTTAGTCGATGTGTCCCTTACAGGATTGGCCAGTTAGAAAAGTTAAGGAAATATTCATTCACTGCATTGCTCATAGAAGGTGAAGCTTAAATTGGCAGCAAGGATCTGTGATTGTAGTCTGGCTTCCTGTCTCAAGATAAATGTCTGTTGAGGTAAAGGGGACTGCAGTTCAAGAGTCAGTTTCCACTGTCATTCCAGATAGGTTGGCTTTGCAGTCCAGGCTGGGAGTCCTGGAAAAACTAGAAACCCAACACATCATCCAGGAAGTCAACAAAAATCTCCATGCAAGGATGCTTCCTTGTATTTTAGGGATCGTTCTACCCATACATGTCTTAAGGGAGCTTGGCTGCTCTTCTTTCAACATGGGTACAGCCTGGGTCTTGGATGCTTGGGCCCTCAGGGCAAGCACATCAGGCCATATTTGAAAGTTCATTCATCCTTCTAGTCTGAGATCCTGCCGAAAAGAGTTCCCTGCTCTAGCAACTGGGAATGATAATTCCAATCCCAGGAGATCAGGTTATACAGGTGTTTGGATGGATGGTGAATAAAGAACAGGGTCACCTGACCCCTACACAGTCCCTGTGCAATTAGGAGCCCAACTTATTATGGTTCAGAAGTATGCCTTTTTCTGCTGATTAAGAACAGACCAGTGATAAGGTGCTAAATTGTCCTGGCATTCCTTTCTTTACCTGTCAGTGCCTGCATGCCTGATGATTATTGGAATCATGGTCTCTCCTGTCCCTGTATTAAGTCAGCTTTGTGCTTGCTTTTTGTCACTTGCCAGTAGGTTATTCAGTCTTGATGAGGCTGGAAAAAATGACAGTGGTGTAATACATTACGGCAAGTCAGAACCTGTACCCTTTTGCCCCGTACACACGGTCGGAAATTCCGACCACAAAATCCGTCTGACTTTTTCCGACGGATTTTGTCCAACACTGGTGTTGCATACACACGGTCGGACAAAGTTGTCTGAAAATCCGATCCTTCTGAACATGGTGACGTTCGTTGCGTACAACGGAACTACGTAGAGGCTATTAGCCAATAGGTTTGGTCTCCTAATGTGATCTGAGCATGCGTGGCACTCCGTCATAATTCTCTACACACGATCGGAAAAAGTCAGATCGGAAAATTTGAAAGCAGGATCTCAAATTTTTTCCGTCGGAAATTCAGACGGAAAAAGTCCGATGGAGCCCACACACGGTCGGATTTTCCAACAACATGGTCCGATAGGACATTTTCCGTCAGAATTTCCGACCATGTGTACGGGGAATTAGTCTTCTGAGAAGTAGAGTTGACCAGAGCTGAGAGGAGTCTCTTTAATATTTTAGCAAACTACATGGCAAATATTCAGAACTTCCAGGAGGACTCCAGGTTTTGTGTCCCTATTGGGCAACAAGTGGTCTCCACATCCAGGCTTCAAGTGGATTCTGTCTCTGCACAGGATTCCATGCTTAGGTCTTCTCCAATGTCTCTGGGGTAATCACCTACACTCACCCTATTCCTTAATGGGGTATTGCAATTTAGGCTCCAGGGAAAGCCAAGACTTAATGAAATCTAGCACTTGCTCTCAACTACTTGCTACATACAGATTGGTTCATTTTCGAGCCAGTTAATGTAACAGTGATCCATGAAAACGACCTCTTTATTGGCTATCACCTCCTGCCAGGAGATTTGCAGAGATCAGGAATTTAGGCTACAAGGAACCCCTTTCTCTGTTCTGCCTGGTTCTAGTATTGTTCTCCCGATAAACGTAGGATGACCAGTTCCATTTGCGGGATGTTAGACTACTTTGAGCTTACTCAAAAGCTTTGGCTTCATTAGAGATTTAGGCCATCCCTTTGTAACTTCTTTTGGCAAAGTCTGAGGGAAAAAAACATCATTCAGATTTATCGCTAGGGATGAGCCGAACACCCCCGGGTTTGGTTCGCACCAGAACCTGCGAACGGACCGAAAGTCCGCACGAACGTTAGAACCCTATTAGTTACAAAGGATGCAAACGTTTGAAATCTAAAGTGCTAATTATAACGGCAAATATGCATGTTATTGTTATAAAAAAGGTTTGGGGACCCGGGTCCTGCCCCAGGGGACATGTATCAATGCAAAAAAAGGTTTTAAAAACGGATGTTTTTTCTGGAGCAGTGATTTTAATGATGCATAAAGTGGAAAAAAAAGTGAAATATTCCTTTAACCACTTTAAGACCAGCCTCGTTTTGGATTTTAGGTGTTTACATGTTTAAAACAGTTTCTTTTGCTAGAAAAAAACTTAGAACCCCCAAACATTATATATTGTTTTTTTTCTAACACCCTAGAGAATAAAATGGCGGTCGTTGCAATACTTTTTTTCACACCGTATTTGCGCAGCGGTCTTGCAAGCGCACTTTTTTTGGAAAAAAATCACTTTTTTGAATAAAAAAATAAGACAACAGTAAAGTTAGTCCAATTTTTTTATATATTGTGAAAGATAATGTTACGCCAAGTAAATTGATACCTAACATGTCACGCTTCAAAATTGCGCCCGCTCGTGCAATGGCATCAAACTTTTACCCTCAAAAATCTCCATAGGCGACGTTTAAAAAATTCTATAGCTTGCATATTTTGCGTTACAGAGGAGGTCTACGGCTATAATTATTGCTCTCGCTCTACCGATCGCGGTGATACCTCACATGTGTGGTTTGACCACCGTTTTCATATGCGGGCGCTACTCACGTATGCGTTCGCTTCTGCGCACGAGCTCGTCGGGACGGGGCGCTTTAAAAAATTTTTTTTTGTTTTTCTTATTTATTTTTCTTGATTTTATTTATATTTACACAGTTTTTTAAAAAAAATTTAATTGGCTCACTTTTATTCCTATTACAAGGAATGTAAACATTCCTTGTAATAGAAAAAAGCATGACAGGTCCTCTTAAATATGAGATCTGGGGTCAAAAAGTCCTCAGATCTCATATTTGGACTTCAATGGAAAAAAAAAAAAAAAAAATTTCATTTAAAAAAATGACATTTGAAAATTCCTCTTTAGGAGGTATGGGCGGAAGTGACGTTTTTGACGTCGCTTCCGCCCTCCTATGGTATAAAGATGAGTGGCGGCCATCTTACCATCACTCATCTCTATGCCCAGCAGGAGAAAGGACCCGATTGCCTCCGCCGCTGCCGACTGTTCCGGTAAGCGGCGGAAGGCGCGGGAGAGCGGCGGGAGGGGGGGGTTCCTCTCCCGCCGCCGATAACGGTGATCTCGCGGTGAATCCGCCGCGATGACCACCATTATCGGAATGCCGACCGGCGCCTGAAGAGATGGATATCTCGGTTGTGGCAGCAGCTGCTGCCGTTACCGAGATATCCCTCTTCAAAATCAGGACGTACATCGTCGTGCGCCGGTCGGAAAGTGGTTAAATATGGTACAAAATGACATTTGTAAAGGAAAAAAAGAAGCCATTTAAAACTGCTTGCGGCTTTAATGTCATGTCTTGTCCAGGCAATATGGATGAAAATTTTTGAGAAAAATGGCATGGCTACCCCATCCCCCCCCCCTACCCCAGCCTATTACCAGCCCCTTTGGATGGATATTAAGGGGAACCCTGCACCCAAAATAAAACCCTATACGCAGTATACAGGCGGTGCAAACAAGACAGGGACTGTAGGTATATACTGTATGTATGTATGTATGTATGTATGGACTGTTGGTGTATACTGTGCTGTGCTGGAGGCACACAAAACACACTAACTCCTGCAGATGGCTGTCTTAAGTGACAACAGGGCAGATACAGTGCAAGGTGGTTTAGTGTGCTACTGCTGTGCTATACTCACACAGCACACACACACACTAAAGCCCCATACACACGCTCGGATTATCCGAGGACCAGGTCCGTCGGATCATGTCCGTCATACTTTGTCCGATGTTGGTTTTGCGTACACACGGTCGGACAAAGTTGTCGGAAAATCCGATCATTCTGAACGTGGTGACGTTTGTTGCCTACGACGGGACTATGTAGAGGCTAGTAGCCAATAGCTTTGGTCTTGTAATGTGATCTGAGCATGCGTAGCACTTTGTCCGTCGGACAACCGTACACACGATCGGATTTGGTGTGATCGGACCGTGTTGTTGGAAAATCTATCCAGCAGGAGATAGGACTTTGTCCGTCGGACAATCCGACGTACACTGTCCAATGGTGCATACACACGGTCTGATTTTTCAACAACATTGTCCGATCGGACAGAATCCATGCAAAAATCCGACCGTGTGTATGGGGCTTAACTCCTGCAGATGGCTGGATTGGTAGAGAACAGCACTGAAAAGAACACACTATCCCTGCCTATTTTTCCTCTATCCCTACACTTTCCCCACAAGCAAAGGCTGAGAAGAATACACTATCCCTGCCTATTTTTCCTCTTTCCCTACACTTTCCCCACACAGAAATGATTCACATATAGTGTGTACATGTACAGTACACTGTCACTGTTCCTCAAGCCGGAACACACTACACGAGGCCGTCGGCGCGGCGGCCTTATATAGTGTGGGGCGTGTACTAAACCCCCTGAGCTATAATTGGCCACAGGCATCCTGCCTGTGGCCAATTATTGCTCTCCTCGCCGCTGGCTCTATGATTGGCCAAGCATGTGGGGTCACAGTGCATGCTTGGCCAATCATCAGCCAGCAATGCACTGCGACTGGTGCAGTGCATTGTGGACTGTTCGCATCACACGAATTTGATGCGAACGGCCCTTAGAGTTCTGCCCTTGACGAGTGGACGAACGGCCGATGTTCGATTCGAACATGGGTTTGAATCGAACACCGAGCTCATCCCTATTTATCGCTGGATATACGGCTAATGTTTGTCTCTTATGGAAGCGATGGCAACATGCTGATCCAGAAGCCATAATGTGCTGGTGATATATTCTTTAAATTGTGTTGTCACCAGTTTCTAGCTGGTAATTGCTACAGCATCCTTTTGCTATTGGCCATCTCCAGGATCGTGTGGGACGATGTGGTCCTCCACTAATACCTTTATGACTCACTGTGGAGGCAAGCTAGCATCCTTATTCAGTTATTTTTTGGTGTTAAAGTTTGTTAGCTAAAGCATCCCACCTTGATTTGGACCTAGTTATCTAGTCTAGTTTGGATCTGTGAGCTGCCATGGAGTTAGTCAGGAAATCGGAAAATAGTTTAAAAAATCTTACCGCAATATTCCTTTCCTGAATAACTCGATGAAAGCAAAGGACCGTTCACAGTCATTGAGTAGTCTAGTTAATGGAACATGTGGACTGGATTATCCTCAACATTTATAAGGTTGGGGGTCCTATGAGGTAGGAGTGAGGGCAGGGCTTACCCATCTGTGTGCTGCCATGGGGTTAATCAGGAAAGGAAAATTGCGGTAAGTATTTGGTAACAGTTTTTCGAACTAGTGCCGACATTTTCTTTTACAATATTTTATATTTACCTAGCTGATAAAATAAAACACATGCATTTTACTTAAAACCCTGAACATTAAAATTTAAAGTATATTAAAAAAAAACAGTAGACAGTCTCCTTTATTACATTTTGTACTGCAGGGAAACGAAACATAGGGAGGTCAATGTTAACACATTTAGGAAACATGCATAACTTACATTATAAGCAGATAAGCTCTCATTAGTAACCAGAAAACTCTATTTTCAACTCTCTGTAGCAAACTTTTCTTCAGATCAATAAAAATCAGGGAGAGATTTAACTATCTTTTGCATCGTTTTGTCACATCTCCCAGCAAAGAGGCGATTATAGCCGAAGCATTCACACTGCTCCAAATTAAACAGACAGATCATTATGTGTGAACGCCAGAATGCACTACAAGGCTGTCACTGCGATGCTTTCCTTTTGGCGAGATATAATCTTGCTGGAAAGAGATACTTGTCTGGATAATTAAAAGTGTAAAAGTGAAGGGGCTCCACATATTACCACGGCAATTCTAAGAGAGGACACATTTAATGGACCATTTCAATCCTTAAAATGAGGTCATGACTGTAATAGGAATCGTTCTTCTTTTGCTCTGTAAGAATATCTGTATTTAGCTTAAAGCAGAACTTAAAATAAAACTATTTAAAAAGTTTGTCTCAAGAAGTTCATAAATATACTTGCTAAGGTAGCCTGCATAGTTTCTTAAAGTGTAACTCCACTTTTGTTGAGAAAAAACATTCCCCTCTGGAATGTACATGTAATGCCGCGTGCACACGGTCAGACTTTCCGGCAGAAAAAGTCAGACGGAATCTTTTCATCGGATATTCCGATCGTGTGTGTGCCTCCTCTGACTTTTTTTTTTTAATTCTGATGGACCTAGAAATAGAACATTTTAAATATTTCCGGGAAAACGGCTCATCTGTATGCTATATATGCTATGTATATCCGATGGACCAAAAACGACGCATGCTCTGAAGCAAGTACGAGACGGCAGCTATTGGCTACTGGCTATTGAACCTCCTTTTTCTAGTCCCATCGTACGTGTTGTACGTCACCGCATTCTAGATGGTCAGACTTTGGTGTGATCGTTTGTAGGCAAGACGGTTTCAGCGGAATTCCTTCGGAAAAACCTTCGGAGTTTATTCCGATGGGAAAACCAGTCATGTGTACGCGGCATAACTGTACATTGCAAGGATTATAACAACCTTTGTTGCAGATTCCTACCTTTTGTTATTCTGAAGAAATCCATGTGTGTTTATCTGTGCCTCTGTACTGAGTGGGTCTAATGGGAGTGGTTTCTTACTTAACTGTCAGGTGTGCAGCTGCAGGGCTCTAATGAGGAAATCTGCTGAGCCTGCATCCCTTTAGATGTGTTCCTATTGAAAGTATCTCTCTAAAAATGACATTTTTGTTGCAGGGGATGCCTGAAACCTGACTCATATCTTAGGCAGACTTCTGGGAAAATTGCTGAGCCAATCACACAAGCAGGAAATGATGTTGCTGGGGAGTGGTCAGTACACATTCTGTATACAGGACACCTCCATGTAGCCATGTAGCCATAATGCAATGCATTCTTATGCCGCGTACACACCGATGGAAACGGTCCGATGGGAGTTTTTCATCGGATTTTCCGACCGCGTGTATGCCCATTCGTCTTTTTCTGTCGGAATTTCCGACGGACTTTGGATTGAGAACCTGTTCTTAATTTTTCAGACGGAAAACCTTTCTATTGGATTTTCCGATCGTGTGTATGCAATTCCGACACGCAAAATTCTGACGCATGCTCGGAAACAATTTGACGCATGCTCAGAAGCATTAAATTTCCCTTTTATAGTGCCTTCGAACGTTTTGTATGTCGCGCTGTTATTGGCCATCGGAATTTGGTGTGACCGTGTGTAGGCAAGACAGTTTGAGCGAAATTCCGTCGGAATTCCGACAGGAAAACCATCAGAGCTTTTTCCGACGAGAATTCCGACCGTGTGTACGCGGCATTAGAAAATTACAGTGGCTGCAGATTGAAAAGGTCATTTTTTAATAACATTCAATTACAATATGATTAGTGTCACAATTATATGCGCTATATTATTTTTTCTTTATTTGCTATTGTTTTCCCCCATGAAAGTGGAGTTACCCTTTAAAGAGGAAGTAAACATCCTCTGCTGACATTTACCTATAGGAAAACCTATAATAAGGCTTACGTTTAGGTAGTGTAAATATCTCCTAAACGTGCATCGTTTAGGAGATATTTACTTTACATGCAGCCAGTGACATCACTGGCACATGCGTTCTGAAAGAACGACCACCGGTGCCATTCCTTCCGAGCCCTGTGCCGTGAACAGCCGTTCCTGCGCGCAAGTCAGTCACAGAGCCGGAGCCCGCGAACCCGGAAGCAAGATGTGTGAAAATAGAAGCGGCTGCAGCTATAACATCGCGGCGCTGGAACAGCTTTGTTTTAAGGTAAGTTTCAGATAATGTGCTAGTATGTGATGCATGAAGATGCAGGGAAAAAAAAAAAGTCCAGCGGTATACAACCGCTTTAAACCACTAATGTTACAAACACTTTCTAATACAGATATATATCTAGAACCCAGGGCAAACATACCAAACTGTGCTCCCCTAATGGCCCGTACACACGATCCAAATATTGTACGAAAAACGGTCGTACGATCGGTCGTACGATATTCGGATCGTGTGTATGGGCCATAAGATGTATGAGCATTATGTGTCAGCAACCCTCCCCCCCCCCCAAAGAAAATAAATTGAGCGCTAATCTGCATGCCCATAAGCATAAATTCCCCCTCCTCCCAGTACAAATCTGCCCCCTGCTGAAATCGCCCCTCTCAGCATAAATCTTTGTTCCCATCCCCCCAGCTCAATTGCCCCCCCCCCCCTAAAAAAAATTCTAGCACAAATCCTATACTTATAAAATCCCCCCCCTCTTAGCACAAATCTTTCCTCCATCCCCCTCCCTACACAAATCCCCCTGAATCACTACTAGCATCCCCCCCTCCTAGAACAATACTTACCCCCTGCCGCCCCCCAAATTCCCCCTTATAACACATATCTCTTCTCTCCAATCTCATTATGCCCCCCCCCCCCCCCCACCTCACATGATACCACAGTGCCCAGGCCAACTGCTTGCTTCTGCCCAGGGCAAACCTGCCAAACTGCCCCCCCCCCCCCGAGATGTATGAGCATTATGTGTCAGCAAAAATCCCCTCCCCCCCAAAAAAATTGAGTACTAATCAGCATGCTTACCCCCTAAGCATAAATTCCTCTCCTCCCAGTATAAATCCGGCCCCTGCTGAAATCCTCCCTCTCAGCACAAATGTTTGACCCCATCCCCCAAATCCCCCCATCTCAAATGACCTAGCAAATTTTTTTTTTGTGGATCCCACCTCACATGATGCCACAGTGCCCAGGGAAGCCGCCCTCCCTGCCCACCCCTTGTCCCAACCCTTGCAGACACAATAACTGCTTTTGCTTAGTTTCAGAAATTATTTATATATTTTTATTATTTTTAAAGGTAAAAGTGCTGTCATGTGACCATGTATCTTTTCTTCCTGATAGTGCGGGGCAGGGTTACAGGACACTGTGCAGGCACGCAGTATGCCTATATTCCATAGTCTGTTACGAATCAGGCAAGATGCAGGCTGTGCTAGACCAGGGGGCATGATCAAGAGGCAGATTGTGATTGGGAGGGGGAATGTGCCAGAGGTAAGCTGTAATTGGTCAGGGGATGTGGTGGCTGAAAATGCTACCCAATACAGGCATGTAGTGTGTTTTCACAATGCCCTGTGCCTCTGAATGGCCAACCATTAGATCAACATCTGGGGGTCAATTTAGAACAAAGAAGCAGTTGGTAGGATCAACCCGGTACTTCAGATGGAAAAAGTAGATGAAAATTATTTATAAAAATTAACATGAAAAGAATGACTATGATTTATAAAATACATATACGGTATGTGAACACACATAGAAAAAAAAATATGTAGGGAAACATTTTAACCCGTTTTTAACCTTCAAAATGTTGAAACTGTTTTTTTGTGTTAACTAGCTGGAGATTGTTGTGGGGAAGCTTTAAATTGCATTGTGTATTGCCCTTTCCCTTTTTGATGGTTTTAAATGGTTCACCTTTACATCACTGTTCCAAAAAAATATATAACCCATGCACTCCAGCTTCTCTAGTATATTAAAAAGCAGTCCTCAGGTTTTAAAAAAATGCCTAATTTTGTCACTCTGCAACGCAATACAGAAAAGTTTTTTTAAAATGCCTTTGAATTGCCATAGCAAAGAGATCATTTACTGCATGCAGTTTCTTTTGTAACTTAAAGTTTTGCCTTAAAGTGATTGTAAATGTTATTAAAAAAAAAAAAACATGGTTTTGCACAGAGCTTTTCTGATCCTCCTCTTCTCGGGTCCCCCACGGGCGCTCCTCCTTTTCTCAGTGTGCCACCATAGGAAGATGTTTCTTATGGTGGCACACCTGCAGGCTTAAACCCAAGCTGAGTTGTCTGCGTCCATTGACACAGACAGTGTGGCTTGGCCCCGCCTCCCACTACCCCATCACAGGATTTGATTGACAGCAGTAGAAGCCAATGACTCCTGCTGCTATCCATCTGCCCTGTGAGGAGGGAGCGAGCCGCTGTTCTTTAGCACACAGAAAAGTTATAATCCATAGTATTGCCCTTCGCTTCTTCCCCAGGGGCTGCTGGGCCAGTAGATAGACATTCCCAGAGTAAAGGACTATGATGTGACAGGAGGGAAGGGGGAACTGTGGCTGAGATGGGGAATCGACTCTTCCTGGAGGCGCCAAATTCCCTAGCAAGGCACATTGCAGGTAAATTATTATTATTTTTATGGAAAGGAAAACATTTAAAGTACTGTATTTATCACTCTCTGAAAATTGGGTGCAAAAAGCGTGTGCGTGTTATACACTAATACTTAAATTTTAGCTGCCTCGAGGGGACAGGGAGGGGGGTGGGACGAGAGCCGTCAGATTACATACAGTGAGACTCTCCTGTTTACTTGGCGGCCTCTGTAATAGGAAGTCCCGTCTCCTGGGCCACCATTGGATCACTGTTCTGTCTATTATAGAAGATTCTCACTGTATGTAATCTGTCGGTGCTCGTCCCGCCCCCCTCCCTGACCCCTCTAGGCTTCAGATGGGCATCGATAAGGCTGCACTGATGGCAATGGTGAGGCTGCGGCATTGATGGCAATGGTGAGGCTTCTGCATTGATGGCAATGGTGAGGCTCTTGCATTGATGGCACTTGTGAGGCTGCAGATGGGCATTGATCAGGCTGCATTGATGGCAATAGTGAGGCTGCAGATGACCCTTATTTTGCTTCAAAGTTCCTTTTTTTAAATTTAAGTTTTTTTCCCTGAAACTTCCCCCTTAAAATGAATGTGTGTGTTATACGCTGATAAATACGGTACTTAATTTTTTTGTGTTTTTACCAACATTTTTGAAAGTTGGTAATAGGGTCTATTTAATTCTCTTACTTCAGCAATAAACCTCACAGAACCCAAAGCTCCCTCCAGTGGTTAATCTGCAAATTACACTTTCCGGCTAATTGTGAAAATTGAACGCTTGCCTAATTACTCTAGTGATAGTTGCAGTTAAAGAAATTGTAAGTGCATCATTGTAAATTATTTATTATTTATTTATTAAAATTGTAAATTGTAAGTAATCAACTAAAGAAAACCTAAAAAATTCAAATGAACACAATGCCTGATACTGTCTATTCTTAAAATGTTTCCTCCCCTGTCCTCCTACTTATCCTGCCTAACCTGTATATATTTTAAAAAAATCTGTATTCTCACCTATTTTTAATTTCAGTCACATGATCCTGAAGATCTGGATCCCCTGTGTTAGTAAGCAGCTGCTGCAGGGGAGAGGAGACAACGGCTTGCTGGATGGATGATGTCACGACTCCCAGAATACCCAGCCGTTGTTGAGTGCTCCCTTAACCAGAACTGCAGGATCATGTGATCAGACCAGAGTGTGTTAAAACAGGTAAGTAGACAGATCTTTTTTTATACAGTTTAGGCAGGATAGGTAAGAGAAGCGGAGGAGGGAACATTTTTTTAAGTAGTTATAGTTAGGGTTTTCTTCCACTTTAATCATTATTGGACATTATTTATTGCATTAAGACTGCCAAAGGCTTTGGACCTTGGGTGCTCAACCTGTGGCCCTCCAGCTGTTTCAAAACTGCAAGTCCCATCATGCCTCTGCCTTTAGGGGTCATGCTTGTAACTGTCAGCCTTGCAATGCCTCATGGGACTTGTAGTTTCACAACCACTGGAGGGCCACAGGTTGAGCATCCACGCTTGTGTGAATCATATGTGCTGTTCATACTCACTGAAGAAGGATAAAATGGTTTACAGGTTGTGTTTCCTGCCTTCTGCCACTTTGGAGAATCAGAATTAACAAAAGGACTACCCAAGTTGTATAATTCCCTATCAGGTTTAGAAAGGTTTAGAAAGGTATGCAATACTTACCCACTGAATTTTCCCTGTTGCAGTAAAATCTATTTTCATAAACAGCTTTTCAATCTGCTCGTCATTCTGAAATAGAAACAATTCAATTTATACACATTGAAAAAATAACAGTATTATTTAACATGATGCAAAATCGTTCTGCACAACTATTTTCCCCACCCACTCTCTGCTTGATGTCTGGAAAGGGAAGCAAATTGTACAAAATATGCAGCAGGGGATTATGGGGAAAAAAACTGGTAAAGTGGAACTATGACAGGTAAAGTAAACATTTTAATTCAATTTATTTAAATAAAAATTTTAATAAAATAAAAAATGCATATATAATGCATTCAGCCCCGGAAGATTTTACGCCCTTCCTGACCAGGGCACTTTTTGCGATTGGGCACTGCGTCGCCTTAACTGACAATTGCGCGGTCATGCAACGTTACACCCAAACAAAATTGACGTCCTTTTTTCCCACAAATAGAGCTTTCTTTTGGTGGTATTTGATCACCCCTGCGGTTTTTACTTTTTGCACTAAAAAAACAAAAAAAAAAAGAGCGACAATTTTTTTAAAAAAAATCGCATAATTTTTTTTTATTTTTTACTATAATAAATATCCCCCAAAAATATATATATAACATTTTTTTTTCCTCAGTTTAAGCCGATATGTATTCTTCTACATATTTTTGGTAAATAAAATCACAATATGCGTATATTGATTAGTTTGCGCAAAAGTTATAGCGTCTGCAAAATAGGGCATAGTTTTATGGCATTTTTTTAAATTATTATTATTAGTAATGGCGGAGATCTGCGATTTTTATCGGGACTGCGACATTATGGCGGACACTTCTGACACTATTTTGGGACCATTGTCATTTTATGCAGCGATCAGTGCTATAAAAATGCACTGATTACTGTGTAAATGACACTGGCAGTGAAGGGGTTAACCACTAGGTGGCGATGAAGGGGTTAAGTGTGTCCTAGGGAGTGATTCTAACTGTGGGAGGATGGGCTTCAAGTCACATGACAGCGATCACAGCTCTCGATGACAGAGAGCAGTGATCTCTGTCATGACACAAGCCAGAATGGGGAAATGCCTTGTTTACATAGGTACTTCCCCATTCTGAAGCTCTGTGACGCGATCGCCGGGAGACTGGCAGACATCAAGTTCGCCGGTCCCGTGGGCACAGTCACGCTCACACGGTACCCGGCGGGGCGGCGCGCACACCTGCTATCCCTGCTCTTAAAGGGGACGTACAGGTACGCCCATTTGCCCACCGTTGCCATTGTGCCGACGTATATCGGCGTGCGGCGGTCGGCAGCTGGTTAAGGCACATTTTGGCCACTAGAGGGAGCTGACAATCATAGGAAATTGTTACATTTGAGAAAATATGAGGAAGATTGCCTGGAAGAATCTACATACATTGCTCCATGATCAATGCTATTGAATAGAGCTGTGTTGTACAGCTGTGATGCTTGTGTGTAAAAACTGAATTTTGACTTTCCCAATGCTGCCAGCACATTAAATTTGCAGCACTTTTTTACTGTATTTACTGTATTATAGTAATTATTAAAGGTTTGATTAGGCTTTAAGGACTTGTTCACACATTGTATATCAATGCGTAGCCCGTGCAATGGGCATGTTTACCCACAATGGTGCTCCGCGGACAGTGCACTGGCAGGGTGCTTACAATCATCAGCTTTTATTTATTTATGTATTGTAAAACCTTTATTCTAAAAAAACTGTTGTAACTGATTATAAAGGCCAGTTGGACACTGGGGCTGCGGCCACGGGCGCGTTATCGCTAAAGCTTCAGGTTTAGCTGCGCTTTAGCACTGTTTAAGCAGCGCTTTTCAGTCACTACCAGGTCGCTTTTAACCCTTGCTAGTGGCTGAAGAAGGGGTTAAAAGCGCCCATGTTGCGGCGCTTCCGAAGTGCTTTTCAGGCGCTTTGGAATCGCTGCCTATTCATTTCGATGTACACAAACCACCCCAAAGATGCTGCTTGCAGGACTTTTCCTAACATCCCACAAGTGCACTGCCCCAGTGAGAAAAGTTGCATTGAAATGAATGGGAGGCGGTTTTTAGGCGCTATTTCTAGCGCTAAAATGCCTGAAAACCACCTCAGTGTGAAAGGGGTCTAAGTGTGACCTGGAGTTTTGCTTTAATTTGTTAGTGTAATCTGCTAGTACATTTCACACTACCCCCCCAGACCGACAATGCTGCTGTCTGCTGTACCCCCTGTGCTCTTTCATCCAGAGTGGGGGCATGCTAATACAGGAGGTGTGTTACTGGCCAGATCACCAGCTAAAAACAGGAGGAAAAAAGCCTAATGCCCCGTACACACAAGCGGATTTTCCGTCGGAAAAAAACTTGGATGTTTTTTGCGACAGAATTTTGCTCAAGCTTGTCTTGCATACACACAGTCACACAAAAGTTCTCTGAACTTTCAATAGTCAGGAACGCAGTGACGTACAACACTACAACGAGCAGAGAAAATTAAGTTCAATGATTCCGAGCATGCGTCAAATTATTTCCGAGCATGCCTAGGAATTTTGCGTGTCGGAATTTGTACAGACGTTCGGAATTTCCTAATGGAACTTTTTCCGAACGAAAAATTGAGAACACGCTCTCAATCTTTTGCTGGCGGGAATTCCGCCAGCAAAAGTCCGATGGAGCATACACACGGTGGGAATTTCCGACCAAAAGCTCTCATCGGACTTTTGCTGGGGGAATTACTGATCGTGTGTACGCGCATTACAATAGAAAATGAATACAGCCACATCTAATGTTTGGTAAGCTGTAATATATTAAATTTTTGGTTTTGAATTTAATATCGCTTTAATGAAAGAAGATGGGTTATACCATTCAATGCCATATTTTCTTTCTATTTGTTGGACTCTTCTTTTTTCCTACAGCCCACAACACAACAACAAAAATGACACAAACTTACAATTCCTCGCAATCCAGTGCTTTTCTTCACTGCCCATTTAAATTTTTCTAGGTCCAGAGACTTATCGCCGCTCTTTTCCAGCTCCTAGAACAAATCAATACCATTTATTAGTGATAAGTGAATCACTTAACCTTAAGCCTCCCAAATGATCGAATCACTGAGAATATTCTCATCAAAGGAGATTTAATATCCAGCCTGTCCACATAATTACTCACATCTTGCCAGTATTCTTGATGATCTATTTTATTAATTTTATAAATATAATAATCCATCATGACATGGTAATTAAGCATGCCAAAATAACAAAAAAATGCTAAAATAGCAAATGATATTTAAACATTTTATTTTGACGGCAAGATTTATATACAGTAGTAGTCTAGGATTAACTCACACCGTGGAGGTAATATGTGGCGATTTTTAGGGCTTTTCAAGAAAAAAGTTAAATGATTCATATCATAACATATCATAGAATCTTTGTTTAAAAAAAGACATACCGTATATACTCGAGTATAAGCCGAACTGAATATAAGCCGAGGCACCTAATATTACCACAAAAAACTGGGAAAACGTATTGACTTGAGTATAAGCCTAGGGTGATAAATGCACAGCTACTGTAAGGCCCCTTTCACACTGGGGCGGTGAGCCGCGGTGACGGTAAAGCAGCGCTATATTTAGCGCTGCTTTACCGTCGTTTTCACTGCGGTTTTCGGCCGCTCGCGGTGCGGTTTTAACCCCCGCGAGCGGCCGAAAAGGGGTTAAACACCCCCCGCAGAGCGCCGCCGTAGCGGCGCTTTGCGGCGGTATTACCGCGGTTTCACCGCGGTGTCCCATTCTATTCAATGGGAAGGAGCGGTATAGGAGCGGTGAACACACCGCTCCTATCCCGCTCCAAAGATGCTGCTAGCAGGACTTTTTTTGTCATCCTGCTAGCGCACCGCTCCAGTGTGAAAGCCCGCCGGCTTTCACACTGGAGTTAAAGGGGCAGGATTTTTTTTCATGCGGTGAACAGGCGCTATTTTTAGCGCTGCACCGCATGAAAAACGCCTAGGTGTGAAAGGGGCCTAAGTGGAAAAGAAGGTCAACAATGCCCATTTTCAGCCTCACTGTGCCCATTTGCAGCCATAGGTCTCCTGAACGTCAAACTTGGTAGTTAGGGGTTCCTAGATGCCCCCTAGCTGCAGACAAAATTTGGGGTCTCTGGACCCAAAGGGTCCCGAAATGACATTGCTGCAGATGGACACAGTTGACCGACTTTGGGGCCCTGTATCTCGGGGCCACTTGGTGCTAGGAACTCCAATATATCCAATATTTGGATATGTTGTAGTGTTGGTTCCACTGGGTTTGCACACCAAATTTGGGGTTCCTAGCACCAAGTGGCCCCGAGATACAGGGCCGCAAAGTCGGGTCGGAAAATGTATTTTTTTGCTGCAGAAAAGTGCTTGACTCGAGTATAAGCCGAGGGGGGCACTTTAAACACAAAAAAATGTGCTGAAAATCTCGGCTTATATTCGAGTATATACGGTATGTTCTTTGATTACAACCAGTAGAATAAAAACATGAATCCACAGAACCCGAACCCACAAGCAAAAAGCATTATAGAGCATGGTCCAATATTCTCCAACAGGGAATAACATTGTACTGTGTTATTACTTTAGTAACGCAAAGTGATTGTAAAGGAATTTTTTTGTAATTCTATTTAAAAAGATGTTCTACTTACCTGCTTTGTGCAATGTTATTGTACAGAGCAGACCCCCCACTAATGCTGGATGTTCCTCCTCTCCCGCAGGAGCTGAGGGGGCACCCATGTGGACGCACTCCCAAGCCAGGCCACGTGCATCCATAGACACACACAGTGCGGCACCTGCTCCCTTCTCACAGGATTTGACTGACAGCAGCAGGAGCCAATGGCTGTGTGTCCTCTGAGAACAAGAAGAGAGGATGGGGCTGCAGATGGGACAGCACTGGATTGGTGAGAGGAGGAAGGTAAGTGTTTAGGGATTGGAGGAGGGAAATACATAGTGGGAATTTATTTGACCTTAAAGTCGTTGTAAACCCTTACAAACCACTTTGACCTACAGGTAAGCCTAGATTAAGGCTTACCTGTAGGTCCAATAAATATCTCCTAAACCTACATGGTTTAGGAGATATTTAGAAAAGAAAAGGCATCGCTATCTACGGCGCATGCGCCGTAGACAGCGGCGCGCAGGCGCACTGAGAATGCAGAGATCACGACGCTATGCCGCTCTCGTGCGCATGCACGGGAGTGACGTCATCGCCGCTCCACCGAATGACAGTGCTGGAGCGGCGAGACCCGGAAGTCACTCCGGGTTTGATGGCGGCGCAGAAGATCGTGGATAAGGGATGCCTTTGGCTTGCAGGTTCCGTTTTTTTTTTTTTTAAATAGGCTTTACTTCCTCTTTAAGGTGGATGTAAACCTGAAAAAAATAGTTTTAATGAAGACTTCTACCTGGTACAGTAGAGGGTATTAAGTCATCGGTGCCCAGTCTTGCCACCAAGAGTTAATCCAGCTCTGAGTAATACTCTTTTCTTTTTGTAGTAAGATAAAAAAACAACACACAGATAAGTTTGTGTCGCCACATCCGACACTGTTGTGACTGACATCTGATTTCTTTATGCTAATACAGGAGGTGAAAGAGTGTTACGATTCCAGCTTCACATCCCCGCTCCTTTCTTCTCCAGCTCTCCTAGGATTGGCTGTTCCACACCTCAGCATGATTGGGCATGCTAAAGTCATGTGGTGCCTTTCCTGAGTTTTGACTGGATGTTACTCAAAACTCAGGAATAGGAGAGTGTAGAGGTGGGCGGGGAGTCTTGTGACATAACGACTCCGCCCACCGAGCTCCGGCAAAGAGACCCACCCACTGATTGCAGAGTTTTGCAGGGCTCCTACTGCTGAAGGGGGTGACATTTGCAAGGTGGTGCAGGAGGTTTGCATGCATATATACATTAATACTGTGCCATTCGTTTATACTAGGTGATTGGTGGGTTTACAGCCACTTTAATGCAGCGAATGTATTAAAGCGGTGTTCCACTTAAAAGAAAAAAATTAAAAGTCAGCAGCTACAAATACTACAGCTGCTGACTCCCCTCCGCTCGGCGGTGCCGGCATTTTAACTGTGGACGCCCGGCTGTGGCTTTGCAGCTGGGCACCCACTGCGCATGCGCATGCCGTGACTGCCCGCACAATCATCTGGGACCTGCCACGTGTCCCAGATGATTGCCTAGAGGGAGGGGGGAGAGGCGATCTCCCTTCCTGCGCCGAGGGAAGTGACGTCAGGAGCCCAGGTGCCGAAGGAGGCAGACTACGAGGGACCCTCTAGCAACAGGCATTTAGAGGTGAGTAAAAAAAAAAAAAATTCTCCAAATGTTTTTTTTTAAGCACATTAACCGCTTCCCGACCGCCTCCTGTAGATATACGACTACAGAATGGCACGGTTAGGCAAAGGCACGTATATATACGTCCCCTTTAATTGCCTAGCCGTGGGGTCGCGCGCGCCCCGGTCAGGAGCTCAGTGACAACGGCAAGGGGCCAGCGGACCCGATCGCCGCTGGTGTCCTGCGATCGGGTCACAGAGCTGAAGAACGGGGAGAGGTCTGTGTAAACAAACCTCTCCCCGTGCTTCCTACACTGCCTGTTACTGATCTGCTGTTCCCGGTCATCGGGAAAGCCGATCAGTGACGTCAGACGTACAGCCACGTCCCCCTACTGTAAAAAAAAACACACACGTCACACTAACCCCTCCCCGCCCCCTAGTGGTTAACTCCTTCACTGCCACTGTCATTTACATAGGAATCAGTGCAAAAATGTGTCAAAAATGTCCGATGTGTCCGCCAATATGTCGCAGTCACAATAAAAATTGCTGATCGCCGCCATTACTAGTAAAAAAAAAAATATTAATAAAAATGCTATAAAACTAACCCCTATTTTGTAAACGCTATAACTTTTGCGCAAACAAATCAATAATTGCTAATTGCGATTTTTTTTACCAAAAATATGTAGAAGAATACGTATCGGCCTAAACTGAGGAAAAAATTTTTTTTTAATATATTTTTTGGGGATATTTATTATAGCAAAAAGTAAAAAATATAGAATTTTTTTCAAAATTGTCGCTCTATTTTTGTTTATAGCGCAAAAAATAAAAACCGCAGGGGCGATCAAATACCACCAAAAGAAAGCTCTATTTGTGGGAAAAAAAGGACGCCAATTTTGTTTGGGAGCCACGTCGCACGACCGCGCAATTGTCAGTTAAAGCAGTGCAGTGCCGAATCGCAAAAAGGGGCCTGGTCCTTTGGCTGCAAATCCGGTCCGGGGCTGAATACATTTTTTTTTTGGGGTGGAACTCCACTTTAAGGTAAGAACCTTTTTCACTTTAGAACCACTTTAACCTTACTGTGTAACATTTCCACCTGACCACACATTTCTACAAAATGTGGCCCAAGAACACTGCAGAACTCCCTTCAACAGATACACTATATTAACAAAAGTATTGGGACATCTGCCATTATATGCACATGAACTTTAATGGCATCCCAGTCTTAGTCCGGAGGGTTTAATATTGAGTTGGCCCACCCTTTGCAGCTATAATGGCTTCAACTCTTCTGGGAAGGCTGTCCACAAGGTTTAGGAGTATGTCTATGGGAATGTTTGACCATTCTTCCAGAAGCGCATTTGTGAGGTCAGGCACTGATGTGGACGAGAAGACCTGGCTCACAGTCTCCGCTCTAATTCATCCCAAAGCGGTTCTATCGGGTTGAGGTCAGGACTCTGTGCAGGCCAGTCAAGTTTCTCCACCCCAAACTCGCTCATCTATGTCTTTATAGAAGCTTCTTGATTAATATTTATTACCTTACCATACATTGCACCACCAGTAATGATAAGAGGCAGCTTTGATACACGGAAGGAAAGCACTTGTCTCTGCCAAGATGGCCACCTCCGCACAGAGGCACAATGCAGAACAAGGCATGGTAAGTTAGTAATGGGGTAAAATATCTGCAGCAGAGAGACCACAGGCAATACTAACTCCTAGTGTCTCCTAGTGTCTTCTCCTCTGCTTGCCTTTTCTGGGCACAGCTTCTAGAGTTCAGATACCCAATACCACAATAGTCATTTATTTACTCTATATTACTTTTTGCAATTAATGAAACATTTTCTAGTCCAATACAACAATTGATGGGTCTGCTCTGTTGCTGTATTTATGGAGGAAACCAGTAAAGAAGCTGTAACAAGGTAATAAAGGTACATGTGTCTATGGGAGTCCTGTAAGTCACATCTGAAATTATATACAGTAATAACAAAGATATATACTGTACCTCAAAGGCTTTCTTCAGTTTGTGCAACTGCTCCAGCGTAACTTCCTGTTCAATCTGAAAAAAAGAATTGAACTATTTATTGTGAATGAATTATAAATAATAACTGTAGTGAAACCTAATCTGGTATTATCTATATTATTATTATTATTATCTATATATTACCTAATATTAGGATATTAAAGGGGTGCAACTTAAAGCAAAACTATAG
This sequence comes from Lithobates sylvaticus, assembly GCA_028564925.1. Classification (NCBI taxonomy): domain Eukaryota; kingdom Metazoa; phylum Chordata; class Amphibia; order Anura; family Ranidae; genus Lithobates; species Lithobates sylvaticus. The sequence continues at coordinate 542,485,106 of CM053027.1, read as the reverse complement.
GCAAAGTATTGTATATGTTATACAATACCCCAACACCGGATATCTTCTAGTTTCTGAATTCAATAAACCCTCTGCACTGCTGTGTAATTAATGATTGATACTGCCGGTAGGAAGAAGCACTTGGTTTCCAGTTCTTGCTTTAGAGCCACAACACAGCCTGTCCCAGCAAATTTGCCACTGCGTTGTCACTAAGGTTGCCACCTTTTCTTCAAGTCAAACCCGAATACTTTAGCAGCACACAGCTATTTACTTTTGTAGTATAAACTATACATATATTTTGCTATTAAATAACATTTCTAATCATATGAAGGTAATAACAAGAGTCCCCCGCTACATTAGAGTCCACAGAGTTCCCCTTTTACATCTGAACGCACAGAGTTCCCTTTCACTGTAAGGGGGGACTCTGCAGACTCTTATATTAGGGAGAACTCTGGGACCTCTAACATAAGGGATGCTCTGGGAACCCTGATTTATGGGGGGAACACTGAGAACTCTGATGTACGGAGAAGATTCTGATGTAAGGGGGAACACTGAGAACTCTGATGTACGGAGAAGATTCTGATGTAAGGGGGAACACTGTGGCCTCTGGTATAAAGGGGAACTCTGATGTAAGGGGTGCTCTGAGAACCCTAATATACCTTAGTGTACTCAGAGGCAGGAGATAGAAGGGGGGAGACTTCAGTCACAGACACAGATGGATGGTGAGCTCACTCACCCCTTGGCAGTCAGCAGCTTCCTTTTCTAAGGAATGTGGGCAGACACAGCGGGGTAGGGCCAGGAGGAGGAGGTGCAGATGGAGCCCTCTCTCCTCTCCTGTCTGTGTGTTTGGTGGGGGGGGGGGTATTAGTGCTGGCTTTGGGCAGCATGAAATTGTACGAGGCGATGCCACACGCTCCCGATGCTCGTGCTACTCTGCAAGGGGCGTCTATCGTGTAACTAAGGGGCGGGTCTAGTATTACTGTAACCTACGGGCGCATTTATTATTATTGTTATCTATCGAGCTCTTCTGCAGCCATCTGCCCCTTACACGATATAATAATAATAGACCCGCCCCTTGCTTACACGCTATAACAGATCTGCCCCTTGGTTAGAGTAATAATAGAGCAGCCCCTTGGTTACACGATATATAACAATAATAATAAATGCGCCCCTTGGTTACAGTAATACTAGACCCGCCCCTTAGTTACACGTATAGAATATTAAAAGAAAAGTCAGTTACTTTGCTGAGTAACTAATTACTTTTCCAATGTAGTAACTGAGTTACTAACGCAATCACTTTTTGGGAGAAGTCATTTGTAACTTAACTAATTGCTTTTTTAAAGTAAGATGACCAACACTGGTCACAGCATACACCTTCGTTTTATAACCACGTGATAACAATGCAAACAGTAGTTATATTTCACAATCCAAAATAAATTGATTTCAAAAATGTATTTTCATGTTGTGAGTGCTGCCTATCTGCTGGCCATCTCTTTCCACAACTTCTTGGATTCCCTGTATGCTTTACAGATTCTCCTCTGCTGTTTACTTTCAATTTCTAAGGACTACATATCCCATGGTACTTTGCTGCCAGTGTTCCGTCAGATTAGGCGACCCGTCAAATTTAGTAACAGAAGTGACGTTCCGTTGTCGCCATCTTGGTACACCCCGCACTCGGCCACACTAAGCCTACAGTCTGAAGTCGCCAAGCGGACATCTTTTTTCACCCACCGAAGTCTTGCATTTCACACTTATTTTTACCGCTAAACTGAGCTTATATCATGAAATACAGTATTTAGAAGTTCGTGACACAGTTTTGATGTTGAATTTCAAAAGCCTGCTGATCTCACACGTTTGATAATCTGACAGAAGACCGTTGCATTTAAAAATGAAACATCAAAACAGTGTCACAGACTTCTAAATACTGTATTTTACGATATAAGCTCAGTTTAGTGGTAAAAATAAGTGTGAAATGCAAGATTTCGGTGGGTGTAAAAAGATGTCCTCTTGGCGACTTCAGATTGTAGGCTTAGTGAAGCTGAGTGCAGGTGTACCAAGATAGCCGTGACGGAACGTCACCTCCTTTACACGATTTTCACGGGTCACCTAATCTGACAGAACACCGGCAAGCAGTGATTTCTGTACTGACTCCACCTCCTGACACTCCTCCTCTCAGCACCTCTGTAAATCAGAAGGCAGGCTCTGTGAAATGTGTGACACAGCAGTGCTACTCACAGGGCATACTGAATACGTGTCACAGAATTCCAAAGGTAAATATGTGGACATCTTCACAAAGTAAGTCTACAGACTTCAAAATCATTCAGATTAAAGGAGAAGTATGGCTGAAGTTCTTCCAGCCCTACTTCTCTTTGGGTCATAGGAGTGTACTTAGTTTTGCACTCCTGTGACCCTAAGGCCCCTTTCACACGAAGCGGGCTCCGCTTGCACGGAGCCCGCCTCTGTCCACCGGCTCAGCGGGAGATCTCTCCGTTGATCTCCGCTGAACCGGCGGATGACAAGCCTCTCTCTGCTCACTGAGCGGGGAGGGGCTTGCGAGCGCCGCTGGTCTCTATGGAGAGATCGGATGAAAACGGACAGTGTGTCCGTTTTCATCAGATCTCACCCGATCCGATCCGCCAGTGACGGATCTGGACGTAGAGCCATACGTCTGCTTTTGGCGGATCGGACCGGGTCGGATGTCAGCGGAGATGTCTCCGCTGACACCCGACGCTCCATAGACTAACATGGAGCGCCCGTTCAGATCCGCCGTCAAAACTGACAGGCGGATCTGAACGGTCCGACCGTGTGAAAGGGGCCTTATTGAGCAGACAGCAGGCTAAAGTCCACTATTGGCTGGTGTCACTCAGCCGGTCCAGGCTCTGAAGAGATCACAACTTTAACTACTTCCGGACCGCCCACCGTACATATACTGCAGCAGGGAGGCAATCAGCGGGTCTGGCGGCCAAGATGGCCGCCTGCTACCGGCGATCATTCGGGGGACTGACAGAACGGCGGTCTGCCTTGTTTACATAGTTTTGTGCCGTCTCGTGTCGTTCTGTCACAGAGGAAGAGAGAGATCTGTGATTCCTACTAATTAGGAACACTGATCTCGCTCTTCATCTAGTGTCAGTATCCCCCACACAGTTAGAAAGCACACATAGGGAGCACATTCAACCATTTGATAGTGCCTGATGTTAACCCCTTTCCTGCCAGTGTCAGTGATTTTTTTTTTAGCACCGATCACTGTATTTTTGTCACTGGTCCCCAAAGAGTGTCACTTAGTGTCCAATTTGTCTCCTGCAATGTCGCAAGTAAAAGTAAAAATCACTAATCGCCGCCATTACTAGTAAAAAAAAATGTAAAAAATAAAAAGTCCGTAAATCTATCCCATAGTTTGTAGACGTAATAACTTTTGTGAAAACCAATCAATATACGCCAATTGGGATTTTTTTTTTTACCAAAAATATGTAGCAAAATACAAATTGGCCTAAACTGATAAAATTAGATTTTTTTATTGGATATGTTTTATAGCAGAAAGTACAAAATAAAAACCGCAGAGGTAATCAGATACCACCAAAAGAAAGCTCTATTTGTGTGAAAAAAAAAAATTTTTTTGGGTACAACGTCACACGACCGTGCAATTGTCAGTTAAAGTAACGCAGTGCTGTGTTGCAAAAAATGGCCTGGTCATTAAAGAAGGTAAATCCTTCCGGGGCTGAAGTGGTTAAAGTCAGGATCCACCCAGATTATTGACTGGTATCTGGCTCAGCTTCTCAGCAAGCCATCGAGAGCCTGAGCCATCCGCTGCTGCCCCATTCACAGCCCAGCACTTCAGAGAGCGCTGGAGGGGCAAAGCAGAGAGTTGGTGACTGACAGTCACTGGCTCTCTGCTCACTAAAGACCGAGAACTGAGCAATCAGCGGACTTTGATTGCTCAGTTCTCAGCCATAGAGGCGACAGGGAAAAGATGCAGCATCTGGCCAATGCTCCATCCACCTAGGTGAGTATAATTCTTTGTTTTTTTTTCAACTCCCGAACTTCTCTTTTAATAGAAGTTGGCTAGAAATAATTTAAATTCAATGTGGAATTGAATATATGATTTTTAAATTTTGACCATAAATACATTTTGACTTAAAGAAGAATTCCAGGGAAAAAATATGTTTTCCCATGCGTTTTTGTCTAGGGGTGAAGAGAGCAGAGATATACTTACATAATTTGCGGAGCACATTTTTTACTGGCAACCTGAGAAATTACAGAACTCCTATTGAAAACTAATGCAGTGAATATTTGAACAGTATAAACATGATATGGAAACACTGACAATACCTATAACAACGTAATTTGCTTGATTTACCCTTAAGAAGTCAACACAGCATGAAATTATCAGCCCCTGATATTTACTGGCAGTTGTAAAAAAAAACATTGATTTTTACAAACTGTCAGTAAATTTACTGGCGGTTGGCAACCCTGGCTAGCGGTCTTGTGAATGGACTGTTCCTGATGTCATCAAGCCCAGACCAGCTCTGGACGTTGGGATGGCAGGAACAGTCCACCACTGGATGTGGGGAAGCGCTGTTTTACAGAGGATAGAAGAATCAGGTAAGTATAGCCTTTCAGTGCGCCCCTGGTCAAAACAAGTACAGTAGTCCATGCAGTGCTGGTCTTCTGCCGAGAAAGGTCCCCCCGGCGGATAATGACCCCCCTGTACTGTGCAGGCGCATTGCTTGCGCAGTACGAACCACTACAGAGCCGCCGAAAATAGCCGAACATAAACAGCTGAGTCATCTGTACACGGCGCCTGCACAATGACCACGACATTGTGCCAGATGCTGGCGCACGCTCCCGATATTCGTGCTACTCTGCAAGGGGCGGGGGTATTACTGTTATATCGTGTATGGGGCGGATGGCTACAGACGAGGGTGAATTGTAAATTGATGAGCAGAGCTGTTTGCGGGGCGTGTTTAAACAAATAAAGGGCGGGTTTTGCAATGTTGATGGGCGGGTTTACACGACCTATTTAAGTAACTAACACAAGTATTGAAATCGCCCATCAACATTGCAAAACCCGGCCTTCATTTGTTTCAAAAGCCCCGCAAAGGCGTGTAGTTTATTGTTAAAACCACCCCTAAGTTATCAGCTTACACCATATAACAGTAATACACCCACCCCTTGCAGAGTAGCCCGAGCATCGGGAGCGTGCGGCATCGTCTGGCACAATGTCATGTTCATTGCGCAGACGCGATGTACAGCTGACTCACAGCTGTTTATGTTCGGCTATTTTCGGCGGCTCCATAGTGGTTCGTACTGCGCAAGCGCTGCGCCTGCGCAGTGCAGGGGGGGCATTATCCACCGGGGGACCTTTTTCAGCAGGACACCGGCACAACCCCACGGCATGGGAGGAAAAAAAATGTTCATGGAGTTCTGCTTTAACTTCTTGTCCTGTGACATCTAGCAGTCCAGTCCTCTTCTCTCCAGCACTGGAATGTTGACAGGCACTTCTGCATCGTCACATACATTCCAAGACCAAAAGCCACGGCATCAGGTAGGGACGTGGCTGCTAGTCCTACATTGTATGTGATGATGCGATGCCAGCAAAAGGGGTGGTGGCAAGTCTAATCATAGACTGACAAGGTGAACAGATTCTTCATCACAGGGCAGCACAGTGGTGTAGTGGTTAGCACTCTCACCTGGCAGCAATAGGGTCACTGGTTCAAATACCAACCACGACACCATCTGCCTGGAGTTTGCATGTTCTCCCTGTGCCTGCGTGGGTTTCCTCCAGGTACTCCGGTTTCCTCCCACACTCCAAAGACATGCTGGTAGGTTAATTAGGCCCTGTCTAAAAATTGGCCAAAATATGTGTATGTGTTTGTAAGTGCATCAGGACCCTATGGGGTAAAGGACCACGCTATACCAAAGATGGAGACCGGCGGCAAAAGCACCCTGAGGCGATTCAGTTCGCATAGGTAGCGCTATACAAGTCACTCATTCATTCATTCATCACCTAATGAACAGAAATCAGTTGCAAAGAAGAAAAACGTTGAGTTACCTTCTCCTTCCTGAGGCTTCTAGCTGGATCAGAATGATTCTGTAAACTTTCCATAACACTGTCCACAAGCCCCAGCGAATATCTTCTCTGGTGTCTCCTTATCATCTCTTTCTCCAGCCATTCTGGGGGACTTTGTATTTCTTCCTCAGACTCTCCAATGAAATCAGTGGCGGTCAGTGCCGGACTCCTGGCCGTTCCCACAGCAGTTTTTGCTCTTTGTTGTACAGACTGGTTCTGAGCAGCTATAGAAGTCTGTCGTATATCACTGAAAAGACTGGAGAAGACAATCAGTAGAGAATTGGTTTATTTCACAAATGCATGTACATCCATTTAGTTACATTTGCCTAATCAATCATTGATTAGCGCTGGATTTTTACTATTGTCCTGGACCCCAGCAAGGAAATGTTCCCCGTCCACGGGATAGCCGATATATAACTATCCATATATTGTTATGGAGATTGCACAGGAGGACACATACATATCACACTGTTTGCTCACTAGCATATTCTCTATAGGAATATCCAGATAACTCAGGGTGGGGACAACAGAGGCCCTGCTAAAAGGCAAACTTTTCTTGTCACAACCATGCCGGGGGTGCTGGAAACTGGCCAGAACTAAAAATAATAATTACGGTACTTGTCATTTTCTGTCTGCATTCATGTGATAGCTGCACGACATTTCTCAGGGTGTGTTTCCTGACGGTGACAATAGTGGGCCATGTCTGCAGGGTGTGTGGTGGCAATGTCACTTGTTGTCTCCCACAAGAATTTTTGTCAGGATAATAGTTGGGAGGCAGAGACAAAGCGCTGTCACCATATAACAGGAAGTGCCCTGCAAGGAGATTCATGGCAGGATCACCAACTTTTGGTGGTATTTGATCACCACTGGGTTTTTAATTTTTTGCTAAATAAACGAAAAAAGACCCGAAATTTTGAAAAACACCCAATATTTTCTACTTTCTGCTATAAAACATATCTGATAAAAAAAAAAAAAAAAAATGTCTTCATAAATTTTAGCTAAAATATATTCTGCTACCTATACTTGTCTTTGGTAAAGAAAATCACAAAAAAATGTACATTGATTGGTTTGAGTGAAAGTTATATGGTCTACAAACTATGGTATAGATACTGAATTATTATTTTTTATTTATCCTACTAATGGTGGGGATTAGCGACTTATAATGGGACTGCGATAGTGTGGCGGGTAATCTGACACTGACGCGGGGGGGAACTGACATCCCCAGTGACACTAATACAGAGATCAATGCTAAAAATATACACTGGATTATAATAATAGAGAATGTGGCTCTTTGTTTATAGTGTGGAATTCCAATTTTTTTTTTTTTAAAGTGTCTAAATATTACAAAGAGATTATTGGATATATGTATATCTTCCAGAAGACAAACAATTCCCGAGGGTATGTACTCAATTAAAATATATATAAAGTGCTTCTATTATATAAAAGTGCTCTCTGTACTATATAATAAATTAAATAACAATAAAGTGCATCTAAGTTCATAAATGTAAGTTAATATATATATATATATATATATATATACAGGTGATATCGTGCATCTGGACATAGATAATTCCGTAGATAATCCTTAAAGTGTTTATAGTACAAAAAACTCTGTTCATATTACCATCAGTTTTTAACAGTGTTTAAAGGAGTAAAAAAAGTTAAATATCCAATTGGTTGAACCGATGTGATTATATCTATATGCAGTAGTCCCAAAGGCAGTCCTTAATGCATGCAATGACACTTGGAAACTGCACGGAGCCGCTCGGATGCACTCAGGAAATTAGTGTTTCCAAGTGTCTCCGAGTGCATCCGAGCGGCTCCTAATGTCACCGTGCCCCCACACCTCTGGCCAAATATGGTACTGCACACCGCAGAGGCTTGAATCCTGCACGTTTTTCGAGACAACGCTCGCAAACCGAGTCAGGATTTAATAAAAATAATAGCTCGTATTGCAAAACGCTCGTTAACCTCATTACTCGCAATCCGAGGTATTACTGTATTCCAGCTTAAGCTGGTGCCATGATGGCTGCCCCAGGGTGCTGTTTCAGGATGGCTCCTTTCTCTTGCAGCATCCTATGGAGCCATCCTTGCATGCAGCGACTAGAGTTGTGCCTCCCTACACTGTGTGCATCAAGAGAAACACACAGCCCCATAGCACAGTACAGCAAAGCATTCCCCTGCTCCTCTCACTTCCCCTTCCCCTCCTTTCTCCATGTTAACAGACAGATGCCAGCCTGCACTGTCCACTGTTAACTCTTTCCTCTGAAGAATGGAAGTTCAAAGAAGCAGCACTGAAGGAGCAAGAACCAACAGCATTGAAAGTTGGAAGCTGCAAGTGCGGGGGTAAGTTTTTTGAACAAATAGTTTACAGGGGAATGCTTATTTTAATTTTGCTTGTAAGCAGGTTAAAATGGCCAGTTAGGCGCTGCCCCAGACGGGAGGGTAAGAGTAAATGCCTTTGCCAGTTCTTTGGACTTTTTGGAGGGTTCTTCTCTGGGTTCGGCCCACTAATCCTGTGATATATAGAGTAAATTGGGACAGTGGTCCAGTACAGAGAGGACAGAGCTTGCTTGCACGCTCGCAAGTGTAGAGCCAGAGTCCCCTGAGAGAGTTGGCTAAGGATTTGAGTTATCTCCAACAACATGTTCCCCACAAAGGTCTAGTACAGAGCTTAGACCGATGCCTGCAAGAGAGAGAGATGGCGAATGACACACGCATACCTCCCAAATTTCAAACTTGAGAATGGGGGACACTCGAGGAAGGTAGAAGCCTGCAGCACGTAAAGTGCACGCAGCAAAAAATAGGTGTGGCTAAACTTTGCAGTGGGAGGGGCTTAAAGGGTATGATAAAACAAAACCCAAGCTCCAGGCATGTGCTGGGGGTGGAGGACTTGGGCTAAAATGTGAAGTAGAGTGGGGGACAGATATATAATGAGGGGGTGCTTTAGAAGAGGAGAGGACTTTGCTGGGGGGTCAGATGCGTACTGGAGGGGTGCTTTGGGAGGGGAGCAGACTTGGGGTGGGGGGGTCAGATACATATTGGGGGGTGCTTTGGGAAGGAAGAAGACTTGTGCTGAGGGGTGCTTTGGGAGGGTAGATGATTTGTGCTATAATGTGGTTTGAGGGGCGGATATGTGCTTGGCGGGGGAACTTTGGGAAGGTAGTGGACTTGTGCTGCGGGGTCAGGTACATGCTGGGGGGGGGTGTAGAATTGTGTGAAAGGATCAGATATATACTGAGGGGGAGGGGTGCTTTGGGAGGGGAGAGGACTTGTGCTAGAAGGTGGGGTGGGGGATTTCAAATCCAATCCCCCTCCCAGCACAAGTTCTCGCCCCTCTCAAAGTGCAACTCCAGAACATATCCTCTTACACCCCTGTTACTTGCCCCCCTCCACCCCTCTTCCCTGTCACTGTCAAAGGGATGTGGTTAAACAAAACAAAAGCCTTTTTGTGTCCTTAAAATATGCTTAGATTGGTGAGACAGTGAGCTGAACAAGAAGAAAATAGGAGATTCCTCTATCCACACAAATTAGGTGGATGGAGGAATCCATCCCACTGGCCACCCCAAATCCTTACCTCTATAGCATTGTGTCACCCAGCTCCCTTACCACTATACCACTGTGCCACAATCGGCCCTTTACCACTATGCAACTGAACCATTCCCCGCTATCATGCCTGTCCCCAGTACAATCCTCCCCCAGGATAAGTCTGTCCACCAGTAAAATTCCACCCCCCCCCCCCATTATTCTGTCCCCCAGTGCAACCCACTAGGTTAGTCTGCGCCCAAGACAACCCCCCCCCCCCCAGGTTTGTCTGTACCCCAGTATGACCTCCCCCTCCCAGGTCCGTCTGTGCCCAGTACAATCCTCCAATCCCCCTCTTCAACAGGTTAGTCTGACTGACCTGGGGGATTGTACATGGCAGACTAATCTTGGGGGTTGTAGTGCACAATCCACCCCCCCACCCAACTTTATAGGCTTCAGATCAGAAATACCGGCATGGGAGATCTCAGGGGGCAGTGACAGGAGCCCCACAGCGGGCAGTGACAGGAGCAATGCAGCTGCGGGCAGTGACAGGAGCCCCACAGCCGGGGGCAGTGACAGGAGCCCCACAGGTGCCAGCAGAGACAGGAGCCACGCAGGTGGGTAGTGATAGGAACCCGGCTTCTATGGCCAGTGACAGGAGCCACGCAGCCTTTGGCAGTGACATGAGCCCCGCAGGCGGGCAGTGACATGAGCCCCGCAGGCGGGCAGTGACATGAGCCCCGCAGCGGGCAGTGACATGAGCCCCGCAGCGGGCAGTGACATGAGCCCCGCAGGCGGGCAGTGACAGGAGCCTGAGGAGCCCGGAAGAGGGCAGTGACAGGAGCCCCGCAGCCATGGGCAGTGACAGGAGACCCGCAGCTGGGGGTGTTGACAGGAGCCCCACAGCCGCCAGCAGTGACAGGAGCCCCGCAACTGCCAGCAGTGACAGGAGCCCCGCCGAGGGTAGTGACAGGAACCCTGCAGCCGCCGGCAGTGACAGAAAGCCTGGCAGCCGCCGGCAGTGATAGGAGCCCCGCAGTGGGCAGTGACAGGGGCCAATGCTAGTGTGCCTGCACCAGAGACGTCTCTGGAGTCAAGTGATGGAACTTGTTACGGCACTAGACTCCATTCCAGGACTCAGCCTTGATTCGCCGGGACTCCAGGACTTACATCAAATCCCAGGACGGTCCCAGCAAATTCAAGACGCTGGGAGGTATGCACTCATGAGGATGTAAAGTCATCAGAACTTGGGGTTTGCCCCAAAGACACCAGTCCTGGAGGAATGTCTTTGATGGACTTTGTACTGCATTAATGCTACCTTTGTAGGTATGCTGGGGCAGCACACAGCCTGTAGTTAAAGTTAGGGAAGAATTATGCCTTTAAATGTTGGACTCTGTAATTGCCTGTTCACTTTTTTAAGTAAAGCATTTGAAACATTGTCCCTGCCTGGTCTGAAGTTACTGAAAAGGGTGTAATACAAGTAACCGACACCCAAAGTCTACCAAGTGGGTCTTACACCCATTGGGGTAATGAAGACATTGGTGTGGAGTGGTGTAGTGTGAAGACACCAGTGGTTACCTAGGGTAATGGAAGTTTTACAGCAGCCTGTCAATAGCGTGTAGCTGTTATAGGTGGAACGGCCTCTAGCAGCAAGGGAGATATTGTCGGCACTCTTTCTGCCAACGGTCTGTCTCCTAGAGCAACAGAAGCGGATTCACGCTGCACAGGTTCCTATCCTGTGCAGAGGAACGGAAGCTCAAAAGTTCAGTTCACTGCGTGTGTGGAGCCCACCCAGGGTGCACCCTAGGTGGGGCCAACTCTGCTGCTGGGTATTGTTAGTAAAAAACACTGGACAGGCTCAGCATAACCCTCCTAAATGCAGATTACAAGAAGGTGTACATTGTCACGGGGACCCAAGAGTTAACCGGAGAACATTTGCAGTGCAGGTGTATATGGTGTTCACATCTAAGAGTAGAGTCCCGCCGTAAGGTGGAGTGTTCCCCCATGGCAGCCTCAGCCTTGTCCTAGGCCATTAATGAAAACGGCACAAAGCAGAGGTACCCGGTGTGTGCAGTATTATGACCCTGTACAAGGTTCTTAGCGTAGTCCAGAAAGTCCCACCCCAGGGTAGGCCTTTTTTGCTTGTCGCCCAACGAGGAGGAAAGCATGGAGGACGTGCAAACAACTACCTACCAGCCCCTCCTTACATGCCGAATGTGTTAAGTTAAAAAGCAAAGAGGGTTTAGTACTACTTTAAGAAAAAAAATCTGAATATAGTATAGCTATTTATATGAAGTGCTACTTAGGATTTAGTTATCATTTAAATATTTTAAAACGTATTTCTTAAATAATAAAAACTCTAAAACAGTTTAGAAATCTGTAAACTTTGGGGAATAAACAACCCAGAATCATATAGTTTTAACTAAAAAAAATACAATCAGCTTGAGTGTCTTTAACCACATGTCATGTGTGCTATTGGCGATTTGATGTCTGCCATGAGAAATGGTGAGTTCCACACGGAGCTTTAATCAACTATCTTTGGTTATTTACAGCTGTCTATAAATATACCGACACCGACACAGCATAACCAATTTGCAGGAAAAAAGATACTTAAAAAGCCCATGCAATCGTAATCCAACACATGGGGACTCATGAAATGATTGCCTTCCTTTCTGTAAGAATCAGTGCTAAAGGTGCCAAAGACGTGGACATGGCATCCAATTGTGCAAACAAAAATATACACAAAATCTGAAAAAAGCATCTTTTAAATCTTAAAGTGGAACTTTAGTCAGAAAATGAAGTCCTGCTAGAACACTTCAGGTTGGCCACTTTTGCAAATGTAACTACCTAAAACATTAAAATATTGTGTATATACTTTTTTAAATCCAGTGATACACCGCCTCACCCTGCTCTGCACATGCTCAGTTGCTGTCCATTTTTAGGTATTTTTAGGCACTGCTAAATTTGTAGAGGCAGATCTGCTGACAATCTTAAAGTGGAATTAAACCCTCCTATCCTTTACAGCCAAGGAAGCTGCTTCTGTTTGATCTGCAACTGCCATGGTGCTGCACATGTGATCAGTTATGACACCAGCCATTTGATGGTTTGACAGTTTGGTTGAGCACGGAAGCACATGTGACAGTTAGCAATCCTGGCATTCCAGGAATTAAACTGTTTTTTTAAACTGTTAGATCGATGGGTTTAGTTTGGCTTTATGATTTACGGCTGTTCAGGGGCTCTGAGCTTCAGCAAAATGGCAGCCTCTGGCAGGAGCAATGCTGGAGGCAATTTACAGCACACACTAATTTCAGTAGCATAATTATTAAAGGAGTTGTAAAGGCAGAAGTTTTTTTTTTATCTTAATGCATTCTATGCATTAAGATAAAAAGCTTTCTGTGTGTAGAAGCCTCCCCAGCACCCCCTAATTACTCACCTGAGCCCCATCTCTGTCCAGCGATGTCCACGAGTCCCTCAGTCATCAGATTGGCTGAGACACAGCAGCGGCGCCATTGGCTTCCACTGCTGTCAATCAAGGTCAGTAAGCCAATCGGGAGAGAAAGGGGTGGGGCCAAACGGCAGCTCCATGTCTGAATGGACACGCGGAGCTGCAGCTTGACTCGGGTGCCCCAATAAGCAAACTGCTTGCTGAGGGGGCACTTGACAAGAGGGAGGGGCCAGGAGCACCAAGAGGGACCCAAGAAAAGGAGAAGTTGGGCTGCTCTATGCAAAAAAACACTGCAACAGAGTAAGTATAACATGTTTGTTATTTAAAAAAAATAAACTTTTCAATCACTTTAATGCGGAATATGTTGTTACTAAAGAATAATATTTTTTTTTTTCAAGTTGTTATGGGTAAAATTGCGCTTTAATGTGGCCATACACTGGTAGGTTTTCAAACAACTGTTTGTACAAAAAATCTAGTCAGTGCATTCGATAATGTCAACAGAAACTTGCCAGATGTCAAATTATTTCAAAAGTTTGTTTACTTTTAACATTTTGACATTTTCCCAGATGAAAACAACATGCATTGGGGGTTATTTACTAAAGGCAAATGCACTTTGCATTACAAGTGCAAAGTGCACTTGAAATTGTACTGAAAGTGCACTTGGAAGTAAATTCGCTGTAGATCCGAGGGGGACATGCAAGGAAAATAAAAATAATTGGATAATAAAATCAGCAGAGCTTCCCCTCATTTCAGATCTAGTCCTCAGATTTACAGCGACAGCACTTCCAAGTGCACTTTTAGTACACTTTGCATTTGTACACACGATCGAAATTTCGGCCAGCAAAAGACCGATGAGAGCTTTTCGTCGGAAAATGCTATCGTGTGTATGCTCCATTGGACTTTTGCTGTCCGAATTTCCGCCAGCAAAAGTTTGAGAGCATGTTCTCAATTTTTCAGTCGGGAAAAGTTCAGATCGGAAATTCCGATAGTCTGTAGCAGTTCAGACGCGCAAAATTCCTACGCATGCTTGGAAACAATTTGACGCATGCTCTGATTCATTGAACTTAATTTTCTCGGCTCGTCGTAGTGTTGTACATCACTCCGTTCTTGACGGTTGAAAGTTCTGCAAACTTTTGTGTGACCGTGTGTATGCAAGCCAAGCTTGAGCGGAATTCCGTCAGAAAAACCATCCAAGATTTTTCTGACAGAAAATCCGCTCGTGTGTACGCGGCAGTAGTTTGCACTTGTAGTGCAAAGTGGATTTGTCTTTTCGTAAATAACCCCCATTGGTAGAAATCAAAGAAAATTATTTCATCCGGCTCTTTTGAATTTTCTCATCACTACAATTGAAAATGGACATCAGCTGGACCCCACTAACAATCAAAACATCAAACCAAAGTTCCAAAACTGAAAATGTTCAAATTAAATTCAATTCAAGTGTATGACCAGTCTAATACCTTCATTAATTACATGTATCTCATTTATTTTCCACAATCACTCTAGATGGAATCCTACGCTTCTTTACATTGCCAATTGGGCAATAGCAGTTGATATTGGGTTTTGTGTACAGAGGTTAGAGGTGATGCCGGGGTCGCGGGAGGCAAAACCGCCCCACGAGCGGCCGAATACCGCTGCTAAAACGACGGTAAAGCAGCGGTAAATATAGCGCTGCTTTACCGTCACTGCAGCTCCCGCCCCAGTGTGAAAGGGGCCTTAGGGACTCGGAGTCTACAACAAGAACTGTCTGGAGACCACTTAGTGCTTTATCGTTAGTTACTGTCACAACAACATGTTACCCTGAAGGGCTTTGTGTCTGCAGTATAATCATATTTGGTTTAATTGTCTGTCTTTATGTTATAGGAGAATTAAGAAGAAATTTTACCAAATTTTCTCAAATAATGGACCTGTAAAAGTTTTTGCTCCCTTAGCGTAAACAGATACCGGAAGTGAGGTACGAGCTCGCTGCTCGCTGCTCGTTTTTACATGCAAGTTCTATGTATACAAAAATGTGAGTAATGTTTTTAACCCTTATACAATAAATACTGTTAAGTACTACACTATCGAGCATCCCTTTTTGCCCTATTTGCGAGGTACTTACACTGACACCAGGCCATAAAGGGGACGCCCAATAGGAGACGCATAACAGCCACTTTGGATCCGGAGAGAACCTACCCGTGGGATGCCATCCAGGGAAATACAAAGGCCCCACGAGAATAATATACACATATGCTGTTACCTTACAGCAGTAAGGTAAGGGGACATCTATACTGAATTATACAGAAGAACAGAAGCCACCTACCATTTGCTTGCACTGCACTTCAGAGAGTGACCACCAGTGACCACCAGCGCCTTACATTTCACCAGTTCTTTGGACTGACACTTTTGTCACAGCAGTTTGCACCTTAGCCCTAGTGGATATAGGGTTTTGTTTCACAGACTCATCACCATTCCATTATCTCTATTATTTTTATCACCGATTATACCTATTATACCATTTATTTATTTATTGCACTGAAGTTATTTATTGCACCGAAGTATTTTATGCATAAGAAATACAGATTTTATTGAAGGAGTTTATGCATGAAAACGCATCTAACATGCGTCTATAATGATATGCGATATTAAGCACAATCCTTTTACGTATTTATACCATTGCATCTAAGGAATTTTATGTATGAAGATTCACTGTTTCATCTCTGTGACCGCCGGAGGCCCGGGCTCGATGCTGTGACGTCACGCCCAGTACCCGGAAGTAAACAAAGCCGCGATCGCGGCTGTCAGCATGAGATCAGTGAATTTTTTTTAGCGATCTCATGCTTTCCAGCCTGGAGGAGAGATGTGGGGTCAATAAAGAGGACCTGTCACATACATTCCTATTACAAGGGATGTTTACATTCCTTGTAATAGGAATAAAAGTGATGCAAACATTTTTTTTATTTAAAAAAAATAAATAAAATTGAAGACGCCCCTGTCCCCGGTAGCTCGCGCTCAGAAGCGAACGCACACGTAAGTCCCGCCCACATATGTAAACGACGCTCAAACCACACATGTGAGGTATCGCCGTGTGCGTTAGAGCACGTGCAACAATTCTAGCACTAGACCTTCTCTGTAACTCTAAACTGGTAACCTGTAAAAAAATTGAAAGCGTCGCCTATGGAGATTATTAAGTCCTGAAGTTTGGCGCCATTCCATGATTGTGCGCAATTTTAAAGCGTGACATGTTAGGTATCTATTTACCCGGCGTAACATCATCTTTCATATTATATAAAGAAATTGGGCTAACTTTACTGTTTTGTTATTTTTTAATTCGTGAAACTGTTTTTTTTCCAAAAAAAAGGCGTTTGAAAAATTATTGCGCAAATACCGTGTGAGATAAAAAGTTGCAATGACCGCCATTTTATTCCCTAGGGTGTCTGCTAAAAAAAACATATATATATAATGTTGGGGGTTCTGAGTAATTTTCTAGCAAAAAAATTATGATTTTTACATGAAGGAGAGAAGTGCCAGAATAGGCCCAGTATTGAAGTGGTTAAAATATAAACGCCATAGGCATATAAGCAAACAGAATAAAACAAATCTGTAATTAAAAAAGTTGCGGCCGGCTGAAGTACACACGCCCATGCTAAACAGCGGGACGTTGCGCATGGTGACGTCAGCACGTCGCTCCTCCCTACACGTTTCGTCACAGATATGACGTAGTCATGGGGCACCTTCGGGTTCCACCTATGGTCTTCCTTTCTGCCTTTTTGTCTATGAGCCACAACCTTATTACCTAGTGAGGTAAGGAACATCGGTCGAGTTTTCCAGCTTTGACCAGCAGCCCTGATCAGCTGAAACAGTGGAGACTGAATGATCCGATTGGCCCTGGAAAAATTGTGAGGAAAAGGCCCTGGCTGGGCAGTAGCCACAGGCACAATATCTCTGGCAGCTGGTAAGCGCAAAATCCAGACGGTGGTGGGATTTCTTTCACAAAAGTCATCTTTATTATCATGGATATCATCACAAGTTGAATTGCTATTCAGCATTGCACGATTTGGGATTTTCCTATTTTTATTTAGGAACTATTACAATTTATGAACTGTTTCTTTGGACAGCATATATTCCTTGATAGGATTCCAATATTTTTTCACTTATCAAGTTGAGGTATATTTATCAATATAATACCACTCAAATCATATTTTTTTGACACTTATAGGTTTTTGGTTTAAGAGTGGTTTAGTGACTCTGAAGGCTGCTGTTCATTGTAATATTTACTCTGCTATATTTTGTCAACTGTTGCAAGTAACTTGTGAACTTTGTTCTGTGCTGGGACTCAATAAATGCATCTTTCTAGATCAGGGGTGCCCAACCAGTGGCCCGGGGGCCACATGTGGCCCGCGGAGCCCTCTGATGTGGCCCTCGACCTCCTGCTCTAAGATGGCAGGTTGGCAAGCCCAGATCACGGGTTGACGACCCGCCATCCCAGAGCAGCAGTTTTGTGAATGAAGCCGCTGGTAGTGGAAGCAAGTGGCTGCAGAGCAGAGCCACATAAGCCAATGCTTCCTGTATAGCGCCCACTCCTGTCACAGGTGGAGTGATACCAAATGCACTCAGCCTGGGACAGCAACAGCTGGCGATACCAGAATGGAAGACGGTTATTAAAGGTAAGTTTACTACTAAATTCATAGTATATATGGATATCTGTTTTGCAGTGGTACTGGGCTGCTTTCAAACTGTTCCGCAGGTGCAAAGCAGCTGCGGGTTACCTGCATTGAGCCATAGACTTCTGTTATTACCTGCGGGTTTGTTGCGCCTTCAGAAAGTGCGCCAGACCTGCAG
Source organism: Lithobates sylvaticus (assembly GCA_028564925.1). Lineage (NCBI taxonomy): Eukaryota > Metazoa > Chordata > Amphibia > Anura > Ranidae > Lithobates > Lithobates sylvaticus. The sequence goes on along the minus strand of CM053027.1, from coordinate 542,467,272 downwards.
GATATAATAGAAGTTTACGGCAAAGTGCAGCTTACCTGCAGAAAATCCACAGGTTCACTGCGCTGCACCCGCGGTTTGGGCAAATTGCACATGATTGGTCCGACCCAATCGGACTATTCACCTCTATGGAGCAGCAGATGTAAACAGACTTGTGTCTGTTTACACCCGCCTACCTAAAAAAATAGAAAGGGATCTGGCCCTTCTGGGCGAATAGAGTAGAGTTGGCTGTGTCCGTGAACACGGACCTGTTATCCTCCCGCTCCGCTCATTGTGGCCCACGACCAGTTACCAATTCGCTTAAGTGGTCCTCGCTCTTCAAAAGTTTGGGCACCCCTGCTCTAGATGAACCAAATTGCTGCGGGAATAACTCGAAGTATAATAATAATAATTATCATCCCACTACCACTATATGACTACATTCTATCATCCTGCAACTACTATATATCACTACAATAAGTATTAATTTCCTATGATCATCAGCACCATCTTGTGGCCATAATACAGTATTTTCCAGATTCACTCTGTATTTGAATAGCTTAATAACCTTTTATTTCTGCCCTGTTCACACAGACCAAATGTACATTCAGTTTCATAGGAGGAATAGCTCTGCAATTTTGTTTATAAATACCCCCTTTTGTTAAGCTTTGTCTTCTTAATACTTATTAAAGCTACTGTAGGTTATTTTTTTGCAGAAACAAAAGGTCTGTCATAAAAGAGCAACAGTCACTGAACATGTAACCTTCACTCTTCAGTCTTCATCTTCTTCTCAACATTAAGGCCTCATGCACACTGGACGTTAAGTAAAGTTATTAAAAACGTCAGTAGCTTTGCAGTGAGTTTTTCAACTTTTTTGCAATATCGTTTTTTAGTGTTTTATTAGCGTTTTTCCGCATTAGCGTTTTTTTTTTGGAAGAAAAAAATAAGTTTTTTCAATGCAGCAAAAACTTTATAAAACGCTGGTGAGCGAAGTTTTTTAGCGTTTATCAGCGTTAAATCGTTTTTACAGCTGAAAAACGTCTCTCAGAACCCACTGGTTTTGGGTTTTTCTTACTGCTCAAAAACGCCACTGCCCAAAACTGCTGATAACAGCCTATGTGTGCATGGACATATAGGATAACATGATGGAGAGTTCAATGACTGTAGAAAAAAACGTCTACAGCCAAAAACAGCTGCTGTAAAAACGTCAAAAAACTTTCAGTGTGCATTAGGCCTAAAAAGGCAGTTCCTTCATAATGCCACAATGCAATGTACCTTCACATCCTTCCTTGCATTCAACCTGTGGGTTTGATTTACTAAAGGCAAATAGACTGTATAGACTCTACGAGTGCAGTTGCTCCAGAGCTTCGTAAATGAGGTAAAGCTTCACTTGGCAAAGAATACCCAATCACATGCAAGGAAAAAAAAAATGCTTTATTGCTTGCACGTGATTGGATGGCGGAAATCAGCAGAGCTACTGCTCTATTCTGACTCTGATTGTTGTGAAGCGATTTATCCCTTGTGAGACCTCTATGCCTGGCCTGTATAAGTTATAATCTCTGGGGATAGTTTGAACTCACCAAATACTGATTCCATCCACAGAGGTGCTTTTATTCTGAACATCAGGTTACAGCAGATGACAGGATACAAACAGATGAATAGGTTGTAATATTTATGAGGTCAAAAGATGATATTGTCTGTAGCTTACTATGCAGAATACATGTGCTCTGCTACATGTGGCCTGTTAGTTGCATCCATGACACAGGAAGTACAATCTCAGGAAGAAGGGTGGAGCATTACATACAAAGTAAGTATGTCATAACATAAGGGAAAAAGAACATAAGAAAACAAGTGCATTACCACAAAAGGTCACTAGATGGCTAGATGGCAGTATGTCAACGTCCATAGAAAATGGTTAGAAAACAATCAATATAAATTTTATGCCCTGTTGGGGCAGCACATGCTCATTTACTAAGCTCTGGAGCAACTGCACATTGCAAAGTGCACAGTCTATTAGCCTTTAGTAAATCAACTCCCTATGTCTTCCCCAACAGAAGAATCATATGGGTTGATTTACTAAAGGTAAATAGACTGTGCACTCTGCAAGTGCATTTGCTCCAGAGCTTAGTAAATGAGGTAAAGCTTCACTTTACAAATGTAGCGGTCATAACCCCTTGAGGGGCGGCCTTGACTTTTGGGCTTACCAGTTACCTCCTCTTGGCTTGTCGGTGAATGTCCAGGGGTTCCCAGGGTTAGTACTCAACAACTTTGGATGCTGACACATAAAAGTCCTTTTGAAGGTTTTTATTCTGCAGTGGTAACATCCAACATAACACAGTCTCAGATAGGAACAGAGGGCAAGGGTGAAGAAACTCAGGCACCTTGAACTGCTGACATCCACAGAATGTCTCTAATCCACCCAGAGAGTAGCCACTCGCAGCTGGGTACTTCAATGCCGGACAAACCTCTAGCCAGAGGTTTGGCAGCCAACAATAGGGATGAGCCGAACACCCCCCCCCCCTCCTGTTCGGCTCGCACCAGAACCCGCAAACGGACCTAAAGTCCGTGCGAGCATTAGAACCCTATTAGTTACAATGGATGCGAACGTTCGAAATCAAAAGTGCTAATTTTAAAGGCTAATATGCAAGTTATTGTCATAAAAAGTGTTTGGGGACCTGGGTCCTGCCCCAGGGGACATGTATCAATGCAAATTTTTTTTTAAAAAATGGCCGTTTTTTCAGGAGCAGTGATTTTTAATAATGCTTAAATTGAAACAATAAAAGTGTAATATTCCTTTAAATTTCGTACCTGGGGGGTGTCTATAGTATGCCTGTGAAGGGGCGCATGTTTCCTGTGCTTAGAACTGTCCCTGCAAAAAGTGTCATTTTTGCAGGAAAAAAAGCTATTTAAAATCACTCGCGGCTAATGTATTGACGGATCCCGTAACACAGAGAACAGTCATTCATTGAAAGCCATTCATAAAAAAAAAGTCATTGATAAAAAAATTTTAAAAAAAAAAGCGTGGGGGTCCCCCCAAATTCAATAACCAGGCCCTTCAGGTCTGCTATGGATATTAAGGGGGACCCCAGCCAAAAAAAAAATGGCGTGGGGTCCCCCTCAAAATCCATACCAGACCCTTGAGGTCTGGGATGGATTTTAAGGGGAACCCTAGCCAAAAAAATGGCGTGGGGTCCCCCTCAAAATCCATACCAGACCCTTATCCGAGCACGCAACCTGGCAGGCCGCAGGAAAAGAGGGGGGGACGAGAGCGGCCCTCCCTCCCTCCTGAACCGTACCAGGCCACATGCCCTCAACATTGGTCTGAGACCCCCAAAGCACCTTGTCCCCATGTTGATGAGGACAAGGGCCTCTTCCCCACAACCCTGGCCACTGGTTGTGGGGGTCTGCAGGCGGGGGGCTTATCAGAATCTGGAATCCCCCTTTAACAAGGGGACCCCCAGATCCCGCCCCCCCCCCTGTGTGAAATGGTAAGGGCCTACCATTTCACCAAAAAAGTGTCATAAATTGTAAAAATGACAGGAGACGGTCTTTGACAATTCCTTTATTAAAATCTTCTTTCTTCATCCTTCTGGTCTTCCTTTCTTCATCCTTCGGTTTCTTCATCTTCTCCTTCCGGCATCTTCTTCCATCTTCTTCTTCCATCTTCTTCTTCCTCCGATCCGCTTCTTCTTGCGCTGGTTTTCTCTTCCTTTTCGTCCGGCATCTTCTTCCATGGCGTCGGCGTCTGTTCTTCTGTCGGGCCGCTCCTCTCAATGGGAGGCTCCCGCTGTGTGAGGCTTCACTCCGTCTGACAGGTCTTTTATAACGGAGGGCACCTGGTGACCCCGCCCCCCTCTGACGTCATGGGGAAAGCCATAGGGAATTCCCCATGACGTCCCCGTGTGTCAGAGGGGGCGGGGTCACCAGGTGCCCTCCGTTATAAAAGACCTGTCAGATGCAGCGAAGCCTCACACAGCGGGAGCCTCCCATTGCGCAGGGGCGGCCCAGAAGAGACGCCGAAGCCATGGAAGAAGATGCCGGACGAGAAGACCAGAGCAAGAAGAAGCGGATCGGAGGAAGAAGATGATGGAAGAAGAAGATGGAAGAAGATGCCCGAAGGAGAAGATGAAGAAACCGAAGGATGAAGAAAGGAAGACCAGAAGAAAGAAAGAAGATTTTTGTCATTTTTACAATTTTTGACACTTTTTTGGTGAAATGGTAGGGGTACAAAAGTACCCCCTTACCATTTCACACAGGGGGGGGGCGGGATCTGGGAGTCCCCTTGTTAATGGGGGCTTCCAGATTCCGATAAGCCCCCCGCCCGCAGACCCCCCCACAACCAATGGCCAGGGTTGTAGGGAAGAAGCCCTTGTCCTCATCAACATGGGGACAAGGTGCTTTGGGGGTCTCAGATAAGGGTCTGGTATGGATTTTGAGGGGGACCCCACGCCATTTTTTTTTGGCTGGGGTTCCCCTTAAAATCCATCCCAGACCTCAAGGGTCTGGTATGGATTTTGAGGGGGACCCCACGCCATTTTTTTTTTTTTGGCTGGGGTCCCCTTTAATATCCATAGCAGACCTGAAGGGTCTGGTTATTGAATTTGGGGGGACCCCCACGCTTTATTTTTTTTATTTTTTATCAATGACTTTTTTTTTTATGAATGGCTTTCAATGAATGACTGTTCTCTGTGTTACGGGAGCTGTCAATACATTAGCCGCGAGTGATTTTAAATAGCTTTTTTTCCTGCAAAAATTACACTTTTTGCAGGGGCAGTTCTAAGCACAGGAAACATGCCCCCCTTCACAGGCATACTATAGACACCCCCCAGATGTGATACTGCAATGCTGTACTAACAGCACGCACACACTAATCCCCAGAATCATAGCACATAATGTCAGCAGTCAGCAGCACATAACACTGACACGCTGACACTGACAACACAACACAATATGCGAGGCCGCGGCGGCCTTTTATACTGTGGGGCGTGTACTAAACCCCCTGAGCTATAATTGGCCACAGGCATCCTGCCTGTGGCCAATTATTGCTCTCCTCGCCGCTGGCTCTTTGATTGGCCAAGCATGCGGGTCACAGTGCATGCTTGGCCAATCATCAGCCAGCAATGCACTGCAACTGGCGCAGTGCAATGCGGGCCGCTCGCATCACACAAATTTGATGTGAGTGGCCCAAATAGTTCTGGGCTCGCCACCGTGAACCAAAGTGAACCTGTACAATTAACCCCCAGAACCCCATTACTGTTCTGAGGGGAAAAACTACATTTCCACGCATAGCGCACACTTGTCCAAGTGTGCCCGCTACACAAAGAAAAAAGAAAAACAGCTTATTTACTTGAACATGATTGGATGATGGAGTTCAGCAGAGTTCCCTCTCATTTACTAAGCTCTGGAGCAACTGCACCTGCATAGTGCAAATCCACCCCATAGTGTAATATCCCAACATTTGTTGCATAGTTCTTGCTCTAAATCACAAGCTTACCCTTGTAAATTGCTTTTTGCCTGGTCTTGTGGCATCGTGCTGCAGGACCCATCGACCTCTAAGCTGGTCTGGCTTCTACAGAGGGTTTATGCAACCAAATGTATTTGATAATTATCTTATCACAGCAGCCAAGGAAACTCACTAATGTCCATTCAAGAGGTGTGTGAGAAGTTGCGAAATCATACAGCTTTAAAGAGCTCAGACAAGAGTAGGTTTATCAGGAATTTCCTTTTCATGGCCTGGAAGTTGGAACCCTACATTGAAATAAATCAACCAATGTCTATTGTTCACACTAATGATAACCTTACCTTTGGAAAGTACATTTCACCACGATGAAGCAAGTGAGTAAAGCCCCTGTTTCGTCAGATTTGGCAACCCGTCAGAATGTGTAACGGAAGTGACGTTCCGTCGCCGCCATCTTGCTACACCCCGCCCTCCTCCATAGTAAGGATACACTGAGAAGGGGGCAAGCAGACATCTTGTTACATCCACCGGAATTTTGCATTTTACACTTATTTTTAACAGTAAAGTGAGTTTACATAGTGAAATACAGTACGTAGAACTCCATATGAATGTTTAGATGTTAAATTATAAAAGCAGCAAACTTCTGTCAGATTAGCAAACCTATGAGATGAGTAGGCTTGCCGCTGTTTTTAAAAATTCAACATCTAAACAGTAAGACGGAGTTCTAAGTACTGTATTTCACTATATAAACTCACTTTACTGTTAAAAATACAGTAAGTGTAAAAAAAACTCTGGTGGGTGTAACAAGATGTCCGTACTAGCAAGGTGTACCTAATAAAGTGTCCGGTCCGTGTATATATACAGTATATATATATACTGTATCTATCTATATAGTACTGTGAAAAAGTTTCAGGCAGGCATGCTGTAAAGTAGGAATGCTTTCAAAAATATATTATTTAATTGTTTACGTTTATCCATATACAAAATGCGAACAGAAGAACATTTTAAATCAAATCAATATTTGATGTGACTACCCTTTGGCTTTAACCAGCATCAGTTCTTGCCCACTTTGTACACTTGCACAAAGTAAGTAGGATTAAGCCTCGTACACACGATCCGATTGTTGGCAGGGGATTGTCTGTTGACAGACTGTTGTCCTAAAATCTGACTGTTAGTACTCTCTTTCTGACAATTGTTGTCCAACTTTCGGCCAACAAATGTTAGATGGCAGGCTAGTAAATTTTCGGCGGACAGCGGTCTGTTGTCTGATTTTCGTATCGTCAGTACACAAGTCCGTCACACAAAAGTCAAAAGTACAAACACGCATGCTCGGAATCAATGCTCACCAAACACGAAATTAGCAGAAGGGGCCCAAAGGGTGGTGCTCAAGAGCTGAAATTCCTCGTAGTACGTCACTACTTTTTTTTACCTTCATGCATTCTATGAATGAAGTGAAAAGCCTTCTGTGTGCTGCTCCCTAAAACGCACCTGACCCCCGTCACGAACCAGTGATATGCACAAGAGCCTCGGCTGTCCTGGGACTTCCTCTCCTCATTGGCTGAGATAGCAGCATTATCCATTGGCTCCCACTGCTGTCAATCAAAGCCATTGAGTCAATAAAGACAGAGCGGGGGTGGCTCTGTGTGTCTTATGGACTTATAGAGCTTGGGAGCGAGCATGCGCCAGTGCCTCCATAGCAAGAGGCTTGCTATTGGGGGCACTGGTCAAGAGGGAGGAGCCAAGAGTGCAAGCAGCAGATGCGAGAAGAAAAAGATTGTGGCTGCTCTGTGCAAAACCTCTGCCCATCCGCCCCAAAGCACATTGTCATCATGTGGATGGGAACATGGGCCTCATTCCCACCGTGGCCAGCGGCTGTGGGGGTTTCCGAGCAGGGGGCTTGTCTTAACCTGGAAGCCCTCTTTAACTAGAGGCACGATAGTACGCTAGTTGGACAGAGGGGATCAAATCAGCAGGTCCGGCGGACCCGATGTCTATCGGCCACCCACGATCGTTTCCCAGAGAGGCAAATTGGTGATCTGCCTATGTAAACAAGGCAGATCGCCGTTCTGGCAGGGGAGAAGATAGAGATCAGTGTTCCTGCTTAGAGCAGTCAGAGCAACCCCCACACAGTTAGCAATCACCAGCCATGCACACAGTTAACCCTTTAATCGCCCCTGATGTTAATCCCTTCGTGCCAGTGTTATTAGTATAGTAATTCCGTTGGAAAAAAATTTTGGATGGTTTTTCCGACGGAATTCCTCTCAAGCTTGGCTTGCATACACAAGGCCACACAAAAGTTTGCTGAACTTCGACCGCCAAGAGCGCGGTGACGTACAACACTACGACGAGCCGAGAAAATGAAGTTCAATGCTTCCGAGCATCCATCGAATTGTTTCCGAGCATGCGTAGGAATTTTGCACGTCGGAATTGGTACAGACGATCGGAATTTCCAATCAAAACTTTGCTCTCAATCTTTTGCTGGCTGGAATTCCGCCAGCAAAAATCCAATGAAGCATACACACGGTCGCAATTTCCGACCAAAAGCTCTCATCAGACTTTTGCTGGCGGAATTTCCGATCGTGTGTACGCGGCATAACAGTGCACATTTTTAACACTGATCACTGTAATGATGTCACTGGTTACCAAAAAAGTGTCAGTTAGGTGTCCAATTTGTCCCCCGCAAAGTCACAGTCCTGCTAAAAAATCGATGATTTCCACCATTACTAGTAAAAAAAAAAAAAAAAAGAGAAAGAAAAATGCCATAAAATCATCCCATAGTTTGTAGACGCGATAACTTTTGTGCAAACCAATCAATATACCCTTATTGGGATTTTACCAAAAATATGTAGCAGAATACATATTGGCTTAAATTGATGAAGAAATTAGATTTTTTTAATTTTTTGTTGGATGTGTTTTATAGCAGAAAGTAAAAAAATATAGTTTTTTTTTCCGATAAGCCCCCTGCCCGCATACACCCATAACCACCAGCCAAGGTTGTAGGGATGAGGCCATTGTCCCCATCAACATGGGGACAAGGTGCTTTGGGGTGGGGGAAAGGGCCTGGTATGGACTGGGGGAGGGGGCCCACACCTTTTTTTTTCAATAGCCAGGTGCTGGCAATTGCAGCCGCGAGTTATTGTGACTTGACTTGTTTTATTTTTCCCATTAGAAATGTCATTTTTGCTGCAGCATGTTTAAACATCATTTAAAACACTGCTCCTAAAAAATAATGTTGTTAAAAAATAATTTGCTTGATACATGTCCCCCATTACTTGCATATAAGCCTTCAAAATGGGCACTTTTGATTTTCCCTGTTCGGCTCCCATAGACTTCAATGGAGTTCACCGTTCAGGTTAGAATTTTTCCCTTGTTCGGGAGTTCTGCTGTGAAACGAGCGGGGGGTGTTCCGCCCATCTCTCTCTCTCTCTCTCTCTCTCTCTCTCTCTTCTCTCTCTCTCTCTCTCTCTTATATATATATATATGAACACACTTGTGCTCATAAGTTTACATACCCTGGAAGAATTCTTGGCCATTTTTTTTTAGAGAATATGAATGATAACACAAAAACTTTTCTTTCATTGATGGTTGGTGTTTGGCTGAAGCCATTTATTATGAATCAACTGTGTTTACTCTTTTTAAATCATAATGACAACAGAAACTACCCAAATGACCCTGATCAAAAGTTTACATTTTGGCCTGATAACATGCACACAAGTTGACACAACGGGGTTTGAATGGCTATTAAAGGTAAACATCCTCACCTGTGATCTGTTTGCTTGTAATTAGTGTGTGTGTATAAAAGGTCAATGAGTTTCTGGACTCCTGACTATCAGGGATGTACTTACCGAGACCGAAATGCTGAGAGCGGTTCACCCTTGCGACCCGGCGCAATCTGCCCCCTGGAGGTGAAACAGGGAACAAACGGCACCAGGAGGCACAGGTCACCTCCGGCAGGTGGGACCAGTGGAATGCCTGGGAGAGATGTGGACCTGGCCTGGGCAGACCGGCAGATGGCAGAGAGGAGAGGCAGGAGCCCAAACACCTGGCTGATGAACTGACACAGGTCACTGAGCAGTCAGTAGTGATGTAAGTCCGGACAGCAGGCCGGGGGTCACACACAAGTATAATGCCAGTCCGTGGAAGCAAGCAGGGAGTGAGGCACAGGATCAGGCGGCAAGTCCGTTGAGCAAGCAGGGGGTCAAACACAGGATCAGGCAGCAAAGTCCGTTGAGCAAGCAGGGGGTCAAACACAGGATCAGGCAGCAAAGTCCGTTGAGCAAGCAGGGGGTCAAACACAGGATCAGGCAGCAAAGTCCGTTGAGCAAGCAGGGGGTCAAACACAGGATCAGGCAGCAAAGTCCGTTGAGCAAGCAGGGGGTCAAACACAGGATCAGACAGCAAAGTCCGTTGAGCAAGCAGGGGGTCAAACACAGGATCAGGCAGCAAAGTCCGTTTAAACAAGCCAAGGGGTCAGGATACAGGATCAGATCTGGTAAACACAGGAGACACACAGGCACTGAGCTGGAAAGACAGACCAGCAAAGTGCCTGTGCGTCAGGCAGCTTTTATAGGCGCCCAGTGGACGCTAATTGTGCGCCAAGGCGCACAAACGGGCGCCAGTGCGCATGCGCGAGCGCCGGACCGCCGAGCCGCGAGTGCGCATGCGCCGGAGAGCGGGGCCGCCGCGCATGCGCACCGGAGAGCGGGCCGCTCGTCCTGCGCTGGGTCCCTGACAGTGCCCCCCCCCGAGGGGTGGCCTCTGGACACCCAAACTGGCCATCAATTCAGGATGTGCCTGATGAAATGCCTGGATCAAACGTGGGGCGTGCAAGTTCCTTGAGGGTTCCCATGAGTTGTCCTCGGGAGGATAACCCTTCCACTTGATCAGATATTGGAGCTGCCTGCCCTTTTTTCTGCAACTCAGGATCTCCTCTACCTCAAACTCCTTCTCGCCTTCGACTAAAACAGGAGGAGGAGGTGGTTCTTCTCTACCAGGAAAAGGGCTGGGAGTGGTGGGTTTCAAAAGGGAGGCATGAAAAACAGGATGGATCCTGTAACTTGGAGGTAAATCAAGTTCAAAAGCCACAGGGTTCACTATCCTTTTGACCCTGAATGGGCCAATAAACCTTGGCCCCAATTTCCGGGAGGGGACAGGTAGCTTCAGGTTGGAGGAGGACAGCCAGACCTCTTCGTTAACCCCAAAAGCCGGGTTCTCCTTCCTCCCCTTGTTGAAGTGCTTACTGTACCCTTCTTGAGCTTCCTGCATGCATTTTTGCAATTTTTTAAAATTGATCTGTAAAGACTCTACACGGTCTTGAGCTGCAGGAACCGAGTTTTCCGGGGGAGATTCTGGGAGAAAAGAAGGATGGAAACCAGAGTTGGCCCAAAAGGGTGTTTGCTTGGTGGCGGAATGAATGGAGTTATTATACGCGAATTCAGCGTAGGGTAAGAGGGAGGACCAGTCATTTTGGGAATCAGAGCAGAAGCAACGGAGGTACTGTTCAAGTGTCTGGTTGGTCCTTTCCGTTTGACCGTTGCTCTGGGGATGGTAGGCAGAAGACAAGCAGATCTTTATTTCAAGGGATTTGCATAATTCCTTCCAAAACTTAGAAGTAAACTGGGTACCCCTGTCGGACGTGATGCTCCTGGGCACCCCATGAAGTCTTACGATCTCTTTGAAGAATACGTCAGCCGTGGTGGAGGCAGACGGGGTACCTACCAGAGGGATAAAATGAGCCATTTTAGAGAGCCGGTCCACAATGACCAGAATGGTGGTGTATCCCCTGGAAGGGGGTAACTCCACGATAAAGTCCATGGAGACTTCTGCCCATGGGCGATCCGGAATGGGAAGTGGTCTCAGTAGCCCCCAGGATTTGGTCTTGGGTCCCTTGCTGCGCTGGCAAAGGACGCAAGAAGCGACATAATCTTTACAGTCCTGCCTCCAGCCTGGCCACCAAAAGGAACGAGCAATAAGCTCTGAGGTCTTCCTGGAACCAAAGTGGCCTGCCAATTTGTGGTCATGGAAGGTTTCAAGCACAAGGCGTCTTACCCCAGGGGGCACGAAGATCTTCTCCCCAGACCACAGGAGGTCATCGTGTTTGGCCAGTGAGAGGTTGGTAGGGACCTGGTCGTGTTTGGTCGCAGCTTTGATTGTGGACATGAGGTCTATTTGAGTCAGTAGGCCGAAGTTTTGTGGAGTCAGGATGGTACTGGGTTTGGTTTCTTGGGGAGATTCTAGGAACATGCGGGAGAGCGCATCGGCCTTTCCGTTCTTGGAACCTGGTCTGTAGGCAATGAGGAAATTAAATCTTGAAAAGAAGAGGGCCCACCTAGCCTGCCTGGGTCTCAGCCGTTTGGCTGTCCTGAGATATTCAAGATTCTTATGGTCGGTCCAAACCATAACAGGGTGAGATGCCCCCTCCAAGAGGTACCGCCACTCCTCGAGGGCAAATTTAATGGCCAGCAGTTCCCTATCCCCCACATCATAATTTCTCTCTGGCGGGCTCAGCTTTCGGGAGGCAAAGGCCACTGGGTGAAGGAGGGCCTTGGCACCCTGGCGCTGGGAGAGAATGGCTCCGAGGGCCGTTTCAGAGGCATCCACCTCCAACACAAAGGGCAATGCGGGATCTGGGTGCCGTAAGATCGGGGCGGATGAAAATAAGGACTTCAACTGGACAAAGGCCGCCTGGGCCTCAGGAGACCAACTGAACCGACTGTGTTGGTGGGTGAGTAGGGTGATCGGTGCCACAATGGAGGAGAAGCCCACGATAAACCTCCTATAGAAGTTGGCAAACCCAATAAATCTCTGAACTCCCTTTTTATCTTTGGGAGCCGGCCAATCTTGAATGGCCTGTACCTTCTGTGGATCCATGGCAACCCCACTGGTAGAGATAACAAACCCCAGGAACTGTACCGTGGACTTCTCGAACTCACATTTTTCTGCTTTCAGGTAAAGTTTATGCTGCCTGAGGATGGTGAGGACTATTTTAACGTGCGTACGGTGGAGATCGAGAGAGGCCGAGAAGATGAGTATATCATCCAGGTAGACTACTAGGAAGTCATCCAAGTATCTCCGGAAAATGTCATTCACTAAGTGTTGGAATGTTGCCGGGGCATTACAGAGCCCGAATGGCATTACGAGATACTCGTAGTGCCCGAACCTTGATCTAAAAGCGGTCTTCCACTCATCGCCCGCCCTGATCCGTATGAGGTTATAGGCCCCTCGGAGGTCAAGTTTAGAGAAGACCTGAGCGGACCGAAACCGTTGGAACAGTTCGGGGATGAGGGGAAGAGGGTACCTGTTCTTAATGGTAATTTTGTTAATCTCTCTATAATCGATACAGGGCCTCAGGGAACCGTCCTTTTTCTCGACAAAGAAAATGCCGGCCCCAGCAGGTGACGAGGAAGGGCGGATGAACCCTTTGGCCAGGTTGTCATCGATGTAGGCCTTGAGAGTGGCTAACTCAGTCTCGGACAGAGGGAAAATACGGCCAAAAGGAACCGCGGCACCGGGTAAGAGGTCTATGGGACAGTCGTAGGGTCGGTGAGGTGGTAGGCGGTCGGCCTGTTGTTTATCGAAAACGTCCCTAAATTCTAGGTAGGTAGGCGGGACATGCTTCAGGTTGTCGGGTGCTGGTGCTAGAGCTGAACAGGACGCCAGGGTTGCGGGGGAGCAGTTTTGGGAACAGTATTGGGAAGGGAAGGAGACCTCCTTCGTCCGCCAGTTAATCAGGGGTTCATGTGCCTGCAACCAAGGGAGCCCCAGAATAATGGGAAACATGGGAGATGGAATAATATCCAAGCGGAGGAGCTCCTTGTGGCCGGAATCGGTAGTAACAGGAATAGGGTTGGTTTCCAAAGTGATCAAGCCGGAGCGCGGAAGGGATCCATCGGCTAGATGAACCTGGAGGCACTGCTTCTTGGGGACCAGGGGAAGCTGGAGCCGAGTAGCGAGAGAGGAATCCAAGAAGCAGCTGCAAGCCCCGGAATCAATTATGGCCGGGAGGCGGACCTCCTTTCCCGTTAACTGCAAAGAGATAAAGAGGGTAATATAAGTGTGAGATAGACCGGAGACCTGGTAGTTTAAATTAAACCTGGGAAGGGACTTACTGGGCCTAATGGGGCAGGTGCGAAGATAGTGCCCGGAACCCCCGCAATAGAGGCACAGGTTGGCCTGACGTCTGTGTAAGCGCTCCTCTGGGGTCAGAGGGGCGCGAACCAGGCCCAGCTGCATGGGCTCAATTCCAGAAGAGGGCACAGGTGGCGGATGATAAGAAGACTGGGCAGGACTCGGCTTGGGTATCATCCAACTGGGACGAGGCGTCTGGAAACGTTCAGCGCGGCGTTCACGCAGGCGTCTGTCAATCTTGGTGACTGCTTGTATGAGGTCCTCCAGAGATTCCGGGACATCAATCCGGGCAAGTTCATCTTTAAGGGTGTCAGAAAGTCCTTGGCGGAACTGATACTTGAGGGCCGGCCCATTCCAGCCGGTGTCGGCTGACCATTTTCTGAATTCAGCAGTGTAGTCTTCAACCGGTCTCCGGCCTTGGGAGAGATGGTGCAGGGTGGTTTCAGCGGTGGCCCCCTTCTGGGGATCGTCGTAGAGCTGACCCATACTCTCAAAAAAAGTGTCAACTGAGTTCAATACGGGGTCTCTCTGTTCCATCAGGCTATGGGCCCAAGCCTGGGGTTCCTCGGCCAGGAGGGAGATGATGAACCCCACTTTCACCACTTCAGAGGAGAAGGTCCTGGGCTGTAGGGCTAGGTACAGGGTGCAGGCATTTTTGAACGCCCTAAATCTCTTTCGATCACCCGTGAAGCGTTCGGGTGTAGGCACCCTAGGTTCAGGGGAAGCCACAACCACTGTGGGGTTGCTGGAGGCTGCTGATGGAGGAACCCCGCTGATGGTGGCTGAGTGGCCGGATGCAGGGGCAGATGGCCCAGTTAATTGCTGTAGGCGACTGTCAACTTGAGCGTAGCCCATCTGCAGTTTTTGGACAGCCTCAGTAAGTGCTGCCATCTGCTGACACAGGATCTCAAGGGGTGAACACGCTCTGTCGGTCTCAGACATGGCTGGTCTGTACTATCAGGGATGTACTTACCGAGACCGAAATGCTGAGAGCGGTTCACCCTTGCGACCCGGCGCAATCTGCCCCCTGGAGGTGAAACAGGGAACAAACGGCACCAGGAGGCACAGGTCACCTCCGGCAGGTGGGACCAGTGAAATGCCTGGGAGAGATGTGGACCTGGCCTGGGCAGACCGGCAGATGGCAGAGAGGAGAGGCAGGAGCCCAAACACCTGGCTGATGAACTGACACAGGTCACTGAGCAGTCAGTAGTGATGTAAGTCCGGACAGCAGGCCGGGGGTCACACACAAGTATAATGCCAGTCCGTGGAAGCAAGCAGGGAGTGAGGCACAGGATCAGGCGGCAAGTCCGTTGAGCAAGCAGGGGGTCAAACACAGGATCAGGCAGCAAAGTCCGTTGAGCAAGCAGGGGGTCAAACACAGGATCAGGCAGCAAAGTCCGTTGAGCAAGCAGGGGGTCAAACACAGGATCAGGCAGCAAAGTCCGTTGAGCAAGCAGGGGGTCAAACACAGGATCAGGCAGCAAAGTCCGTTGAGCAAGCAGGGGGTCAAACACAGGATCAGACAGCAAAGTCCGTTGAGCAAGCAGGGGGTCAAACACAGGATCAGGCAGCAAAGTCCGTTTAAACAAGCCAAGGGGTCAGGATACAGGATCAGATCTGGTAAACACAGGAGACACACAGGCACTGAGCTGGAAAGACAGACCAGCAAAGTGCCTGTGCGTCAGGCAGCTTTTATAGGCGCCCAGTGGACGCTAATTGTGCGCCATGGCGCACAAACGGGCGCCAGTGCGCATGCGCGAGCGCCGGACCGCCGAGCCGCGAGTGCGCATGCGCCGGAGAGCGGGGCCGCCGCGCATGCGCACCGGAGAGCGGGCCGCTCGTCCTGCGCTGGGTCCCTGACACTGACAGACCCTTGCATCTTTCATCCAGTGCTGCACTGACGTTTCTGGATTCTGAGTCATGGGGAAAGCAAAAGAATTGTCAAAGGATCTGCGGGAAAATGTAGTTGAACTGTATAAAACAGGAAAGGGATATAAAAAGATATCCAAGGAATTTAGAATGCCAATCAGCAGTGTTCAAACTCTAATCAAGAAGTGGTGAGGGGTTCTGTTAAAACCAAACCACGGTCAGGTAGACCAACTAAAATTTCAGCCACAAATGCAAGGAAAATTGTTTGGGATGCAAAGAAAAACCCACAAATAACTTCAGGTGAAATACAGGACTCTCTGAAATCATGTGGTGTGGCTGTTTCAAGATGCACAATAAGGAGGCACTTGAAGAAAGATGGGCTGCATGGTTGAGTCGCCAGAAGGAAGTCATTACTACGCAAATGCTACAAAGTATCCCACTTATAATACAACAAAGAGCACAGAGACAAGCCTCAAACCTTCTTGCACAAAGTCATTTGGAGTGATGAGACCAAAATTTAGCTTTTTGACCACAACCATAAACGCTGGATTTGGAGAGGAGTCAACAAGGCCTATGATGAAAGGTACACCATTCCTACTGTGAAACACGGAGGTGGATCGCTGATGTTTTGGGGATGTGTGAGCTACAAAGGCACAGGAAATTTGGTCAAATTTGATGGCAAGATGAATGCAGTATGTTATCAAACAATACTGGAGGAACATTTTCACTCATCAGCCAGGAAGCTGCAAATGGCCCATACTTGGACATTTCTACATGACAATGATCCAAAATACAAGGCCAAGTCGACCTGTCATTGGCTACAGCAGAATAAAGTGAAGGTTCTGGAGTGGCCATCTCAGTCTCCTGACCTCAATATCATTGAGCCACTCTGGGGAGATCTCAAACGTGCAGTTCATGCAAGACAGCCCAAGAATTTACAGGAACTGGAGGCTTTTTGTCAGGAGGAATGGGCAGCTTTACCATCTGAGAAGATAAAGAGCCTCATCCACAAATACCACAAAAGACTTCAAGCTGTCATTGATGTTAAAGGGGGCAATTCATGTTGTAAAGCACTGCGCAAACTGTTGGCGCTATATAAATACTGTATAATAATAATAATCTACGGTATTAAGAACTGGGGTATGTAAACTTTTGATCAGGGTCATTTGGGTAGTTTCTGTTGTTATTATGATTTAAAAAGAGTAAACACAGTTGAATGATAATAAATGGCTTCAGCCAAACACTAACTATGAGTGAAATAAATGTTTTTGTGTTATCATTCATATTCTCTGAAAAATGGCCAAGAAATCATAAATTCTGCCAGGGTATGTAAACTTATGAGCACAACTGTGTATATATCTATCTACATATATATATATATATATATATATATATATATATATATATATAGCGTATACAGTACTCTGCAAGGAAAAATAAATCTGTTGTGAGCAATAAGTTTAAAGTTTAAATTCAATAATGTGCCCCTAGAAATGAATCAGTGTGTTGCCAGCCATAGCAGGACAGATTGACAGAACATATTATGTTGTAGCTCCAGTGCAATACATGTGCACATGTCACCAAGATTTTCCTAGGATCCCAGTAGTTTTCATAGATCTCTGTACTAGTAATAGATCCTTGTACTATTCATAGGATCCCTGTACTATCCATAGATTCCTGTACTTTTCACAGACTGTTTCACCATTCATAAATCCCTATAGTCTTCATAGATCCCTGTGCTATTCGTATATCTGTGTACTTTTCATACACAGTGACATGGTGCGAATAACTTAATCAGCCCCAGCACATGTTCACACACTGAACAGATCCATCTCCATGACAACAGTAAACAACCTGCACACAATGCAAGTTACTGGCTGAGACTTCCCTGCTCCAAAACTTAAAATAGTGCCCCCAAAGTACAGCCATGGTCTCCTCTTACCTGTGGGAACTGTATGTCTCCAGCCTGCCCAGGGCAGACCAGGGTCTCCACTTCATCCTCTCAGCCATGGTCCTGGAGATCAGTCCTGGTTCATCAGAGTGGACTGCAGTGTCTTCTGTCACACAGATCAGGGAGGACAATGACAGGGGGAGGGGAGGGGGACAGGATTGCCCCTGTGCAGCTTTACCCTCTCCTGGTGTCTGCTGCCCAGGCAGGACTACTCCTGTGTAGTGTCTGATCAGGTTGCTGAAGCTCCAGTGCTGCCTCTAGAGAAAGCTCACATTACACACTGAGCCTGGAAACAGATCACTAATCTCTTTATCTACATCACAACACCTTTAATGCCAGTAAATGCAGGTTACAGTAAAGTGCTCAACACAATCCTGGTAACAATGGAACAACCAAATGCAAGATACTTGAAACACGCTTTATATCCACAAACTTTTATTAAAGGAGTTACATTTTAGCAGCCCCTAGCCCTAGCAACCAAACAGAGATGTTTCACTAGCAAAGGGCAGCCTTTGGTCTTTTCCAATGACCCCTGCAAGGGTTCTGCTCCTGTTAACTGCTTTTATTTTTTCGTTTTTTTGTTTGTTGTTTTGTATAAAAGCTCTAATAAACAGATCCTTAAAAAAAAATATATGATGTGCTCCACCAGCTTATTTCCTTTGCAGGGGTTTACCCCCTAGTACCAATTTTGGTGCTCAGGGATTTTAATAATGAATTTGACTTAGGGCGTGACAGGTGCCCAGCTCCTAGATCAATGGCTTCTGAGAGTCTCTCTCCTCTTGGAAGACTCTGCAAGGAATTAGGGGTACAGGATATGTGGAGACTCCTGCACCCTAATGTATGCGAAATCGCATAACTCCTTATCTAGAATTGATTTGGCTCTGTGTTCTGCAGAGCTTATCCCAAGTCTTGTTGAAGTGAATATAGAACCTCAAGGAATTTTCGGATCATTCCCTTCTGCTAGTTACATTAATGTCAGGATACCGGGAGTCCAACATCTCTTGGCGGCCGAATCCCTTTTGGTTGGATCTATTTCCCAAAGAAGATCTTGTCCCTGCCTCATCAGGGTCTTCTTATTCCTCAATGTGGGTTCCATGGGCGTCCGCAGGTAGGGGCAAGGGGGGTCAAGTGCCCCCCTCTGGAATCAGGGATCGGATCTTAAATTCAGCACAGTTGCGACGCTATCGGGGTGTGGGCAGCCCACACCCGTGTGCTACACGCCAGTAGGGTGACACCATCAAGGTGCTGTCAAGCCCCCCATCAGTGTAGTGTGATTTCGGACTATTTTCCCTGATCAGTCCAGCAGAGAACTTGGCGGTGCTGTGACAAGAGAAAGGTGAACTGCGGGCTATCAGAGGTTTCCCCTGCTCGCCCCCCCTTTCTCCTGTCAGGGAGAAGAGACGGCGGCTCTCACCAGGTTCCATGCCCAGCTTCCTACCTGCTCCGTTCCTTCCCTATTGGCCATAACTGAGGGCCAATCAAAGTAGACTAGGAATGGAGAGTATCATGGGACATGTAGTCCCAAAGATTGGGAGCCCCATTTTCCACAGGGAGGAGAATACAGCTCGATCAAGAGAGTGATTAAGAGACTGCAGCCTGGAAAAAAGCTGATGGAGAGAGCGCTACAGGGCAAAGAACGAGGAGTGTGCTGGGCAGAAACCAGAGTGAGAGCCACGCTGCCCAGCGCCAACAGAGAGAGCCACGCTGCACAGCGCCACCAGAGAGAGAAAGACTGAGCCACTACCAGGGTACAGACATGCTAAACTACTGACCAGAGTAGCCTCCGGGGTACCCAGAGTGAGCGATCGTCCAGCTGGAGGGATTACTGCTGTAGTTTTGCTGGGTCTGGTAAGAGGGCCTGTTGGCCATTATCCATTACTTATCCTAGGGACTGTACTACGTCTGCAGTCTCTGACCATGATAATGTGATAATGACATTGTCGAAAAGGGGCGGTGCATGGGTGACCCTAAAATGATGCCCCCCTCTGATAAAAGTTCTGCGGACACCCATGGTGGGTTCCGCTTCCTTATGGGTGGTATGGGATGCTCTCAAGGCCTTTATTTGGGGGCCTGTTAGTTAAAAAAAAACTGTGCTATTAAAACTGCTTACTGTAGGGAACTGTAACTTGCAAAAGCAGGGACCTCTGTGACAGAAGCCAATTACATCCAGGATCCTACCCCAGATAGCCAACCTAAGTGTTTATCATCCCAGAGAAGGCTGAATGAGCTGCTAGAGCAGTGATTCTCAATCCAGAGGTTGCTAGGGGTTTCTTCAGCATTGTGCCATTTTTGCCTCTCAGATAAGTTCCCACGACACCACTGACCTTTTTACAGTGGCGGAACTACCGCCATAGCGGCACATGCAGCCGCTATGGGGCCCGCAGCCCAGTGGGGCCCTTGAGGACAGGCGCCGCGGGTGGCTCCAGGGGTCTGCGGGCGGCACCGCGGGTGGCTCAGGCGGGGCCGCGGGTGGCTCAGGCGGGTCCGCGGGTGGCTCCGGGGGTCCGCGGGCGGCACCACGGGTGGCTCAGGCGGGTCCGCGGGTGGCTCCGGGGGTCCGCGGGCGGCACCGCGGGTGGCTCCGCGGGTCCGCGGGTGAGAGCGGGCAGGTCCGTGGACGTGAGCGGTCTGGCCAATCAGGGATCTGGGGCGGGGGGAGCAGAGAGATGACATCATCTCTCACCGCCTGGTGCCCGCCCTGCATCCCTGCAGTGAAGTTCCCCCTAAACTGTGCAGTCAGCCGGGAAGCAGAGAGATGACATTATCTCTCTGCTGCCTGACTGCTAACCTGCTGCAAGTGACAATCCGTAACGGTGTGGCAAGTGACAACCCATAATGTGTGGCAGGCGACGTGGCAAGTGACAACCCGTAATGTGTGGCAGGCGACGTGGCAAGTGACAACCCGTAATGTGTGGCAGGCGACGTGGCAAGTGACAACCCGTAATGTGTGGCAGGCGACGTGGCAAGTGACAAACCGTAATGTGTGGCAGGCGACGTGGCAAGTGACAACCCGTAATGTGTGGCAGGCGACGTGGCAAGTGACAACCCGTAATGTGTGGCAGGCGACGTGGCAAGTGACAACCCGTAATGTGTGGCAGGTGACGTGGCAAGTGACAACCCGTAATGTGGGGCAGGCGACGTGGCAAGTGACAATCCGTAATGTGTGGCAGGCGACATGGCAAGTGACAACCCGTAATGTGGGGCAGGCGACGTGGCAAGTGACAACCCGTAATGTGTGGCAGGTGACGTGGCAAGTGACAACCCCTAATGTGTGGCAGGCAACGTGGCAAGTGACAACCCCTAATGTGTGGTAGGCAACGTGGCAAGTGACAACCCGTAATGTGTGGCAGGTGACGTGGCAAGTGACAACCCGTAATGTGTGGCAGGCGACATGGCAAGTGACAACCCGTAATGTGTGGCAGGCGACGTGGCAAGTGACAACCCGTAATGTGTGGCAGGGGACGTGGCAAGTGACAACCCCTAATGTGTGGCAGGCAACGTGGCAAGTGACAACCCCTAATGTGTGGTAGGCGACGTGGCAAGTGACAACCCGTAATGTGTGGCAGGCGACGTGGCAAGTGACAACCCGTAATGTGGGCAGGCGACGTGGCAAGTGACAACCCGTAATGTGTGGCAGGTGACGTGGCAAGTGACAACCCCTAATGTGTGGCAGGCCACGTGGCAAGTGACAACCCCTAATGTGTGGTAGGCGACGTGGCAAGTGACAACCCGTAATGTGTGGCAGGCGAAGTGGCAAGTGACAACCCGTAATGTGTGGCAGGCGACGTGGCAAGTGACAACCCGTAATGTGTGGCATGCGACATGGCAAGTGACAACCCGTAATGTGGGGCAGGCGACGTGGCAAGTGACAACCCGTAATGTGTGGCAGGTGACGTGGCAAGTGACAACCCCTAATGTGTGGCAGGCAACGTGGCAAGTGACAACCCCTAATGTGTGGTAGGCGACGTGGCAAGTGACAACCCGTAATGTGTGGCAGGCGACATGGCAAGTGACAACCCGTAATGTGGGGCAGGCGACGTGGCAAGTGACAACCCGTAATGTGTGGCAGGTGACGTGGCAAGTGACAACCCCTAATGTGTGGCAGGCCACGTGGCAAGTGACAACCCCTAATGTGTGGTAGGCGACGTGGCAAGTGACAACCCGTAATGTGTGGCAGGCGAAGTGGCAAGTGACAACCCGTAATGTGTGGCAGGCGACGTGGCAAGTGACAACCCGTAATGTGTGGCAGGTGACGTGGCAAGTGACAACCCGTAATGTGTGGCAGGCGACGTGGCAAGTGACAACCCGTAATGTGTGGCAGGCGACGTGGCAAGTGACAGTCCGTGACATGACAATCTGTACAGTGGCAGGTGACGGGGCAAGTGACAACCCGGGACGTGGCAAGTGACAATCCATAATGTGTGGCAGGTGACGTGGCAAGTGACAATCCGTGATGTGGTAAGTGGAAAATCCGCAACATGTGGCAGGTGACATTCCGCAACATGTGACAAGTGACAATCTGCATCTGGTGGCAGGCAACGTGGCAAGTGGACAATCCGCAACGTGTGGCAGGTGATGTGGCAAGTGACAATCCGTAATGTGTGGCAAGTGACGATCCAGGACATGGCAAGTGACAATCCATAATGTGTGGCAGGTGACGTGGCAAGTGACAACCCAGGACATGGCAAGTGACAATCCGTAATGTGTGGCAGGTGACGTGGCAAGTGAAAATCCGTGACATGGCAAGTGACAATTTGTAATGTGTGGCAAGTGACAACCCGGGACGTGGCAAGTGACCATCAGTAATGTGTGGCAGGTGATATGGCAAGTGACAATCCATTATGTGTGGCAGGTGACATTCTGCAACGTGTGACAATTGACAATCTGCATCTGGTGGCCGGCGATGGTGGCAAGTGGCACACGCTCAGGGCTCCCACTGATTCTGCATTATGGTGAGTTGAACTATTTCATTTTATATAACGGAACATAAATTGGTTAGAAGGCATGGAGATCAGCAATGTGTGTCCTTCAGGGGCTGCATACAGTATACTGCATACTTTGTTGTTCAAAATTAATATAAGCTGTTGCCTGGGTACTGTGCCACATGAGTGTGGAAATCTGTTGTTCGGTGGCATTAGTTCATTTTTTTCGTGGGGGGGTGGGGGGGCTATTTGCAGGGGGCGGGGGCCCATACAACATTTTGCTATGGGGCCCTATGATTTCCAGAAGAGGCTGATCTGGGCTGAGGGAGAGGCGACTGGCAGGCTGCTGGCCCAGATAGTACGGTCTCAATTTAATCCCACTCATATTTCAGCTCTGAAAAATGGAGAGGGAGAGATCAATACTCAGACGCGTTTTATTGCATCCATCTTTGAGTCTTACTATCAGGGTTTATACACCTCTAGGGTTGATTACACCTCAGCTGAGTTGTCTGCCCACCTGGCTACTATTATTCTTCCGGTTCTGCCATTGGCAGACCGGGAAATTCTTAATGCCCCACTTACCTTACAAGAACTGGAAAACGCGGTAGCTAGCTTTCCCAACTCTAAAGCCCCAGGAGACAGGGGTTGACAGTCACCCTATCGAGATCTAAACAAATTACAGTGAAACCCTGCTCCCGGGCCTCCTTAACACACTTAATGAGGCCTTCTCTATGAGTCGGCTCCCGGACTCTATGGGTGAGGCCATTATAGTAACAGATGTTAAAATACTTGCTATAAGATTAACTACTTCAATACCAGGCACTTACACCCCCTTCCTGCCCAAGCCAATTTTCAGCTTTCAGCGCTGTCGCTGTTTAAATGACAATTTCGCGGTCATGCTACACTGTACCCAAACAGAATTTTTATAATTTTGTTCCCACAAATAGAGCTTTCTTTTGGTGGTATTTGATCACCTCTGTGTTTTTTTTTTTTTGCTAAACAAATAAAAAAAGACCTACAGTTTTTCTTTTGTTTCTCCTTCACTGATGGGCACTGATGGGCACTGATAAGGCGGCACCAATGAGGTGGAACTGATGGGCACTGACAATGGGCACTGATGGGCGGCACTGATATGCAGCACTGATGGGCATTGATAGTTGGCACTGATGGGCACTCATGGGTGGCACTGATGGGCACTGATAGGCAACACTAACGGGCACTGAAAGGCTGCACTGATGGGCACTTATGGGAGGCACTGATAGGCGGCACTGATGGGAACTGATACATGGCACTGATGGACAATGATATGTGGCACTGATAGATGGCATTGATAGGCATCACTGATGGCACTGGCAGGCATTGGGGATGGGCACTGATTGGCAGCTGCCTGGGCACTGATTGGCATGGTGGTCCAGTGTGGTGGCAATCCTTGGTGATCCTGGCTGCATCCTGGTGGTCCTGGGTGGGCATCCGATGGGGGGCTGTGCTGATAAACAATCAGCACAGACCCCCCCCCTGTCAGGAGAGCAGCCGATCGGCTCTCCTCTACTCACGTCTGTCACACGCGAGTGAGGAAAAGCTGATCAATGGCTCTTCCTGTTTACATAGTGATCAGCCGTGATTGGACACGGCTGATCACGTCAGAGGCTCTTTACCGAGATCAGTGTAGCGGTGTGTCAGTCTGACACACCACACCACCGATCGCAGCGATGCACACCACCACGGGCGCACGAGAGTGGTCGTTCTGGAGGGCCGTCATATGACGTCCACCCAGAAAGAGAGCCCTGCCGCCCAGCCATCATCTGATGGCCAGTGGGCGGTAAGTGGTTAAATAAGGTCATTAAGCACATTATCAACCCTGATCATGTGGATTTTATGTCTAATATGTCAACGCCGGTCAATATTAGGCATGCCTATTTAAATATGCAAATACCGGTTCTGGACCAGTCAGATCGTGCGTTTTAAAACTTGGAATAAGATACCTTTATCAGTAGTAGGCCTTATTAATCTACTCAAGATGATATGGATGCCTCAGCTTTTGTATTTTTTACATAATGCCCCTACTTGGATACCTTTGTTGATCTTTACTAAGATCAATAGTATATTTAGGTACTTAATATGGCGAAAGAAAACCCCCATATAAATCTGGAAGTTTTACAGCACCATAAGAACGCTGGGGGATTAGCAGTAGCCAACCCGAGGATATATTTTCTTGCGGCCCAATTACAGCACTGCGGGATGGAACTCCGAGAGGCTATCCTCTTGCACTCAGTGCCTATTCTCCCATGTGTTCAGTGGTCGATCACCACCGCACGTATTCAAGGGGCAGTGGGGGGTGTTTCAATTACTGCCATGCCTACGTTGGTGTTAATGTGTAAAGTATGGGATGCTGTTAAAAAATTATAGGGTTTTCTTATTCTACTTGATACACCCCCATATGGGGTAATGATAGACTCCTTGACCTTTCTATTCTCTGGGTTTTCAGAGATGGGAAAGATCTGGAGTAACTACCTTGATCCAATTATATGAGAACCGTTCTCTCAAACCTTTTGAACAATTAGGGAAAGATTTTCCCTTACAATCAAGGTGGTTTTATCAGTGTCTTCAACCATGCCATGCTCTACAAGCTCAATTTTCTTCGGTTGAGGTGATTTCCCTTCCACCGTTGTTCTGGATAGAATATTACAAGCAAGGTCAACTAATGATTTACTTCCGTGACATATAGGACGCTGCTAGGTTTTTATTAAGCTTTTCTATTCACTCCAGGGCTGGGTGGGAACAGGATAGTGGTCCGATCCTGGAGGAGGTTTGGGAGGAAATTTTTCAGTCTCTCCCTCTTGTCTCTCTCTCCATCACACAGATTGACTCAGATCTTCATCCTTCATAGGGTATATAGAACTCCCCAATTTCCTCATGCCATAGGCTTGAGATCTGATTCAACCTGTACCAGGTGTGGTAACCCAGGTACTCTAATGCCCCATACACACGGTCGCATTTTCTGACGGAAAATGTCCTATCGGACCATGTTGTCGGAAAGTGTGGGCTCCATCGGAATTTCCGACGGAAAAATTTTGAGATCCTGCTCTCAAATTTTCCGACAACAAAGTCCTATCGGACTTTTTCCGATCGTGTGTAGCGAATTCCGACGGACAAAGTGCCACGCATGCTCAGATCACATTACAAGACCAAAGCTATTGGCTACTAGCCTCTACGTAGTCCCGTCGTACGCAACGAACGTCACCATGTTCAGAATGATCGGAACTTTGTCCGACCGTGTGTATGCAACACCAGTGTCGGACAAAATCCATCGGAAAATAATCCGACGGATTTTGTGGTCGGAATTTCCGACCGTGTGTACGGGGCATAATACATCTTTTATGGAGGTGCCCCAAATTCCAGAGATATTGGGCGGAGGTGGTTGGTACACTTAATGAGCTATTAGATGTGTAGCAAGGTCCCAGGCCTCCTTTGATCTAATGAGAACCTCCAGGGCCAGTGATAGCTGACATCCTTCTGTATGTAGTGAGTTGTGAGGCATGGTGGGTGTATAGTTGTTAAAGTTATTGGGCGCCAGACACTTCTTGGATGCAAAACAAAGTTTATTTCTCTTAACCTCCCTGGCGGTATGATTCTGTCTGATTCTGAATTTTGTGCTGAAAGCGGTACAATTATTTTGCATGGAAATTTGGCGTTTTTATATTGTAGGCATGCAATTCTTATGAATAACTCACTTAAATCTGTCCGAACCAGAGTCTAGTAGACATCCCGGGTATGATAAAGTTTGAAAACACAAAATAATAAATTATAATATAATAAAAATATATATAAAAATGATTCAATAATGTAATCAAATCAAAAACACTGAAATTTGCTCAGTTGCAGAATAGTCGCTGTCATTAAATTTATTATTTGATGATAAATTGTGATTCTAATTTTTTTATCGGTGTTTTCTAGCTGGTCTAAAACCACTTTTGACATAAAGGGACACTTTTTGGTTGCTATGGACAATCTCCAGTTTCCAGGCAGAAAAAAAATCTTTTTATTATATAAAATGACATGCAGGGCACTGGGTAGACCACTAGGGACAAAGGGGGTGTGTATTTTTTGTATACAGTACTGTAATCTGTAAGATTACAGTACTGTATGTGTGTTGTGTTTTTAAACTTTTTTAAATTTGGCGCCGATCTCCGCTCCCGTGCGTCGGAACGTCGCAGGGAACGGAGACCGGCACTGTGTGAATCGAGCGAGCGGACGGCTCGCTCACACAGCGGGGAGACATCGCAGGATCCAGGGGAAAAGGTAAGTAACTTCCCCCCTGCATCCTGCACGCAAGCCCGAGCCTGGTTTGGGGTTACCGCTCCCAGCACAAAAAGCTGGACCCGAGCCAGGCTCGGGGTTACCGCTAGGGAGGTTAATAAACCTTTTTTTAGAAAGAGCGGGTTAGGGCCAGGACACTCTTAGGTAGTTGCAAGATTAATTGGCAGACTCCGAGACTTCAATAGGAGGATAGCCATGCAGGGAAAGGCATCCAGCAAGATGCTACATCTGCATGTGCAGGAATGCTGTCTCCTATGGCAGCAGTCTTTAAGAGTTCCAAACACAAGGCTTAACAGTTTCTTCACTTTCACTACAATCACTCCTTGTAGTTCTTCAATACACGGAGCTCCCGGTCTCTCACTAGACCCACTGATTCACTGACACTGAATCCCTTGAGCTGCTCCAATCTTCAGTGTCACCTTCTCTGCTTCTCTGCTGGGTCCCAAGCTTGGCACTTTAGATACCTCTCAAGCTTCATCCTGCTGGCCTGCTCGGTCCCTGGCTTGGATCACAAGGCTGCTCTGCAAGCATCACCTCCGCTGGCTGGGTCCCTGGCTTGATTCCCACTGAAGTTTCCTGATTCTTCACCGTCCCCGGTTGTTGAGAACGCTGCTCCGGTACTTGCTTCAGTTACTCACTGTGGTCCCTGATAACAAGGCGTATATAATACAATGATATTCCCACACTAACAAATGTGTGCGTTTTTTAACAATATGCTGCAACACTGAAGGAAATATCAGAACCCAGAACATATATAAAGTGAAGGTAGTGCTGCTCTATGAACCTAAATACTGTGCGTAATAAAGTGCAAAGGTGCTCAATGAAAGATATGGTTGAAAGAGGCAATGTTCAGAGGTCAATATATATCCAATCCTAGGCAGTATAAAAACGTGTCGCATGCCCTGCAATTTCTTTGGATAAAACAATAAAAGTGTATCAATAAGACAATAAAAGTATATCAAACACTCAAATGATTCTTCATAGAACAATGATAGGAAATATATCCATATGGTGTGGAAATGAAGTGAAAAAAAAACAGTGCTCAAAAGAAGGTGCACTACAATTGCAATAAATCCTGAAGGAATAGGTAAAATCCTAAACGGCATATAAAAGCATACACAAAAAAATATCCTCCATATAGGTATATGCTGCAAATGTTCTTATCAGACTCCACTGGTGTGTGTCTCTAGTCCCCCTATTGTCCCTGGTGTGTCCGCATCCAATGAACCTCACAATGGGGCATGGGGGGATGTAAAGAGGGATGCACAATAGTGTAGTATTTCCAAATGTTTATTGACAAAACAAGGTACAATAAGAAGTATCAAACAGGCATATAACAAACGAGCTGCAAGCTCGCCCACATCACTTCTGGTGCCGGCCATTGTCATATGACGCCCACAAGGTGGATCTCCCATCCTGGGTGGGCGTCATATGACGTCCTCGCATTCCCGGCCGCCTGGGGGTCGCGCGCGCCCGCGGCATCGCTCGGGACCCGGTGCGAGTGCCCGGCGGCCGCGATGTCCGCCGGGCACCCGTGATTGCCCGTTAAAACAACGGGACCGCGCGGGGCCGTGGAGCTGTCAGCGGAGAGGAGACCAATCATGTGATCCCAGTACGGAGGAACACATGATCGGTCTTCTCCCCTTGAGTCCCCTCCCCCCACAGTTAGAATCACTTCTATAGGGAACACATTAACCCCTACAGCGCCCCCTAGTGTTAACCCCTTCCCTGCCAGTCACATTTACACAGTAATCAATGCAATTTTATAGCAACGATCGCTGTGTAAATGTGAATGGTTCCAAAAATGTGTCAAAAGTGTCCGCAGTGTCCGCCGCAATGTCGCAGTCACGAAAAAAAAAAATCGCAGATCGCCGCCATTACTAGTAAAAAAAAAAAAAAAAAACAATTCAATAAATCTATCCCCTATTTTGTAGACGCTATAACTTTTGCGCAAACCGATCAATATACGCTTTTTGCGATTTTTTTTACCAAAAATATGTAGAAGAATACGTATCGGCCTAAACTGAGGAAAAAATAGTTTTTTAAAAAAAAAATTGGATATTTATTATAGCAAAAAGTAAAAAATATTGTTTTTTTTTTTTCAAAATTGTCGCTCTTCTTTTGTTTATAGCGCAAAAAATAAAAACTGCAGAGGTGATCAAATACCACCAAAAGAAAGCTCTATTTGTGGGAAAAAAAGGACGTCAATTTTGTTTGGGTGTAACGTCGCACGACCGCGCAATTGTTAGTTAAAGCGACGCAGTGCCGAATCGCAAAAAGTGCTCTGGTAAGGAAGGGTAAAAAATGGCCCGGTGCTGAAGCGGTTAAACTCAATCGAATTATTGCTTTTGAAAAACATACATATTTTTTAAGGAATTTAATGAGGAAATGTGACGCTATCTGGTCATAATGGCTCGATTCTATGTCCCTGGTATTGGTATAGGGCAATTCTGCACCATAAGTATTGGTGTGTGCGTTTGTATATATACACATATAAACACCTTCCAGCGAAAAGGTACTTAATGGCCATGTATAGTCTATTACATTTATTAAGCATTAAAGGAGGGAAAAAATTGTTTTTTATTTTTTTCTTTTCAATATGTACATATGCTTAATGCTCCAGATTCTTTTGGGGGTGGGGAGGGCAGGTGTTTTTTTTTTTGTTTTTTTTTGTGGTATTGGCATTGTTGTGTGTAATCTGTCTTGTATAATATGTTTGTATGTTTTAAACTGAAAACTTTGTTAAATAAAATCTGACTTAAAAAAAAAAAATATATATATATATATAGTTGCAACACTGGATCAATGCTCCAGCCATCTAGGTGATTCTAAATGTTTATTACTTTCAATTTCCTGCACTCCAGTAAAAGGAAACGCTACTTGTACAGTGTTTACCAGAATAAGTGAACTTATTGGAAGGTTCCCTCTCTATTCTGGTGCTGATATCAGAATTTTGGATTTCCAATCCTTTCCGGTTCTGATGCAATGGTTACAAGGGCAAATTGACAGCATGAATCTCCATAAAGGGGACACAAGCCAATAAGACCTTGATAACATATAAACCTCTATCCAAAACAAAACGGCTGTATGGGGCTGAACACAGATGTAAATGAGCCATCAAGTCTAATTCACATGGGCGCTTTACAGTATGCCCATGCAAGGGCCCATTCATTTCAACTGGGACACAGCGACTGCTCCAAATCCACCAGCCGTGTGGCTGCACGGGTCTGAACCAGACGGTGTACTGATCTAGGTCAAGTCCTGAGCTGGATATTTTGTTTAATTTGTTCTTTTTTTGTACAGATTTTTTTTTCACATACTGTACTTCTCCTCCAGAGAGGAGAAAAAGATACAGTTGTCTATTTTCTATCTCAAAGAGGTGAGTGATTCAGGTGAGGTGCCTAAAACAAGTGATCATTGTGATTGGCTGTATCCTGCTGGATCCCAATAGATAATATGGGACCAGAAGCTTTTGGTGACAGCTCCATCTCCATGCTTCCACCACAAACAAGAAACCATATGTGGAGCCACAGAAGACCTACTTCTGTAAGGGCTACATATCTGTGTACACTTAGTGGGAATCGGTTACATTTTAGCATTTTAAATATAAAACAAAATGTATAAAATTTAGAACACTTAGGCGTCGTTCACATGGGTGTACTATAAGGTACCCTTGCGCTAGGGCCATGTTTGCCCACAAGGGGATGTGCAAGTGCTCTGTGCATCCCCATACAGGCAGTCCCATTCAATTGTTCTGGTGACAAATGTCTAGGAGGGGACTACCCTCACATTGAAAAGATATCCTCTCACTTTCTGTTGTGTTTACAGCCAGTTGGGGATAAAAATAGGAGGTTGAGCAAAGGCAGCTGGATGGGGTTTTACACATACAGGAGCAAAAATTATACCTCTTGTCATATTCAGTGGGAAGTACCGCTGTCAAATATGACCAATTCACATGAATGGGTCCACACTGGAACTATCCTAACACTATGTGCAATGCACACAGTTGTGGCTCTGTGATTTTGTTTTTTGAGTTTTAAAACAGGCAGTTAGGAGGCAACATACACTATATTACCAAAAGTATTGGGACACCTGCCTTTACACACACATGAACTTTAATGGAATCCCAGTCTTAGGCTACTTTCACACTGGAGCGGTGGGGGCGCTGGCGGTAAAGCGGCGCTATATTTAGCGCCGCTTTACCGGCGTTTTAGCGGCGCATTGCGGCCGCTCGCGGGGTTTTTTACCCCCCGCGAGCGGCCGAAAAAGGGTCAATTCCGCCCGCAAACCGCCGCTGTAGCGGCTTTTTGCGGGCGGGTTCGGCGCGCTCCCCCATTGTTTTCAATGGGCCGGGCGCTATAGGAGCGGTAAATATACCGCTCCTATAGCGAGCCAAAGATGCGGCTTGCAGGACATTTTTGAGCGTCCTGCAAGCGCACCGCTTCAGTGTGAAAGCCCTCGGCTTTCACACTGAAGGAACAGCAACAGCTGTTTCGGGTCGGTTTGCAGGCGCTATTCTTAGCGCAATAGCGCTTGCAAACCGCCCCGTGTGAAAGGGGCCTTAGTCCGTAGGGTTCAATACTGAGTTGGCCCACCCATTGCAGCTATAACAGCTTCTACTAATCTGGGAAGGCTGTCCACAAGGTTTAGGAGTGTGTCTATGGGAATGTATGACCATTCTTCCAGAAGTGCATTTGTGAGGTCAGGCACTGCTGTGTACGAGAAGGCCTGGCTTGCAGACTCCGCTCAAATTGATCCCAAAGGTGTTCTATGGGGTTGAGCTCAGGACAAAAGTCCAAAGTACAAACATGCATGTTCGGAAGCAAGAAGCCAGAAGCGGTCTTGTAAACTAGCTTTCATAATGGAGAATTAACATTCGTGACGTGGCAAATTATGGAATCTCGAAATGCAGCGCACAATTCTCTTCTTCTTTAATGGGATAATAATGAAGCTGCTTTGCTGGTGATACTGATGGAGTTATTGCAAACTAATTTTCAAAGGCTTTTTTTTTCTAGTGATATCAAGAATAATATTATTATGCTTATGCTTTTTTTTTTATTTATTTATTTGGGCACGTTACAATAACACCATTATCCCGTCGTTTTTGAGATCAAAGATACAACTATGTTGGTGTCCCTTGTCAATTTTACATTGTATTTTTTAAAATGTAACTGCCGACTCCCAAACTGTCATTTGAAGTAAAACACATAGCCAAGTATTATTCTCCACAATTTTTTTATTGTGCATTAAAAAAAAAGAAAACAAATAAAATGAGACATGCTATTTGTCAATAGAACTTAACCAAAAAGTGCATTCTATGCATCCAAAAATATAGAAAATATACCAAATCAAATAATTATTCAACCCAAAAAATAATGTCAAAGCAATAACTCCAAGGCCAATAATAAATAACACGTTATCTCCTCCGATTCCGCAACATGGCTGGTTGACGAACGGCCGTTCAGAAACAAACTGAAAAGCGCAAAATTAAAAGCTTGAATCAACACTCATCCAAACTTCTACTCACACGAAATTAGCAGAAGGAGCCCAAAGGGTGGTGCTAAAGAGCTGAAAAACAACGTAGTATGTCACTATGTTCGTATTTGTTGGCCAACAATTCCTTGCCGTTTGTATGCAAGACAAGTTTGGGCCAACACCCTTCGGAGAAAAGTCCACGGTTTTGTTGGCCAACAATCTGATCGTGTATATGAGGCTTAAGAGTGGTTTTAACCTTTATAAACGCTACACTAATGCACATTCTCTGGAGATTGGTCACTGAGGAGCTAATGCAAATAGTAGGCACCTCTAGCCCACAGCCAAAAAAAGAAAACACTAGCATGCATATAGGAGCCAGTGCTCAGATGACTCTGCTTTGGCCTACCTTCTCCTGTCTCCACACTTTCAATAGTAAACTGAGTGAGTCCATTACATTTGGTGGTTGATTGGTCAGAAGGAGCTAGCTATACAATATACGTACAATTACATACATATTACAGTACCAAGGGTCTTGGGGATCAAGATAGTTCTGGAAGTAATCTATAGATGTCTTTAGGGAGATTCTCTAAGAACCTGCAGATGCATTACATGGTTAGATGAGACCACAGCTTTGTGCTAAAAATACATTTCAAACAGTGCGAGGCATAAGGTTCGAAAGAGAAGGGGTGCAATTTTCTTTGCCAAGGGACCACTGCTAGCTCTTAGTTCCTCTGACCCCCCATTTTTTGATCTGTTGACTTAGGGGTGCATTTATAAAAAACAATTGCAGAGTTTTTCGCCCCATAAAACTGTGTGTAAATTCATTCTATGGAAGTGGGGACACAGTCAAATGTTATTAGGTTGTTTTCTCTCTAAGTCAAATGTTTTTCATTCATTAAGAAGGGTGAATCAGGAAAATACTTCATTCTGGCCAGTAGATGGAGCTGATGATCATAGTAAATAAGTATTTATTTCACATGATTATCAGCTTCATCTAATAGCCATAATGTGGTATTTTCCTGATTTACTCTATCCTGTATGAATGAATAACCTTTGACCTGGAGAGAAAATAGCCTAATAAAATTTGGTTTTCCCTCATTCACACAAAAAAAAATGTACATGCAGTTTCACAGGACAAATAGCTCTGCAAATTTTTATATTTCAATTTTTTTTTTTATTAATAATTTTTAACGTTTTTATTAGTTGTTGCCATGAAATTAACATTACATACAAGCAAAAAAAAAGAATTCAGTGAACTCAAGTGCATGTGCTACGCAATATACTGTCTATACATTATAGAGTCAATGGTGGTTGAGGCGTTTACTTTAGCGGTTCGCATTATAATCCAGTTTCGGCCTCAATCCAGTCAGTAGTGTGCACCTTGATATACAGTGTTATATACATATGTATATATTTACACATGTACGCACATAAACACGCTTTCTTTTTTTATTCCAGTGATAACCCTGCAGATATAGTCTGCATTTCAAGGAGTAGTAGGGGGGAAAGGAAAGGAAAGGTAGAAAAGAGTGAGGTAGAAGATAGCAGTAGGTTTTCACTTTGGTTCCTGTGTTGGCTCGCCATTAGTCCTCCCGCAGATGCCACCTCTCCCAGAATACGTTGTGCTGCTCTAGTCTGTTCTGAATTCTAGCCGTCATCTTTTCCATGAGTTCTACGTCTTTAATCCTGGAGTATAGGGCCTCTTGGGAAGGGGGTAAATTGCTCTTCCAGTTGAGGGCTATTAGGCACCGGGCTGCCGTGAGAATATGTCTAAGCAATTTCTTGTGTGGTGTAGCTATCTTTGGTTGAGAGAGGCCGAGCAGGAAAAATTTGGATGTCATTGGTATTGGAACCTCGAAGAGGCGGGTTAGTAACTGTCGGGTTAGGTTCCAGAATGGGGCTATGAGAGGACATGTCCAGTATATGTGGAAGAGAGAGCCCCTGTCTTGCTGGCAGCGCCGGCAGCGATCAGTGGTGGAGGGGTATATTTTATGGAGTACAGCTGGGGTCTGGTACCAAAAGAAGAGAATTTTATATAAGTTTTCTTTGTAAAGAGTACATATGGAGGTTTTGGCTGCTTGTCTCCAGACAGCCTGCCATGCCTCCAATGGGAGCTCTTTTCCCAGCTCTCTCTCCCATCTTATCATATATGCATGTTTACCCCGTGCCGGGATTAGGTATTAATTTAGGATCCGGTATATGTCGGAGATCAGTCCTCAATGATTTCGCCCCTCTAGTATGATCTGTTCAAATGGGGAGGACGGGGAGAATTGTAGATGCGGGGCTATTGTTTGAGCAAAGTGTCTGATTTGTAGGTAACTGTAGAACGTCTGTCGTGGCAGTTCATGTTTGGCTTGGAGCTCCGAGAATGTCAGCAACCTGCGTGTTCTGGGGTTCACTATATGGCCGAAGTGCAATAAGTTCCCGTGAGGCCCAAGGCCGGGACATCTGGTGGGTCAGACTGGTCAGTATTTTGGGGTTACAAAGAAAGAAGTTCATCAGGAAGCATTCAGATTTGAGCTCACATTGGCGGGAGAGTTTGCGCCACAGCTGACGGATATATTTCAATTTTTTTATTGAGTTTTGGAGAACAAAGACTGCTTTCCTAGGAGGGAGTAACGGGCAAATTGAACGCTTTAGCATAGTCAGAAACAGAGTTACAACAAAGCATCCTATTGGAACAGATCGCTGATATTGCAAGAACACAAGAGTGTGGCTTAACTTTTGCTTATATGATGTAAAACAAACAATCCAAAAAAAGTCCAATAAAGTTGAATCTCACGGTCGATGTTCTCGTCTGTAGACTGTTTTTTTCCTATACCGAGTGTCCATATGAATTAACCCATACAGTAAAAGTAAAAAGAGGCTTGTGGACACAACTTAGCAGCTCTGCAATTTTTTAATAAATACACCACTGTAATTTAATTGTTAAACTCTACCTGCTTTATATTAGACTATAATCCTTCTAGAATAATTGAAAGAAAGGTTAAATACGTCATGAACCATCTTTTTTTTGCTGTTCGGCTTTGCTGTGTATGTACATAACCCTAAATAATCTCTGCCAGTAAAGAAATGTCAGGCCACAAGTATAAAGTCAATAGTAAATATGATTATTGTTCTCTTTGTGGGTATAGACCTTGCATAGCAGTTAGGCTTCATGATAATAGACTGGTAACAGTCTCTAGGTACTCTTCTGGAGCAATGTGTACACAACACACGGGATGACAGCGTCTTTTCAGATAAGTGATAAATAGAACACATTAGTCCTACCACTGCTGATTCATGCCCAGAGATCAGAAGTGAGAGGAGCCAAAACCAAGGTGATATTCCAGTTTAATGTCTACTGCCTAATGCAATGCAGACTTTCCCACATACAGAAATATCCTGGATCTTCACTGACACTATGGGTGTAATTTACTGAAAAATATGCTCAAGGAATGTATGTGCTCTGATGTGCACTGATAAGGTTACAGAGTTTAAAGAGGAACTGCAGTCTGCTTACATAATTTGTAATAAAAACATCTTTGCAATTCTGAAGCTTCCCTCCAACCACTTTGCATATTATTTTATATATACTGCGATACTGTACTTGCCAAAAATGTTGCTCCCTCTACTGAGTCTGGCTGCAACCATTTTAACCACTTAAGGACCAGAAGGATTTTCCCCCTTACCCACTGGGCACTTAAACCCCCTTCCTAACCAGACCAATTTTCAGCTTTCGGTGCTCTCACACTTTGAATGACAATTACTCAGTCATACAACACTATACCCATATGAAACACAAATAGAGATTTATTTTGGTGGTATTTAATCACCGCTGGGTTTTTTTTTTTTTTTCCGCTATAAATCAAAAAAGACTGAAAATTCGGTAAAAAAATAAATAAAAAATTCTTTGTTTCTGTTCAAATTTATTGCAGAGTATTGGCGAGTATTGGCAGAGTATTGGCAAGTATTGGCAGAGTATTACATAGTATTGGTGAGTATTGAGCAGCGCTGTGGGCTGGATCTGTAGTGCCCACAGCGCTGCAAATGATCTCTCCCCTCTCCTCGCACACTGTACCGATCGGTACAGAGAGGGGAGGAACCGGCGTCATGTCATGTTTGTTTACAAGTGATCGCTCCGTCATTTGACGGAGCGATCACATGGTAAACGGCCGCTATCAGTGGCCATTTACCGTGCTCCGTGATGTGCCGGACCCGGCGGTCACGGATGTTCCTGGGTGCACGCCCTAGGCGGCGCGTGGGAGTGCGATTCTGTGAGGACGTCCACCCAGAATAAGCTGACCGCGCTGTAGGGGGGATGGGACTGACAGGGAGTAGAGAGAGAAAGCTGTTCCTGATTATTAGGAACAGCAGATCTCTCTCTACTTCCCTGACAGAACAGGGATCTGTCTGTTTACATTAATTTTGGGTGGCCGGCGGACATCGCGGCCGCACGCATCGGCTCCGGGGACACGGCATGGGTGCCGCTTTTATAAAGAGCCAACGTACAATGACGGCGATTTGCACAACCGTGCCAACCTGCCACAGTACAACTGCGGCGGGTGGTCGGCAAGTAGTAAACTGTGGGCAGCTGAAGCTGCTGCCTGTTCACTTCTTGGATTTACACAGACACACACCTCCAGCTCTGCAGTTCTCATTGGCCCTCTTATGACTCATCCCCCCTCCCTTCCTGGCAACGTCTCACGGGAGTGAGAGAGTGGCTGAAAATTGCTGCTAAAACTACGGTAAAGCGCCGCTAAAACTATCGGCGATCTACCACCGACGCCCCCGCGCTGTCAGTGTTAAAGTGCCCTAAGGGTGAAAATAATTAACAACATCTTGGTTTTGTGTGTTTAGCAGAGTCCAATCAATCAACAAAAGATGGATCAGGGGCTCTCATAGATGTTGGCTGATGTTGCTTGTTTTGATAGAAAAAGGAGAGCTCTAGACTGCGGCCTCTCCTTTCTGGTCATTGAGGAGGGTGTGGACCGAAAGGATCTGACTGATGCGAGTGGCCGATGGGATGTCACTGTGTTTATGTGTCAGGAGCATCCATGGTTTGGCTATAGCACTCTCCTTGTCTGTCTGTCCACCTGCAAGGTGATTAATGTGATCAGTCTCTGGGTGGAAACCAAACCTGTTATAAGCCAGCCAAACCCTCACTCGCATGCTTGTGATAGAGAGTGTTACGTGTGTAATCACTGATCAAGCCCCCTGTCTGTCTGTTAGATTGAATTTCCCTGTGTATGACCTCGGACCGGAT
The DNA here is from genome assembly GCA_028564925.1 of Lithobates sylvaticus. Taxonomy (NCBI): domain Eukaryota; kingdom Metazoa; phylum Chordata; class Amphibia; order Anura; family Ranidae; genus Lithobates; species Lithobates sylvaticus. Next base: position 542,429,932 of record CM053027.1, on the reverse strand, counting down.
TTTGGACTATTCACTGAACTCAGCCTGCCTTTTTACCTGGACTGTCATAGAACCAATCTGCTTGTCTGCCAACCGCAAGTACCTATTTGCTTTGTTCAGTTTGCACCTGCCCTGACGCGGTGGCCAGACACTATAGCATTGTGTATAAGACCTGGGGACAACCGAGTACCGGTAGGCCTGCTTGCCATATGGGGAAGGGGGCTGCTATAGGTGAAGAACACAGTAGCCAGCTATAGTGTCTGACCACCTGTGTTGGGGTAGACGTGACATTATGGCCATGTATTGGCCACTCCCTAAATACAGTTTATACAAGTATTCGTATATTTAACCACTTCAATACAGGGCACTTTCCCCATTTTCCTGCCCAAGCCAATTTTCAGCTTTAAGCACTGTCACTTTTTAAATGACAATTGCACAGTCATGCAACACTGTACCCAAACAAAATTTTTATCATTTTGTTCCCACAAATAGGGCTTTCTTTTGATGATATTTGATCACCACTGGGGTTTTTATTTTTTTCTAAACAAATAAAAAAACGAAAATTGTGAAAAAAAAATTGTTTTTCTTTGTTTCTGTCATAAAATATTGTAAATAAGTTTTCTCCTTCACTGATGGGCACTGATGAGGCTGCACTAATGGGCACTGATGAGGTGGCACTTATGATGGGCACTAATATGCAGCACTGAGGGGTATTGATAGGCGGCACAGGTATGCAGCACTGATGGGCATTGATAGGCATCACTGATGGGCACTGATAGGCGACACTGATGGGCATTGAAGGCTGCACTTATGAGCATTGAAAGGCTGCACTGATGGGTACTTATGGGTGGCACCGATGGACACCGATAGGCAGCACTGATGGACACTGATAGATGGCACTGATAGGCATCACTGATGAGAAGGCATTAACAGGCATTTATGATGGGCAATGATTGGCATCATTTATGTGCTCTGATTGGCATCCCTGGTGGTCATGGGTGGGCATACCTGGTGGTCATGGGTGGGCATCATATGTGGGCATCCCTGGTGGTCCTGGGTGAGCATCCTCAGGGGGGCTGCACTGATAATCAATCAGTACAGACCCCCCTGTCAGGAGAGCAGCCAACCGGCTCTCCTGTACTCGTGTCTGTCAGACGCGATAGAGGAAAAGCCGATACACGACTTTCCTGTTTAGACTGTGATCAGCTGTGGTTGGACACAGCTGATCACTTGGTAAAGAGCCTTCCCACCTAGATCGGAGTTGCGGTGTGTCAGACTGACACACCCTACCACCGATCGCCATGCTGTGTGCCCCTGCGGACAAGCGCTGGCATGATATCCTGCTGGACATCATATGACGCCCAGTCAGGATAACTGAACCACTTTCCGGCCGTCATTCTGCTATAGGCCGGGCGGGAAGTGGTTAAATACTTACAGGTTGCATTCTGGTAACTTGTAGATTATTGTCCAGCATGAAATTACCTTTTGAATGAATACAAATGCATACCAATAAATTAATACAAATATGGATATCGGATTGCTATTTCACCTAGGAAAGATGATGTGTCCAGTTTACCTCCAGCACCTTCTAATATATTGGTGTTTGGACTTAAATTGCTGCTAATTAACTGATACAGGTAAAAATGTCCTTATTCTGGTTGTACTATTATCAGCTCAACTGATAGTACTTACCCAACCTCAGTTTCACCCGTGGCATCTAGATGAGGGTGACGTCACAATCCTTCCTGGATACGATGAAAATCCCAAGGAAAACACACCTTTACTGTGATGTTGAAATGTAAAAGTGGATTTGGGGCTACTTTTTATACCTAAATTGTGTTGAAATCCAAATTATATATACACAATGTGCCAAAAAGGCACATACAGTGGTTATCAATTAAAAGTATGTGTGCTTATAGCGAGAGAAAAGTGTTACAAATAAAACTAAATAGCAATAACACATCATTTTAATTTCTAACCACTATGTATGCCTTTTTGGCACATTGTGTATATATAATTTGGATTTCAACACCGTTTAGGTATAAAAAGCAGCGCCAAATCCACTTTTACATTTAAAATAATTTCTAACCCTACCTTGGAAGTAATTCATAGTGGAGGCAGCAGCTACACACGTACCATTGTAATTTAACTGTTCATAGTGCAGAAACATACAACACACTCCACAGCTTTACTGTGCTTTATATTTCCACAAGATTTGGGATCATGGGTGATTTATTTTGGACAGAATAGCAAAAGGATAAAACCCCTGCCAAGTTCTCTTCAACTTCTGCACTGTAGATACAATGGGAAGTCAGATGAAATCTCTTCAACGTCTTCTTTTAGACCACTGTCACTGCAACAAGTGCCCCCAATAGAAGATTTCCTCTATATTCTATTCCTCTCTATACAACTCAAAACTTTGGATCTTCTGTTAATTAAAGTCTTTGGGGTCATCAGGCCAAATAAAGAAGGTAAATGTACCCAGAGTTAATATGCAATTAAAACCTGACTGTGCTTCCAACCCTTCTATTTAAAACGTTACTTTATATATGGTTTAGGAAAATATAAAATACTGTTTAGGTGTACTTTTTGCAAAGTAATTTATTTTACAAGAAACTCATTTATTTATTTAAACTGCAGCATTTATGTCCTCTAAAATGCAGCACGGCGAATGCATGGGTGTGAGCACCATGGTACAGATCTCAATAAGCACAGAACATTGAATGTGGTCACACAAATGTGAATGGATCACCTTTGTGGAGCTTCAAATAAAGGTGTCTTCATTTATATCCTGCAGTAGTATCTGCCAGTCTCCTTAATTTACATTTAAGATGCCCATGAATATATTTATACCTAGTAATTCAATAGGTGGTTTCCGTGGTGCCACAAAACATGTCACCTAACAGTTTCTGTACTGACACTTGATCCTACATTCACAGGTATTTGTAATGTTCATTTGTATACACCAAAGGGCCTTCCTTGGAACAGTATCAACACATTTACTATAAGCCAAGCACTTAAGCCACGGTAATTATACTAATATGGCTTATCTAGTTCAGATAACATTACAATTGCGCCATTGGTAACCTGCTCTTGCAATGAGGAATGTAAAGAAATAATTACTACTGTGGAACCAAAAAAAGTTTCTGTCTACTGTGTAGTCATTCCCAGACATTCTGCCACTTTCCAATCAGACACAACAATTTTCTATTCAATGTAATCCTGTTATAAGGGAAGAAACGCGGATGTTGATGACCTCCTTTTATAAATGGTAATGGACTGGCTCCTTCTGACTCACTAAGGCTTTGAGAATTTTTACTCAATAAAATGTGTAAATATAATAAATACAGTTCAATAAGTATTGAACACGTCACCATTTTTTTAGGTAAATAGAATTCTAAAGGTGTTTTTGACATTCATTTTTCACCACATGTCAGTAACAACCCATGCAATCCATACATACAAAGAAACCATAACAAATAAGTTCAGAAATAAAGTTATGTGTAATAAATAGGAATGACACAGGAAAAAAGTATTGAACACCCTAAATGAAATGTATTTAATATTTCGTACAAAATCCTTTGTTGGTAATGACAGCTTCAAGACGCTTCCTGTATGGAGAAACTAGTCACATGCATTGCTCAGGTGTGATTTTGGCCCATTCGTCCGCACAGTCTTCAAATCTTGAAGGTTCCGTCCGTTGACCTCTTCTATGAACTCTGATCTTTAGTTCTTTCCATAGATTTTCTATTGGATTCAAGTCAGGTGATTGGCTGGGCCATTCTAGCAGCTTTATTTTATCTCTTTGAAACCAATTGAGTGTTTCCTTGGCTTTGTGTATGGGATCATTGTCTTGCTGAAATGTCCACTCTCATTTCAACGTCATCACCCTGGTAGATGGCAGCAGATTGTTATCAATAATGGTGTTTTTTGGGGTGATGTGCAGAGCCATTTGACCGCCAAACATGGTGTGTATTATGGCATCCAAAGAGTTCAATTTTGGTCTCACCTGACCAGACTATATTATGCCAGTATTTCACAGGCCTTCTAAATATTGTGCAGCAAATTTTTAACGGGCTTCAACATGCTTTTTCTTCAGCAATGGAGTCTTGCGTAGTGAGTGTGCATACAGGCCATGACAGTTGAGTGCATTATTTATTGTTTTCTTTAAAACAATTGTACCTGCTAATTCCAGGGCTTTTTGAAGCTCTCCACAAGTGTTCCTTGGCTCTTGGACAACTCTTTTGAAAATTCATTTCACTTCTCTGTCAGAAATCTTGCGAGGAGCACCTGGTCGTGGCCGGTTTATGGTGAAATGTTCTTTCTACTTCTGTATTATTGCTCCAGCAGTGCTCACTGGAACATTTCAAAGTTTAGAAATCCTTCTGTAAGCAATGCTATCGGTATGTTTTGCAACAATAAGTTTGCAAAGGTTTTGAGGGAGCTCTTTGCTTTTGGCCATCATAATTTAGCAGCATCCCACCTTTATATCTATTTATTTCCCAGTGGTGGCTGAGATGGACCTGTCAGGAAAATGGAAAATTGTATATCAAATACTTACCGCAATTTTCCTTTCCTGACAAGCTCCATGTCAGCGCAGACGCCCACCCTGTGGACAAAGTTCTAGTTATGCAACGCCATTCAGAGCGTGGGGGTCAAATTTATGAGTTAGGTCCTGATTGCATGGGGTGGGGGGGCCTTACCCGGTGGTGGCTGACATGGAGCTTGTCAAGAAAGGAAAATTGCGGTAAGTTTTTGATATACAATTTTCCGTTTTCAATTTACTCACCATTTTTGTGTTTCTAACACCAATCAAATTTTCACTTTGTCATTTCACAACGTAGTGGTGAAAAAAAAAAAGTAAAATGCTAGCGAAAAAAAGGTTAAAAACAATCTTTATAGGCTCCATAAAATGTTAAACTTATAATCTTTAAAAAGTTTTAATATAACGTCATATCATACACAAAACAAAACCTTCTACTAATGATTTTTTTTTAACCACTTGCCGCCCTTCCACCATCAAATGACGGCTGGGCGGCGCGGCTCTCGTTCTGGGTGGACGTTAGAGCTGCACAATTAATCGTCAAGAATCGTTATCACGATCTTGACTAAAGTGTTTCACAATTCTTTCTATGTAAAGAATTCTCTCTGCTCTTCTGAAGCCACAGCCCTCAACAGAAAGGAAGGAAAAAACTGGGCAGCCAAGAATCAAAACATTCTTTATCAGTTGAACTTAAGTATAAATGGTAACAATTTGTCAATGGAATAGACTTTGTGTGTAAGTGAAAAAACAAAACCTTTTTCTGACATTTGTTGGTTTCAAGTTAAAATAATTTTTTTTTGCTAGAAAATTACTTAGAACCCACAAAACATATATATTTTTTTTAGTAGATACCCTAGAGAATAAAATGGTGGTTGTTGTAATATTTTATGTCACACTGTATTTGCGCAGCGGTCTTTCAAATGCAATTCTTTTTGAAAGTTAGCCCATTTTTTTTGTATAATGTGAAAGATTTTACGTTGCGAGAATCGTGAGAGAATCATGATCTTTTTATTCTAAGCAAAAAAATTGTGATTCTCATTTTGGCCAGAATCGTGCAGCTCTAGTGGATGTCATATGACAGCCTCAAAGAACGACCTTTATCGTGCAGTGCAGTGATCGCGGCCATGCCGTGTTGCTAGGACACGGCGTGACCCTGATCTGTGTAAAGAGCCGCGGATCTTTAACCATGTGATTGGCTGTGTCCAATCACAGCCGGTCACATGTAAACACGGAGATGAACACGGAGATGCCAATAATCGGCTCTCCTTGCCTCACACGACAGAGTGTGTGGTGAGGAAAGCCGATCAGCGGCATCTCCTCACAGGTGGACATGTAGGAATGTAACTGATC